>VDFB02049217.1:41280425-41318959 GCA_007258455.2 Sequoia sempervirens
CACAACACCTCAAACCTCTCTCCCTATGACCTTGCAAGGAGAAAGAGACTTATTTGTACTAGGGGGCATCTTTGACCCTTCATCTTCATCATTTTCCCAAGTATGCCACTAACTTTTCCACCATTTCCACCCTTACCACCAACATCAACATCAACTCTTAGTTTGGGGTTACCTCCATTGCCACCACTCATCCAAAACAATCCCCTAATCATCAATCAAAGCATCATACAAAATCCTCACATCTTTCCATATATATCACAACAACATATGACAACCATCCCAATAAGAAAAAGAAACACCAGAACCATTACAAAAACACCTTAAAACATTGTCTCTCAAGGACCAAGCATATCAATCACATCATCCACTACACAAATACCAATCATCAATACAATGGTGCCTCTCATCACAACAATAAAAACCATACCAAATCTGCCGCCACCACCATCACCTCCACCACAAAATAAAAATATGTCAAAGCAATATAGCATTGTGTTACAAGCCACTCAATAAGCTACCTATCAAAAGGAACTTTCAAAAATCCAAAATTGGTAAGCTACACAACTAGGCGCTCAACAAGTGCAAACAAAATTAGCTACACAACAAGCACAAAAAGAAGTACAAGTGCAAGTACAATACCTCACACAATAATAAGCAACCCAACAACAAGCATACCAGTAAGTGCTAAAGCAATACCAAGAGCAACAAGAAGCAGCCCAGCTAACAACCCAACAACAAGCATTATTGGTGCAACAATAGTAACAAGCTCACTAATAGGAACTATTAACGCAACAATAATAGGACCAACAATAAGCGTTGTTGATACAACAACAAGTACAAGCATACTTGGAACAACAAAATATGTAGGCACCATCCACCCATCCACCCATCCCACAACAAGTGAACCACCACAGAACACCTTCATCCCACCCCCTGATTTGCAAAACAATGTAACAACACTAATCAAGTTGCTCATGCAACAAGTGCTTGATCTTCAATCAAGGAAAACCAGAAAGACACCTAGTAACTTGTGTCCCTATCCATTTGATAGGAGTCTTGTAATGAAATTATTCCCAAAGGAATTTTTGATCCCCAAATTTGATAAACACTAAGGGATAGGAAACCCTGAAGATCACATCAAGGAATTCCAAGTTCATTCCATGGAAGTCATGTATCATGATGCATATTTGATGTGACTATTTTCTAGAAGTTTGGTTGCCCATGCCATGGAGTGGTTCTCTCACCTACCTCCTAGCATCAAAAAGTTCCAAGAGATAGTACACACATTCAATATCAGTATGGATGTTAGTATAGAGGAACTATCAGCTCTCAAACAAGGTAAAAATGAATCATTTTCTTCTTTCCTACAATGATTGTGATCCAAGGCCAATAAGAGAAAATGGGTCATGCCAAAAGAACAACAAGTTTGCACCATCATCTCCAATTTGGAGGTAACCTTATCATTTAATCTCATGGTGCAAGGGATCACCACATATGACCAATTATTCTTGAAGGCGCTTAACATTGAATGAGCCCCTATTGCACAAGGAGGGACACCCACATATCCTAAACATCAAAACAATCACCCATCTACTAGATATAGTGACAAACCCTACACATGGGAAAAAAATAGAAACATTACCAATGATGTTGTTGTCGAAAACAAGGTTGTCATTAGTGCTCCTCAACAAAACACACCAGCACTCCAAAAACAACCCCAAAACAATAATCAAAAAAATTGACAAGCTAACATTGTGACTCAGTAGCCAAACAATCAAATAGTCAATAATGTGCCTGATTAAAGGGGGCCACCCTAGCGAAACAAAAACTCCCCCAAGTAGAAGTACATAGCCCTTGGAGAATCAATTGAATCCATCATGAAGAGACTGGTGGAGGAAAAACTAATCACAATCCCCACCTATGAAAATTATCAAGAGCACTTAGTGAAACCACCACAATAAATTGAAGATCACCTTTGTGATTTCCAAAAAATCAAGAGACACACAACTGCTAGTTGTATGGGGCTATAAAACTTAATTCAAGACCTCATTGATGATAAAATCATAAATGTGGAACAATAAGTGGGAAATCAAAATATCAAGATCTACATGACTCTAATGTGCAATCATAACAACAAAAGGAACAATAACAATGATAAGGGGAAGGGTGCATTCAAAATTGTGAATCATGTATATGACCATGTTGTGGCATCCCTAAATGAGTATTGCACTGCTATCACCATCAAAGGAGCCCAAGATGATTGTAGAGTCACCACAAGAGGCAAAATATTACCATTGTAGGGTAATATTAGCCTTCTAGAGAACCCACTTCCAACCTGAGATCTGTTCACAATGGCTATAATGTTCTTGACCAATTCAAAAGAAACCTAGCTTAGATCTCCATCATGGCATTGCTGAAGATTTTATCGACCCAAAAAAATATCCTTGAAGAAGTATTGAATTCATCCACCATCTTTGTAGATCTTGATGTCAACTGAACAATTCCATGCTATGGTTGGAAACATCATTACCCCAAATATTATTACATTCTCTAATCAATACTTTCCCACCAAACCATCTCATAATCACACACTCCATTTGGAGGTCCGAGTACATAAGAACAAAGTCAAGAGAGTCTTCGTGAATGGAGATATGAGTTTAAACATCTGTTCCCTCAAGCTCATAGAGAATTTGGGAATCTTAGAGGATTCCATTGAAAAAGGAAAAAGCATCACAATCAGGGCTTACAATGATCAATAAATAGTGTCTCAGGGCACTATCCAACTCCCTATTCAAGTAGGGCCAACAATTTTGGAAACCACCTATCAGGTCCTTGACCTCGATTTTCCTTACAACATTCTCCTTAGGTATTCATGGATCCATGGCATGCAAGAAGTGGCATCAACCTTCCACTAATGTGTCAAGCTCACATACCAAGGCCACAAGGTCATTATCCATGGGGATCCCAAAACATTTTCTTACTCCAAGAGCCTAGAAGTAAAATATTACAAAATCCCCCAAGTGCCAAAGAATGATGAGGGCCCCTCAACTCCATACATTGATTCAATTACTCTCACCTCCAATTCTATGAAAAAGACACCCGCCATCCCCACCATCTATGATGTTAATTTCATTATCTAGGACAATGGGTGTGGACACTGTACAATTCCAAAAATTATTTTGTGGTAGGAGACCTACCACAATCTCCCAAGTCACAAGGACGACCACAATCAAATGATGCTTCCTCATCCCAAACCTTCACAACAGGCTCCTCCAACTTCAGAAGTTGGAGAGACCTTAGCTAGGAAGTAATATTAGAGGACCCATTAAATCTCCTATACCAAGACAATAGAATAAAATCCAATCTACCTATGGATGATAGCAATAAAGGCTTACAAATGATGCTCACCATGGGCTATGATAGAAACTGAAAGCTTGGAAAAAATGACAATGGACTTCTAGTACCCATCATCCCTGAGATGTGAATGAAAAATATTGGCCTCAGATGTACCCCTCTAAGTATAACCATATGTGGTTGGAATCCCCTAGTTAAGGTCAAAACTCCTCAGCAAATGACATTTTCCCTTCAATTACCCATATCCACTAGTCTTCCTTTAGACAAATTCACCTTTGACATAATTGAGGTCTACAGTAGTAGTGATGATGAGGAAGATGCCATAACTAAATTACCTATGCTTTTCGATAATTCCTCATTCCTCGTGATTAGTACCATGTGTAGAAATGTAAAATATATGGAATGACATTCTGCATCTGATCCTGACTTACAAACATCATTTCTTCTTGAATCATCCCTTGATCTAACCATTTAATCAAATTCCCCTATCTAATTAAATTCATCAATAGTCCTCTCTTAATTGAATAAATCATTTTATCTAATTAAGTCAATCTCTTTTGTTAATTAAATCAATTCATCTAATCTAATTATCCCTATTTAATTAAATAATAAATTTATTTGATTAAATCTCTAAAGTATATCCATTAAATTAAATAAATTAAAACCTTATTTGATTTAACCTAACATCATTTCTTTTAATTAAATAAATCAGAATCCTTATTTAATTAACCTCTTGTCATAATCCTATCTTATTTGATTTAAATACATCCATAAATTTGAGTCAAATAGGTCACATCATCTAACCTCTCTCATTAAATTAATTAACCCTTGATAAAATTAATCTCATCTCATGTCTCGTCCTCTAGATAATGCAATTTGCACATGAAAATAGATTTAATTCATTTATTAAATCCCTATTTTCCTCACAAGGCATCTTTTGGAATATTCTCCCAATTTGAATTCAAAAATTCCAAGTCAACATGTACATCCAACAAGGCAATAAATTCATCTTACATGTCCTTTTCCTTGAGCCAAGTGGAATTTATTGCATTTTCCCTTCCCTCTTACATGTCATTTCAACAAATTTGAAATTCAAAATTATGCATTTATTGGCACAAACCCCAAATCTTGTACATCCTTCATCCATTCATAGCTTGACAAGTGGCATCATATCATTGGATGAATGTTAGTCCCATATTGCTCAAATTTGGACATTCATCCATCTTAGAATTCTATAAATGAAGACCTCATATCCTCATTTGATCATCCACAATCTAGGAAAAGTTACCATGCTCAAATATCTCTTGAATTTCATCCATTATCATTGAATCATAGCTAGGTTTTTGTAGATTTTGGCTTGGAGCTCTCATCCTTCATCAACAAAAGTGGATCAATCATCATCAACATCTAAATCTTGCATCATAGGAATTGGGAAAGGGCCAATTTTCACATCAAATTGGCACCAATTCCCCCATGGGATCATGAGTTTGCACATCTAATTAGGATTTGATCTTTGTTTTGTCATTTTCATTATGTTCTTTGTTATTTTCTTTCCTAGTTTGAAGTTGTAAATAGATTTCATGGGGAATCCTTGTTTTGGCTTGCAACCACTTGTCTAACTTGTTTATTCTTGTTGTTTTGTAGGTACCAAGGTTGGGGTTCATACACCATGTCATTTGATTCAACTAGTCAAACCCATGAAATCAACCTAGTTTACCCCCATCTCATTGATTACAACCAACAAGGACTACCAATTTTGGACACTTTCAAAATCAATGAAGCACTCTTGGAATTCGTGGGACTATGGAGCACAATAACATCTAGAGATCACAAGGCTAAGTTTGATATCATTTTGGACACACAAGTTTACTACAGGGAGATGATCAAATCCTTTAGTCAAAAAAGCAAAAAATTGAGAATAATCTCAAGGTATTTGAGTGAAAACCACACTATTGCACTTTTTGACCCCAAAATAGTTTAAAAAAATGATCTATCCAATGGTGAAAAACTCTCTAAGGCACTTGAGGATGAAGGATTCAATCTTCCTCTCAGTGCTCATCAAAATGGAATTGAATAAGCTACTTGATGTAGGATTCATATGACCAATCGACTATCTGGAGTGCGTATCAAATATGGTTCCTATTTCAAAACCTGATGGGGGCATCTATATATACATAGATTTTAGAGACTTGAACAAGGCATGTCTCAAAGATGACTTCCCACTTCCCAACATTGATGTGATTGTAGATATGACTATGTGACATGTGATGCTTTCACTAATGGATGGATTCTTTGGGTATAACCAAATCATGATAACCAAAGAAGATCAACACAAAATAGCTTTTAATTTTCCATGGGGGACATATTGGTAGAACATGATGTCGTTTGGCCTAAAGAAATATAGAGCAACATATCAAAGGGCCATGACCTTAATCCTTCATGACATGATCCATAAGACCGTGGAAGATTATGTCAATGAAATATTGTAAAAATCCATAAAAAGGTAGGACCACATAGCAGCATTAAGTGCCATCTTTGCCAGACTTGAGGAATACAAGGTTTGACTTAATCTAAAGAAATGCATCTTCAGCGTACAATTAGGGAAGTTATTAGGATACATCATGTTCATGAGAGGAATTGAAATAGATCTAGATAAGGTAAAGGCAATCCTCATTATCGAGGCACCTAGGACATTGAAATAGTTGAGAGGGTTACAGGGCAGGCTCCAATCAATCCACCAGTTCATAGCTCAACTAGCAGACAAATCAATCCCATATTCTCATCTACTCCATAAACGGGTAGAGTACAAATGGGATGAAAATTGTGATTAGGCATTTAACAAAATCAAAGATTATTTTCTTACACCTCCAATGCTTGTGCCACGAATCCCAAGAAAGCCTCTAATCCTCTACATATTAGCAATAGTAGTAGCTCTCGGTGCTCTCCTAGCTTAGCATGATGAAAAAGGAATAGAGAGGGCCATCTACTACATCAGCCAAACCATAGTAGGGCATGAGTTAAATTATTCATTCATCAAAAAATCTTGCATAGCAATTGTGTTTTCCTCATAGAAGTTTAGACACTACATGTTAACACACAAAATCAAACTCATTGCCAAAATCAAACCACTCAAGTACCTACTTTCCAAGGAAGTTCTCATAGGAAGGATGGCCAAGTGGGTCATGATCCTATCAGAATATGAAATTCAATATGTAGAACATAAGGCCATCAAAGGGAAAGCTATTGTAGATTAATTGATAGAAGCACCTAAGTATTTAAAGAATCCACTAATTTTAGAGTTCCCTAATGAATCCATATTCAACTTGAGCATAGCACACCACTGGAAGTTGTAATTTGATGGTTCCTACACATAGCATGGATCAAGATTCGTGGTCTTTTTCATCACTCCACAAGGAGACTACATACCAAGATCCTACAATTTGGCATTTCCCTACACAAACAATATCTAAAATATGAGGCTTTAACAATAGGACTCATAATAGAGGTACAATGGAATATCATGGCTCTCAAGGTATATGGGGATTCACAACTCATAATCAATCAAGTGAATGATGAATACCAGACTAAGGACAACAAGCTAACTGCATACAATAATTTGGTGGAAAGTCTTAAGGAATCCTTCATCGAGATAAAATTTGAGTAGATACTCAGAGTAAAAAACAAAGCAACATACACCATGGAAACAATTGGATCCCTATTGTATATCCCTGACAATGTCCCAAAGCATTAATTCCTAATAAAGAAGCTTCTTGTGCCTGCATTTGAGGTACCAAAGTTAGAATTTGTGTGTGAAATCATTGGTCCTGGTGATTCATGGTACCACGACATATACACTTATGTAAAAATATGAGTCCTCCCAGCTTACATAACCTCAAACCTTAAGAAAATTTTTGTCAAGGAAGTATCCCAATTTGTCATACTAGGAGAAACCCCTTACCATAGGAGCATATAAGGAACCATGTTATGATGTATGAGTGCTGAGGAGGCATTGACCACCATAATTGAGGTGCATAACGACATATGTGGTTCACACTCAAGTGGTATGATCTTGGTCAAGAAACTACTAAGGATGGGGTATTATTGGCCTACTTTTACGATCTTCTAGTAGGAATGGAAAACATGCCATGGGAGTTTCATGGGTGTTGATGCTTGGTTGCCCCGTATAAGTGAGTGCCATGAAGGGGAGCTAGTGGGGTCAAGCATCCAACCATTCACTAAAGATAAGCATAGTTGGACTTGTCCAAGTGGGAATCCAACAAATATTGTCTTACACATCCATAGGATTGTACTTATTCTTGGGTTACAAAATGCATTGCTTGATCAAAAACACCATGGAAACAAACACTTAAACCTCATCCAAAATTCAAACCCTTTTCAAAACAAATACAATTGACTGAATCCATATGTTATTGCTTTCCCTTGGGATTCACATCCTTAGAGGTTTCTAAACATTGGATTATATCTCAATTTGTCTCCTTAAGTACACAATAGGAAAACCCTTGCCTTAAGTTCATTGAATTTCCACATAACATATCTTGTGAGGTTTGAAGAAATTAAGACATTAGACATCTTAGTTTTAAAACCTAATCAAAGAAAGTGTTTTTGGTAAAATAAAGGCATTAAGCAAAGCTAAGAAAAATGAACTTTCGTTCGTGTTGAAGACTCTCAATCCCAAAGCAAAAAATCATTGGTTGGAAATCCAAAAATGAATGTTCAAATGAAATAATTTCTTGGTCACAAAGGTCCTTAGGAAGCATTTGCATGCTCTTGAATACCTAGGTCTAGACAAACAAAGTTTATTTTTTAGGTTCATCTTAGGATCAAAACAAATCAAAATCTTTTTCATCCATCCTCCAAAACATCAAAACAATATAATCTCATCATCACCTTTTGGAAAATCTTGAAATCATCCTTAATACTAGATTTTTTGGCAAAATAAAAAAATCATCAAAATCATTGAGACTAAATCCTTGCAAACATTATCAAAATCACCTTTGGCTAGGTATGTGTAGATGCATCCTTTTGCATATGCTTAGTCAAAGTTATCAAAAACATCTTGTCTAGCTTAGTGTATGTAGATGAATCCTTCTTCATATACTTAGTGAAACAATCATCTTGTTTGAAAAGGTGACAATAGATGTATCCTTCTCCTCGCACATATTCAAATCATCATCCATTGAAAAAAGCTATCCATTAGATCATCATCCAACATCTTAGGGTCTTTATATTCAAAATCAAAAGAAAATTAAAATCAAAATCAAGGACAAAATCCCAAATCCAAAAACAAATCAAAATTAAAATCTGCAAGTCCTAAAAGCCTAGTATCTCATTCAAGATTTATCAAAAACCAAAAACATCCATATCATCCATCCCCAACATCATCATCATATCATCACCTTTGATCTTCAAGACATCCTAAAAACTTTCTACTTTGAGCATAAAATAAAGATTGATCCAAAGAATCAAGAGATTCATTTCCCATATTTTTGAAGATTGATCCTTGTTTTATGGTTCTAACTAGATATCAATACAAGAAGAGTATGGAAGCCAACAAAGATACACCCGCTTCAAGCGATCTTAGCCAAAAAAATGCAGAAATGAATCGTGTTGAATCAAGTAATCCTTTGACCCTTTCATCATCACAAAATCTGCAAGAAGAAAACCAAGGAGAGGACCTTACCTTTGGAATGTCTCGTGAGGAAATGAATGAAATGCTCCAAAATCTGGACAACCATAGAATCATCAACATCATGATGAGGCTCAATCCTTAGTTATACATGCTTGAGCTAGCAAGAAAAGGGGCCAAGTTACCTTCGGATTTTGATGTGAGAACTATAGTGGAGACATCTTTTCCTCCAATGTCCTCCACCATCCCCATTTCGTCTACACCCCCATCTCTAAACATCACACAAAACATCCCGCAAATCACAACATCATTTGTTCCAACCCAACCCAATGTTAATAAGGGAAGTGCATTTCTCAATGCAATTCAAACACACCACCTTGGAACAAAATATACCTGAAAATTGATTACACAAAAATATTCCTCTCACCTTCCATCATGATCCATCATCATCATTTTTTCATGCCACACCTCAGACACCTCTTCTCACAAATTCACAAGAAGAGGGAGATATGTTTAGACTAGGGGGCATTTTCGACACAATGACATTTTTCGTAACAACTCACACCCCTTACATTTTCACCTCTCCCACCATTGCCATTATCATCCACACCACTCCTTTGTTTAGGGATTCCCCCTCTACCAAATATTAATCAAACCTATATTCCAACCATCAATCAAAGCATTACACCAAATGCTCAAAATTTTTTGTTGATATCGCAACAACAAATGACAAACACACAAGCAATTGCAACACCATCAAAAACCCCCTTAACATCACAAAGCATGGTATCACAAGGACCAACCATATCAACAGCACCATCCATCATGCAAAACACCAACACCACCTTCACAAACACCATTCCAAATCCACCACCACCTCCAACTTCCACCACATCAAGTAAATATGATGCGACAATACAAGTTGCTTTCCGAAAAGGATACCAACAAGTTCAGAAACAAAAAGCTGAAAAACTAGCTGCTCAAGTTGTGCAAGTTGCCCAAGTAGCCCAAGCCACCTTACAAGTGTAACAAGACCAAGCATTATTGCAACAACAACAACAAGCCACCTAAGTTGTAGAAGTTGCACAAGCATTACAAGCACAACTTCTATTACAACAAGTAGCATAAGCACAAACAGCACAAGCGCAAGCTCAAGCACAAGTTCAATATCAGGCACAACAAGCCCAATATCAAGCACAACTTTTGGAACAAAGACAAGCAGCACAATTGCAAGCATATCAGCAAGCATTAAAGTAGTACCAAGAGTAGCAAGAAGTAGCAGAATTGGCAGCCAAACAACAAGCATTGTTGGAACAACAACAAGCACAAATCTTAGCGGAGCAACATCGAGATCAACAAAAAGCATTATTCATACAAAAATAGGTGGAAGCCTACCTCTTTCACCAGAACATACAGATACCATCAATCAACACACTGACCAACCCACCCATCCAACCCATGATTGAAACACCCCAAAACATTTTCATCCCACCCCCTGATCCCCAAAATGATGTGACGACACAACTCAGGTTGCTCTCACAACAAGTGCTTGATCTTGATAATGAAACCATTCCCCAAGGGATTTAAAATCCTCAAATTTGACAAATATCAAGGGATTGGAAACCCTGAAGATCACATCAGGGAATTTCAGGTTCATTGCATGGAGGTCGCATATGACAATACTTATCTAATGCGGCTATTTCCTAAGAGCTTGGCAGGCCATGCTATAGAGTGGTTCTCTCGCTTACCTTCAGGAATTAGAACATTCCAAGAAATTAGGGACACATTCATTAAAAATTGTGCATGCTACATTGCAATGGATGTTAGTCTCAAAGAACTCTCAACTCTAAAACAAGGAAAGGGTGAATCATTCACCTCATTCCTACAACAATGGCCATCCAAGGCCAATCAGAGCAAGTGGACCATGCCAGAAGAACAACAAGTTTGCACCATCATAGCCAACCTTGAAAGCTGCCTAGCATTTCATCCCAAGGTTTAGGGCATCACCACATATGATCAATTCATCTCCAAGGTGCTTAGTATGAAAAGAGCCCTTATGACTCAACCCGCAGAATCAACATCATACCATGAATAGCAAAACAACTTCCCACCATCCAATTACAATGATAAACCTCGTACATGGGAAAGAAACAAAAATGTTACTAATTATGGTGTCGTTGATGCCAAGGTGGTCATTAGTGCCCCACACCAACATATGCCCACACTGCAAATCCAAATTCAACACCAAAACCACCATCACACAACACACCAACCCAATAATAATCCAACCATCAATAATCTCAATGACCAAAGGGGACCACCCCAATGTAAAAGTTACCCCAAATGAAAATACACCATTTTGGGGGAACCACTTGAGGACATAATGAAAAATTTGATTGACGAAAAACTCATCAAGCCTCCTACATTTGAGAATTACCAAGAACCCGATGTCAAGCCTCCTTGGTATAAAGAGAATCAACTTTGTGAATTTCATAAAATCAAAGGTCACACCACAAATAGTTGCATGAGACTCAAAAACATCATCCAAGATATCATCGATAAGAAAATCATAAACGTGGAACAACCTACAGGAAATCAAGATCTTAAAATATACACGAATCTGATGCAGAACCATGACAACAAAGGGAATAAAAATGATAAAGGAAAGGGAAATGTAAATCACATGTATGAAACATTCGTTGCCTCCCTAAATGAAAACTACATGGTCATCACTATCAAGGGCGCCCATGCCAAAGATTGTGGAGTCACCACAAGAGGCGGCAAAGTCACCATTGCAGGATCATCCTGTATACACATAAAAATGTTCATGTCTATAATCCTAGCAATTAATTAAATATCTATTATTTAATTAATTTTTCTAAAGTCATCTACATATGATTAAATTTAATTAATTTAATTATATTGTTCATTCATCTTATTCTTCCTTCATAATTAAATAAATTTATTTTATTTAATTATTTTCATACGTCCACTTAATTAATTAAATAAATACATTTTATTTATTTAAATTAATTATCATTGTTTAAATTTAAATTAAATCTTTCGATTTAATTAAGTTTAAATATTTCTCTTTCTTCTATTTTAAATTCTTCTTCTAATTAATTAAATATTTCATTTAATTAATTTCATAAAAGTGATTTAATTAAATAAACCTTATTTAATTAAAGGATCTTATGCTTTCTTTCTAAAATCACAACTAGATATTTTATTATCTTCTATTTTCTTCTAATATCATAATTAAATATTTTATTTAAATATGAGATCTTCTGATTTCTTCAAAAATCCTTATTAAAGCTTTATTCTTATCACAAACTTTCTTCTGCTTTAAAAGCTTAATTAAATATTTTATTTAATTAAGAAATGCTAAATGTCATCCACAAATAAATAATTGAATTTTTATTTCATTATTTATCAGCTTTTAAATCTTTCTTTTATTTTTTTAAAGAAAGATGATTTCTTATCTTATCTTTTTCCTCTTTCATAAAAATGGAAAAAATCTTGTTTTCAGGTTTTCTTCTATTTTCTCTTCAGTTTCATCCTTCTTTAGCCATTTGATCTACCAAGAATTATCACAACCGTCAATCAAGACAGCCAATCAAAATCATTCGAAAAACTCTATAAATACTTGTGTGAATCCAAGCATTGGTAATAGGAAATTAATTAGAGTTCATGCATTTAATCCATTTAGTATTCATTTATCATAGCATCATGGTTATTTCAAGCATATTAGTCTTATTCCATATCATAGCTTAAATCTTGCATCATGCATCACATTTGAATCTTGTTCTTTAGGAAGACAGTTTGTTGAGCCTAGCCTACAATTTGAGAACAAAAGTTGGAATCGACAAAAACACTAAAGATAGAGGATGATAGGACGACAATCGAAGCAGAATATTGAGTTTGCATTTACTTTCTTCTTTCACTCTATTTTGATACAATGTCTTATCGGTGTGCTTAAATAGTATTTTATTTCAATTCATTTACCCATATTATTTTTTATCACACATTAAATGGCGCCCACCGTGGGGCTCATGCCCCTATTTTAGACTTCTTTCTTGCAAGTTTTTCTTGCAAGTTTACTTGCAGGTTTTTTGACATCCAAAAGCACATATGGAAGATCCAAATTTTTTTCTTTTTGCAGGTACTTTGGCACATCTAAGGACTGTTTCGACACATTTGGGAAATTCTGCAACGTATTTAGGAAATAGAGCGACACATATGGGCATTTCTGAAGAGCATATAGGAGTTTAATTACCGCATTTAGGCCATCATTTAGTGCATTCAAATATGTTTCAAAAAAATTTTTAAAAAAAAATGTGCATTTAGATTAGCGCATATAGGTTTTGTTTTCGAGCATCTGGGCAATAGAGTTGTGCATATTGGTTCTGTTTTCGCGCATTTGGCCAATAGAGTTGCACATATAGGTTTTGTTTTCACACATCTAGGTAACAGAGTTGTGCATTTGGGTTATTTTTTCACGCATCTGGGTGACAGAGTTTTGCATCTAAGTTGTAACAGGGATTCTGAGTCTTACGCCTTCCATAGACAAAATTTCTTTCTTTCTTTCTTGCTAGATTTAAAATGAATCAATCTAGGGTAGCCACCACACCTTTATCATGTAGTTAAAATGAACCCCATGTATGTTGTGAAGCAAAATCTTCACTTAGATTAAATCATTTTTGATTTTGGTGCACCTAAAATGAATCTGTCTACTCTTCTTGACTGTGTTTGAAAGTGGTAGGTGATTATGCTCTCACCCTGTGTAAACTAGGTGATCAGAAAACTATACCCACTTTTCCCTGTGTAACCTTGACTCAATAATCAAAGTATCCTCTCCCCTTGTGCACTTGTGCGATCCTGGGTGCAAGAGAAATGGTTATTGACTCTAGAAATTGGGCCTTCCTAGGGATTTCATCACCCCAATGTTGCTTGTGCGGATGTGTCATACGGACAAAGTTGTACTCCCTTAAACCTTATTGAGCTTAACCTCTTCAGGCTGGAGTGCCACCTTAATGGTGATTAATCTCTTGCCCCATGTATGGCCACTTGAACGGGGATCCTGAACTAAATACCATTATTTAGAAAGCCAAAAACCTTATATCTGCTAGTCCAGCACCAGTCAGTGTGAAGTCTTCCACACTTTCACAGTCTATAGTAGAGGTGATCAGCTTGCCATGGGAGTTTCATGGGGGTTGGAAGCTTGGTTGGCCTAAGAAGAGAGTGCACTATAAGGGGGATCCCATGCAACCAAGCTTCTGAATTCACATGCTACTGATATGCGGTTGGGGAAACCCACATGGAATCTAGCGGATATTGTCCTAGCCTAACCTAGGTTGTGCTTGTCTTATTTTGTGCTTGGTTACGATCAACTTAAATCAGAATGTTTGTTGTGTTTTCAAAAATATTAATTCAGATAAAGGATCATCCAAAATGAAGATGAAAAACTTCAGCTAAAACTGGTCAAAAAAACTATCTTTAGAAAACTATTTTAGCACATCTAGGAAAAACTGCAGCGCATTTAGACTCTATTCTAGCACATCCACTAGCTGGTTCAGCGCATCTGAGATATTTTTCAGCGCATTTAGGAACTGTTTTAGCACATTTGTGCTCCGTTTCTGTGCATTCAAGGTATTCTGCAGCACATTTGATTCTTTCTCTAGCGCATTTACCTCTTTCTGCAGCGCATTTAGGAAACATAATAGTGCTTTTAGGTTTCTATCAAAAAAATTTACACAGACCAAAATTTCTGATATTTCTCTCCCATGTTGAGAAAGTGGAAATCAACCAAGTTCACCAAGAAATCAGTCTTCAATAGGATCAAGAAGCCCAAAACAAACTTAAGTTACAAAAGGACTTTAGACCGTAGAGAATTCTTTTATAAGAGTCGAGACGTCTTACTCCATTATCACACATTCCTCCATAGGTACCAAGACTACATTAGAGGATTCACCGACGATTATGCTGTAGAACCTTTGGCTACTCAAGCTTATTATCAAAGAGTAGCATTATCTCAACGTCACAATCGTAATCAACCCCTTGAGTTTGAGAATATACCACAACCTTCAATTGAATACTCAACGCATCCTAGTCAAATCCTTCAGTAACCTTCGATCATATCCTAGGATTTCTTACATATGCCTATTTTTACAAGATCTCAACACAATAAACTAGGAGAAACATCTCAACAAGAAACTCCCACCCACAACATTCAAGAAGAAGCTGAACGTGATAGTCCTCTTTTTAGTGTGAGTCACAATCCTCTTTTCAGTGATGACAATATGGCTGATAGAGAGGAAAATCCATTTCATAAGAATAAAGACATGAACAAAACTCCCATAGATAGTGATGATGAGCAAGAACTTCATATTAGAGAGGCTGAAGAAGACCCCAAGTTTCTTAAAGCCCTTGAAAAGATTCTAAAACGTGACAAAGAAAAGTATTTTCTCTTCTTAGCTGATCAAGGAGCTAAACTGCCTAAGGATTTTGACACTGAGAAATTAAAGAGCAAAGAAGAAGAAACATCCCATCTGATTTTACTACTCTTACACAAAATTTTAAGGCACTCCAAGGACAGATCAAAGGGTTACAAGGAGGGACCACAACAAAGAAATACACTCTTGATGACATATGTCCTTATCCTTTTGATAGAAGTCTCAACATGATTCCATTTCCTAAACATTGTGAAATTCCCAAATTTGATCGTTATAATGGGAAATCGGATCCAATTGACCACGTTAGAGACTTTCAAAACATGACATTGGAATTTGCCCACGAGGATACTTATTTATTGCGATTATTCCCTCAGAGCCTTGGAGTTAACTCTATGGAATGGTTATCTAAGATTACACCTACTGTTCAAACATTTGAGGAATTGATCAATTTGTTCATGGGTGACCCCATAATAGTGGTTTATAATTTTTGTCCAAACTAGACACTGAAATTATTATTTTTAACTGAATCTTCACATTCGGGCACCTATAGTGGCTAAACTATGAGGAATTTGAAGATGCTGCAAACTAGAGTCTCATCAAATTTTGTCTGTAGATTCTAAAAATATTTTTTTCAAAATTTTTGGAATCAAATTACACTTCTTCCATCTCGAATGAAAATTGATTTTTTTCAGAAAACAACATTTTTAAAAAGTGACGCACACCGTATAACGCATAACTTTTTTTCCATGAAGGATAAAATTCTAATTCTTTCAAATTTAGATTTGTAACTCTGATATTTAGTGCTTACACTTGGTTAGATAGTTTTTATTGAATATTTTTTCCTTAATCAAGTTTCAAAGTCAAACAATTACAATTCGAACAACGACCGTATAATGTAACTTTTTTTGTATATGTCAAAATTTTATTTTATTTTTTTGTTGGATCAAGGACTTCAATATCTGGTGCACTCATATTTTTCAATTTTTTTTTGATAATCTTCTATTTTTCCACATGTGAAGAACAAAGAAATTCATTTTTGATGAAAAACCTATGTTTAATAAAACTTAAAAACCAAATACATAACAAAACCAAAACATATTAAAATTATATTCATTGCATAGCTTGTTCTGAGGAATACCATAATAATTTCAAATAAATTTTAAATGAATTCATTTGATCCCCCAAAAGCTAAATCAAATGTTATTTTTTATCAACATTTTGATAGGTGTAAAGGAGATGCATTTATAGGTATGGTTTAAAACTAGCAAGGTTCTATCCAAGGGGGTTGGATCTAAGGTGATTTGATCAAACCCTTTTCAATTGAAATCCTTAAAATGGAACTTTTTAAGGCTTAAATCATTATATTTTCAAAAAATATGTGATTTCAGCTAAAATTCGTTCCTCTCAGGAATTGTAAACCACTATTATGACAACACCCTCATAACACAATACGCCTACAACATTCAACACCAAATCACCATGATTGATCTTTGCAAAGTTGTGCAAAAATGTGATGAACCTTTCACTACCTTTCTTCAAAGATGGAGAAGAATGTTTGCTATTTACCCATGGCATGTCCCTGAAAAGGAAAAAATGGTTACTTTCATCAATAGCCTTAGCTTAGAAATGAGCTATCGCTTAAATCTACATTGTCTACCCTCCTTTGAGAAATTGATTGAGGATGCCATCACCATCGAAAGTGCTTTGGTCAAAAAAGGGACAATAAAACTTGACAGGGACAATCCTAGCTCATCTAACCATTACAACAATCAAGACAAGTCTAAATTTTGGACTCGCAACAAAAAAATTGTAAACAATGGTGTTGTAGATGAAAATCATGTCACGTCTAAGCCATTTGTTCTGAGTGCTCCCAATACTACTCGTAACAATAATTACAACAATGTCAATTTAGTCACGAATCAAGGAAACAATCTTCCTCCAACAAACAACAATCAGGGGACTGTCCATAACCAAAACTATCATGGGAACAACAACAACAACAACACTTTAGGGAATACCTCAAACACGAACCCACAATGCTTTTCATTCTTCTCTAATAGAAGAACTTTCACTCCACTAGGACAATCCTTGGAATCTGCTTTCAAAAAGGTTATGGAAAAGAATGTCCTTATGTTACCACCGCAACACAATTATGAACCTAGTGCAAAACCTCCATCATGGAATGAAGCTTATTTTTGTGACTACCATAGGTGCAGAGGTCATCGTACAAACAACTGTCAAGCTTTGAAGCATGCTATTCAAGACCTAATTAACAAAGGCATTATCACAATAGAAGGACAACAAAAATCCAACAAAGATCACCAAGCATTTCGCAACCCTCTACCAAGTTATCAAAACGGAGATTTTTCTGACAAAAATGTGAACCAACTTGATGACAATGTAATCCGTCACCTCTATATGGATGATGAGTGAGTCAACGTTATAAAAATCAAGGAGAAGTAGACAATGGACAAGTGAATGTCACAACAAGAGCACAAGCTAAAGTTGTCTTGAAGGGTACCTCTTTGAAATCCACTGAGACCTTCCCTCAACATCAATATGACTTAGTTAACCAACTTCAAAAAACTCTGGCCCAAATTTCCATTTTAGAACTCCTAAAGATTTCTCCTACACATAAGGAAATTTTAGACAAAGCCCTTTTTGAAACAACTATATCCATGGATTTGGATGTGAACCGATTTCAAGCCATGGTAAGACATTTGTCCTCACCCACATGTCTTTCATTCTCTGACAAAGATGATGTTTCCATGACTCATCCCCATAATTCTCCATTATACTTAGAGGTCATGATCCATAAGTTCCATGTTAAACGTTTCCTAATAGATGGAGGGGCTAGTTTAAATATATGTACCTTGAAGGTGGTTCAAGCATTAGGATTTGCAGAAGACTCCATTGATCCTAGAAGGAAGATTACTATAAAGGCCTATGATAATAAGGAGAGAACGTCTAAAGGTCTAATCATGTTACTAATAAGAGTGGGACCTGTTATCAAAAATACCTTTTGTCAAATTTTAGACTAGAATCTTGCATACAACATCTTGTTGGGTCATCCTTGGATCCATGAAATGCAAGCTGTTCTGTCCACTTACCATCAATGTCTTAAATTTACATATGATGGATAGGAAATCACTATACCAGCTGATAATTCAAACACCCAAACTTGTGCCAATGTCAAAGCTCATCAGGATACTTTGGTTCCATACAATTGAGAAGCATTTGCTAATACTTCTCCTAAGACTGATACACAAATCAGTTAATTAGCCAAAAGCTTTGACAAGAAACTGCAGTTCAAGGAAAACAGAGTTGGGGAATATTCTCTTTGTCTTGCTAATCTACCTATATCTCCTCGATCACATGGACAACCTTCTATTACACAACAACAGATATCAGTAGAATCAACATCAGCACAAATACAAATGGAGCCAACTACCAAGTTCAATGGATAATTTATCAAAGAAAAATTCCCCATGGGAGATCCTGAGGATACAACAATTCTAGATTGGCTCTATAAGAATGAGGAGGAAATAGTTCTAAATGTCACCTTACCAATAGATCAATATGGAAAATGGTATTCCATCATGCAAAAGATGGGATATGACAATGGTCCTCTTGGAAAAAGAAAAGAAGGCATAGTTGAGCCTATCCATCTCCCAGGGCTTGCTGCATATGATAAAACTAGACTAGGCTATGATGCTACCCCATCCAAACAATCACAAGGTAATGTTTTTACACTGCAAGAAGGTTTCGATAAGAAAGAGATATGTTTGTCATCAATCCTGAATTTCATAGAAAATAACTCTGATACAGATTCTGCTGAATATGAATGGGATACCATCCACAATGATGAATTTTGGAGAGACAAAGAGGTAGATGTCATACACAAGTATACACCCACTTTAATCAAAGGAGAAGGTTTAGGGTCCCAGCCACAAGAATCTGAACCAGAAAACAACTATGAGTCTAGTGATACTGAGTCAGATTTTAACGAACAAGACTATCAGGAGAATAGTACCATCATTGACCTACCTCATACCTCAGATCCTACCGATAACTTTGTCTTGACCCTAACCATCGCCGATTTCACATGACCAAATGACTTGTTACCTTTAATCCATCTTGATCTCATTGACAGGGATCTAACCAAACCTATTGATATACCTATTTTTCCAAATGATGAAGCTATCATAAACTTCCTTTCTGCAAACGATGTAAATAATTGTTCCACTAGTGATTTTTGATATGAAGTCTTTAATCAGGAGAGTGTCAAGTCTCCTAGTTGCAAAAATGAAAATAAAGAAAAATGATCTAGTAGTGAAAACTAGAATCTGGCAGTGCTAGATCAAACAAAAGATAAAATAAAGAGTGTATTAGATGGTGAAAACCTTTTTAAGGAAATAGCTAATGGGACTCTTGACACTCTCCCAGAGCACTATCATGAGTGATCACCCATCTTGATTGAGCCTACAAAGGAAATCAATATTGCAACTACAGATAATCCAAGGATTCTACAAGTAGCTGAATCGATGACAGATAAAGAAATCCTAGAGTTTATGAAATTCCTCAAAGAAATTCAAGTTAATTTTGCTTGGTCATATGCAGACATGCCAGGTCTTGACCCTAATCTCATAATGCATCATTTGTCTATCAAACCAGGAGCTAAACCAGTAAAACAAAAACTCAGAAAGATGAATCCTCATGTGGCACTACTGGTTAAAGAAGAACTCAAGAAGCTCCTTGATGCAGGCTTCATAAGATCAATTGCCTATGCAAAATGGATCTCCAATATTGTACCAGTAGCAAAGCCAGATAAACACGTAAGAGTATGCACTGATTTCAGAGATCTTAACAAAGTGTGCCCAAAGGATGACTTTCCACTTCCAAGCATTGACACTATAGTTGATTTGACAGCTAGCCATGCCATGTATTCATTAATGGATGGTTTCTATGGTTACAACCAAATCAAGATTGCACCAGAAGACCAAGAGAAAATAGCTTTCACTTGTTCGTGGGGAACGTATTGTTGGAATGTCATGCCTTTCGGCTTGAAAAATGCTGGGGCTACTTATCAATGAGCTATGACTACGATCTTTCATTACATGATGCACACATTCATGGAAGATTATGTAGATGATATATTGGAAAAATCATGCACCAGAGAAGGACACTTGGAGATACTATGTAAAATATTTACCAGATTGGAAAAATTCAAGGTTTGCCTAAATCCTAAGAAATGTGTTTTTGGGGTCACGTCTAGAAAACTTTTAGGATATATCATTTTAGAAAAGGGAATTGAAGTAGATCCTGCTAAAGTTCAAGCAATCATGAAGATGCCTCCTCCAAAGAACATCAATCAATTAAGATCATTACAAGGGCGACTTCAATCCATCAGAAGATTCATTGCACAACTGGCTAACAAAATTTTACCGTTCACACATCTCCTGCATAAGAATGTTCCTTTTAGTTGGGATGACAAATGTGAAATGGCATTTCAACAAATCAAGTAGTAACTGATGAACCCACCAATTATTGTACCACCAAATCCGGACAAACCATTGATCCTGTATATTGCTGCAACCAAGACATCCTTGGGGGCATTATTAGCACAAGAAGACCATGAAGGAAAAGAACGTGCAATCTATTACATTAGTAGAACACTGACAAGTCATGAAATTAACTACACTTTCATTGAGAAGGCTTGTTTAGCAGTAGTTTTTACCTCACAAAAATTTAGACATTACATGATAACTCATACAATAAATCTTATTTCAAAAATTGATCCACTCAAGTATCTACTAAGTAAAGCATCACTAACAGGAAGGTTAACAAAATGGGTCATGATTTTGAGTGAATTTGACATCCACTATGTTGATTGCAAAGCAATCAAGGGACAAGTTATTGTTGATCAACTAGCAGACGCTCCTCTACAAACAGAGCACCCCTTACACATTGAATTTCTAGATGTTGATGTTTTCATGGCAGACTTTAAGTAGCTATGGTCCTTATAGTTCGATGGTTCTTTTACTCAACATGGATCGGGGGCAGTCATTCTCTTTGTCACCCCTCAAGGACATACCATTCCTCGGTCATATAGGCTAATGTTTCCATGCACCAATAACATAGCCGAATATGAAGCACTCATCATTGGACTAAAGACAGCATTGGAATGGAGGATTACTGAGCTACAAGTTTATGGTGACTCACAACTAGTTATTAATCAAATCAATGATGATTATCAGACTAAAGATGACAAGTTGTTGCCATACAAGAAGATGATTGATCACTTCAAAAATTACTTTGTGGACATTTAGTTCACACAAATTCCAAGGATTGATAACAAAGCGGCTGACGCTATGGCTATGATCGCATCATTGGTACAAATCCCAGAAAAACAGACTCGCTATGAATTCCTGGTGGAACAATTATTTACACCTACTTATGACACACCTAAAAGCCAAATTATTTGCCACTTGGTGGGATCCGATTCACCCTGGTATGGTAATATTTATGCCTACGTAAAAGATGAGATTTTATCACCTGAATTATCTCGTAACCAAAAATGAAACTTTATCCGACAATCCTCCCGCTATACCCTTATCACTGATACCCTTTATCATCGTGGTCTTGATGGTACTTTACTTCAATGTCTTGAACGTGATGAATCTGACAAAGCTTTACAAGAAATTCATGGGGGAATTTGTGGTACTCATTCAAGTGGACTAACATTATCCAAGAAATTGATTAGAATGGGTTACTACTGGCCTACAATGGAGAGGGAATCATTCACTTTTGTTAAAACCTGCTCAAAATGTTAGATTCATGGGAATCTTATTCATGCTCCTACATAAGAACTTCACTCATTCACACCAACCTAGCCATTTTCTCAATGGGGGTTAGATCTAGTAGGGAAAATTCATCCTTCATCCTCAAATGGACACAAGTTCATCATCACGGTGACATAATATTTCACTAAGTGGATTGAGGTAGTACCTCTCTCTAAAGTCACCAGAAAAAAAATTTCATCCTTCATACTCAACTACCTTATTTGTCGATATGGTATTCCTAATGCCATTATTATAGATAATGGTCGACCTTTCAAGAATCAGGATGTTGATGAACTTTGTGAAAGATTCCATATTCAGCACAGATATTCAACGCCTTACTATCCACAATGGAATGGCCAAGCAGAGGCCTCAAACAAGACTATACTAAATATTTTGAAGAAGATTGTCAATGACTTAGGGAAGGATTGGCATGTTCAACTCAATCCTGCCTTGTGGGCTTACAGAACTAGCGTTCGAACACTGACAGGAGCAAAACCTTTTGCCCTTGTCTATGGAGCAGAAGTCATATTGCCTTTAGAAGTTGAAATCCCTTCACTAAGAGTATCACTGAAAGGTCTCATAACAGATGATGAATACAGAGTTTTCTTGACTACAAGAGTTAGAACTTTTAGATGAAAAGAGACAGAGAATAGCTGACCATTTGAAAGCATACCAACAGATGATGTCTCGCAGTTATAATCACAAAGTAAAGCCACGTACCTTTTAGGTGGGTGATCTAGTTCTGAAAGAGAACCCACGCAATCAACAAGACAGAGAAAAGAAATGAAAGTTTGAACCAAATTAGCTAGGCCCTTACGTGGTTATTGCAGTCTACGGTTCGGGAGCATACAAGTTATCAACGCCAGAAGGAGACCTATTTGATGAACCCATCAACAGTATGCATCTTAAGAAATATTATGTTTAAAGTAGAAAAATTCCTGAAGAAATACAAAAATAGTAGAAAAAGTCCTGAAGAAATACAAAAACAGCAGAAAAAGTCCTAAAAAAAAGAAAAAAATAAAAAATACAAAAAAATAAAAAAAATTGCATAGGGTGAAAACCTGGCAAACAGGCAGTCTATTGACAGAAAAATACAAAAAAAAATAAAAATAAAAAAGAAATCAGAAAAATGCCTATTAGTTCCTATTTTTCACTTTGGCTTCTTAGCTTTTCTTCTCTCCGCATCCTTTTCCACATCTTAGGGTTATAATCACATCATCTTTCCGTCATTTTTCCTAGAGTGATAAAACGTCTTGCCATGGCTTGACTATTGTACATATTCCTTTCCACAAGTTGTGTCAATAAACAGGGCAAAAACTCAACTGGGGGCACTTAACTTTCAGAGCATACTAAAACAACTAGACTATGACATAGGATCCGATCATGCAAACAATCAACTCACGTGTAACCTTATTCAATCATCGATATTTGTCATGAAACACTTTTCAATAGATACCAGACCATTATCTATTGGATGATCCACAAATCTGAATAATGTACAAAATAATAGTATTACATGTTTGACCAAAGGTTGCTTAATTTTCAAATATCATAATTCAGGAGCACACTCGATGATGTACTAAACTAGAGTGGCAAGGAACGAGAATGATTTTTCTTTGTCTATTGTCTTGAGGTTAACGGTCAATCTGATGCAAATATGTCATAGGACATGATGACCAAAGCAATATCATGGATGACAGTTCCACATTTGCATCAGAAAGGTGGTTAATCTTTGTCTGTTTATGCAAGAAATGCTCAGGTCATCTCGGTTCAATTATACCTTGATGCTTGTGTTCGCTTGCTATATCAAAATTCATGAATGTTGTACTTTGGTCATCATTGGCGCTAATTTCCCCTCTGATGCTTGTACATACTTCCAACATTTTAAAATGTTCTATGATGATTCAAGAAGGCTTATAATAGGCTCAACAAACTAGTTAGTTTCATTTAGTTGCATATTTATTAGATCATTGTATATATCTGCATATTGGATTCACCTCAGTGTTTTGAAAGGTGGAATGAAAGCATTAACGGTTGTCATGTAGTTCTGAGCTTTTTGTGGAGGACATTTGGACAGTTGATTCATTTTCTCATCACTTCATCATTTCATTCATTTTATCACTTCATTTTTATCATTATCGTTTATCATTTCATTCTCATCTATCCTTCATTCTCATTTATCATTATCGTTTATCATTTCATTCTCACTTCATTTTTATCATTATCAGTTATCATTTCATTCTCATTTATCATTTTTATCATTATCGTTTATCATTTCATTCTCATTTATCATTTTTATCATGATCATTTATCCTTCATTCTCATTTATCATTTATCATTTCATTCATTTTATCACTTCATTTTTATCATTATCATTTATCATTTCATTCTCATTTATCATTTATCATTTCATTCATTTTATCACTTCATTTTTATCATTATCATTTATCATTATCATTTCATTCATTTTATTTTATCATTCATTTCATCTTTATCATTATCATCATCGATTTACCATGTCATTCATTCATTTTTCATTATCATCACTATCATTTATCATTGTCGTTATTATTACCATTTTCATTTATCATTTTATCATTTTATCATTATCAATTATCATTTGCTATTTATCATCATCATCTCATTATCATCACATTGCCATTACCACATATATCATTTATATTTTTCATCATTATCATCATTAGTATCACATTCACTATCTATCATTTTCATTTCATATTATTCACCTATGCATTTGCACCAAAAATTCAACAAATCAACAAACTCAGATCTACATCATCACAAATCATTACATCAACATCATCCATTTGCATCATATCATTAAATCATCCTGCATCATAAGATTAGTCCGCAAATATAATAAAAACATATCCAAAATTCATCTCATATCATACATGCATAAAAGTAACATCCATATCACATCACAAAATGCATAAACATATCATCATCAAAAACATCGCCACTGCATATCATCGCTCATCAAAATAATACAAGTGTCAAATGTCCAATGAAGATAAAGGGTTCAAAACATAATACATAAGACATGATCAAAACTCAATATACATGCCCTGCATATGTGCAAAATATATCAGTCCCAAACACTAGCTGGTAGATGCCCCTGAAGGAGTTGGTCCGGAAGGAGGCGGCCTGCCACTTGTACCTGCATCAGGATCCCGTCGAGGCCCTGTAACCTCTCTGCCATGTGTCAATGTCCATGATTAGGTCCTGGTCCTGCTATGTGATCGGGGATAAGGCTCTCGCCACTCGTGAGGGCATAGCTCCTCATATCGAACTCTATAATACTTGGCCTCTTTGGCTGCCTCAAATCCCTCTGCATTGGCCTCCCATAATGAGGTACTCTCTACGGTACCCATAAGTCTCTGAGCCACACCCTCGGCCTTCAGTGCCCACCGTCTAAGAGAATCCCTCTCTGCTACCAACTCTGCCACCTGGGAATCAGGGGTAGGCATCTGAGCCTGTACCTGTGCCTGAGCCTGAGCCTGTATATGTGTTTGGGCCTATGCAAGCTGTGCCTGTAACTACACTATTATCTTCTGAGCCTGAGCTAGCTGGCTCTATAGCTGTGTCTACTATCCCTAAAAGGTCTAGACCTGACCCTGCAATGCATCTATCTGTGCTTGTTGAGAAGAGAATGACACCTGAATCACTGTCTGAGGTCTGCCAATGGATCTGGCTTGTCGAAGAATCTGTACTCTACCTAAACTGTCCAACCTCTGCTGCCTCTCCTCATCCCCATCATCTGAGCTATCCTCCCCTCCATCTCTACTCTCCTCACTCTCCTCTCCCTCCTCCTCTCCCTCCTCCTCTCCCCCACCCATAGCCTACTCTCCACTAGCCACATCCCCTTGTATCCCTACCCCTGGCTATGGCGCTACCCCAATCGCCCGTGGCTCATCTGGCACTGTAAATCATGGAAATGGATGCATATGAAAATACTACGCATAATCATCTGTCATCCCTGCATCCTGCACCTCTGGCTTGTCAGTCCATACCTCAGGCTGTAAGGTGGAATACTCTGTATATGCTGCCTGATATCCAATGCATGGTCCCCATCTTGGATCCCCCTTGTGCCGCCCATAATGAGCAACACCCTGGGGCATCTCCTATGTGAATCCAAACTGTCTTAGCACTTGTAATGCCAAAAATCTCTTAATGATAAAGGGGGTCCGCCCTATCAGATATCGTGACCTGCAGACAAATGGCATCTCCAAGTGATTAGTCGACCATTCCTTGCAGTCTATGTAGGGTCTCCATATCACTGCATTGATGTCATCCAAAACCCGTCGCCAATACTCTACTTTGCCGATCTTCTGTTGGACAACTGCACCAGAATATGCATACACATAGGGCCTCCCTGCTGGCCTATCTCTCATGCAAAGTGGTCTCGTGACTACAATATGCTCCCACGCCCAGATCTGTAGCAGCGTCACCCCACTCACCAAGCTAGTGGATCCTTTGTATACAACCTGATGGAGATCATGATACATGTCAGCCAAGACACAGCTCCCCCAGGCAAACCTCCATGGCTATGTAATCATCCACTCTAGCATCCTACCCCAACCAACTGCGAATCCCTTCGACCGATGGTCCGGTTCAAGGAAGCCTCCAACAAATGCAACAAACACAACAATTAAAGCTAGATACATGCTAAAATCCTCCTAGTCTATCCAATAACCACATATGCTCGGATCACCACATATCCATTGTAATGCCTCGGTACCACCAATCTCCTTGTGGTCATAAACCACAAGGGCACCAACAACTGGAATCCCAAGAATCTTGTATACATCCTTGGGCATCACACTCATCTCACCGTTCAGCAAGTGAAAGTTGTTATGCTCCGAATGCCATCTCTCTGCCAAAGCGGTCAATAGCCCAATGTTGGCCCGAATACCTCACGGCATGGCCAACAAAGGTCCCAATCCACAATCCGCTATCAACTGTAACTCGGCAGGGGTAAGCTCTCCTATCCGCTCCCAACATAGTGGGAACCGCTCTCTAATCTGGAGGCTTTTAAAAGCCTCCTATTTTGTTTGATCATCACAAGGACACATCAAATTAGACTCATATCATGTGATCTATCTAGCCAACAAAACATATCAATGACCCATATCAAGTGCTACATCAATCTATCTACATGTTAAATCAATCTACTCTATCATCATTTACTATTTGTTTTTCTTTTTAGGAAAGCAAATTTATGAACACACAAATCATTTCCTATTTGTACTTCAATCATGAATGCAAATTTATATCCTCATTTTACTATTTGGTTTCTATCGTAGAAAGCAAATTTATCAAACATCCACTCTTTGTTTTTCAATCGCAAGAAGAAAAGTTATCAACCACAAAGTCAATCAATCATTTTACTCTTTGTTGTTCATCACAAAGTTATCAGCTATCTACTCTTTGTTTTCTTTCTTGGAAGCAAAGTTATCAGTTCTCTATCAAATTTTATATCATATCAGCATGATGGTACTACAATTCATCTATCTATTGACTAAGGAAACAATTTAAATCTTCATTTTTCATAACACATGCGTTATGTGGAAAATTTCTTAAATGTGCAATTATGTTGCCCATATGCGCTAAAACACACATGCGCTAAAGATTTTCTACAATGCACTAAAATTTTTCCTATATGCGCTAAAACTCAGGATGTGCTATTCTATCCTGTGGATGTGCCACTTTATCTCTCATATGCGCAACTCTAACAATTTCAAAACCCTAGCCCTAGATGCGCTACAGGATCAACCTAGCCGATTCTAGCCTAAATGCGCTACTCTATCTATCGTATGCGCTAAAGGATCAATTTTTACCCTATTCCTATATGCGCTACATAAATTCCTATATGCACTAAAGAATTTGTCGAATGCACTAAAACTTTTCTTAGATGCACTAAAACATTTGGAAAAAACTGAAATCTGATTTAAAACAATTGAAAAATTGATCCAAAATGCAAAAATTGCAATAAAAAATGGTTTGAATCACTCACCGGTGGTCCATATGCAGCTGGTCTCTGGTATCAGCGTGCTTGCTCAAATCTATGTCAGTGCAACGAGATCTCCATCTCGCCAGATCACTATCAGAGCTCACTTTTTACTGTAGCAACAGGGTGAAAATGACACTTCATTTTACCCCTTTCTACCTTATAAGAGTCTTTTAAGGTGGG
The DNA here is from genome assembly GCA_007258455.2 of Sequoia sempervirens. Lineage (NCBI taxonomy): Eukaryota > Viridiplantae > Streptophyta > Pinopsida > Cupressales > Cupressaceae > Sequoia > Sequoia sempervirens. The sequence goes on from VDFB02049217.1 coordinate 41,308,935, forward strand.
AGTTAATGGCATTTTCCATTCTTTCCATATTATTTTTCATTGGGCCATCATAAACACCATCTATCAGGAGCTAAATCACTGTTTCCCTATCATTCTCGACATCATCTTCCGTGATTTATCTCCCGAGGGGGCATCATCAATATCAAAAATCATAAACATATCAGAGGAAAAAAAAAAAAATTTCTTTGAAGCAATGCATTTCACACATCATTTCAAAGAGGGGAAAAATGTATACACATAAAAATGGTCATGTCTATAATCCTGGCAATTAATTAAATATCTATTATTTAATTAATTTTTCTAAAGTCCTCTACATATGATTAAATTTAATTAATTTAATTATATTGTTCATTCATCTTATTCTTCCTTCATAATTAAATAAATTTATTTTATTTAATTATTTTCATACGTCGACTTAATTAATTAAATAAATACTTTTTATTTATTTAAATTAATTATCATTGTTTAAATTTAAATTAAATCTTTCGATTTAATTAAGTTTAAATATTTCTCTTTCTTCTATTTTAAATTCTTCTAATTAATTAAATATTTCATTTAATTAATTTCATAAAAGTGATTTAATTAAATAAACCTTATTTAATTAAAGGATCTTATGCTTTCTTTCTAAAATCACAACTAGATATTTTATTATCTTCTATTTTCTTCTCATATCATAATTAAATATTTTATTTAAATATGAGATCTGCTTTCTTCAAAAATCCTAATTAAAGCTTTATTCTTATCACAAACTTTCTTCTACTTTAAAAACTTATTTAAATATTTTATTTAATTAAGAAAAGTTGAATGTCATCCACAAATAAATAATTGAATTTTTAATTCATTATTTATCAGCTTTTAAATCTTCCTTTTATTCTTTTAAAGAAAGATGATTTCTTATCTTCTTATCTTTTTCCTCTTTCATAAAAATGGAAAAATCTTGTTTTCAGGTTTTCTTCTATTTTGTCTTCGGTTTCATCCTTCTTTAGCCATTTGATCTGCCAGGAATTATCACAACCGTCAATCAAGACAGCCAATCAAAATCATTCAAAAAACTCTATAAATACCTGTGTGAATCCAAGCATTGGTAATAGGCAATTAACTAGAGTTCATGCATTTAATCCATTTAGTATTCATTTATCATAGCATCATGGTTATTTCAAGCATATTAGTCTTATTCCATATCATAGCTTAAATCTTGCATCATGCATCACATTTGAATCTCGTTCTTTAGGAAGACAGTTTGTTGAGCCTAGCCTACAATCTGAGAACAAAAGCTGGAATCGACAAAAACACTAAAGATAGAGGACGATAGGATGACAATCGAAGTAGAATATTGAGTTTGCATTTACTTACTTCTTTCACTCTATTTTGATACAATGTCTTATCGGTGTGCTTAAATAGTATTTTATTTCAATTCATTTACCCATATTATTTTTGATCACACACATCCCAACCAAATAGAGTCCCTACATCTAGATCTATTCCTAATGGCTACAATTTTCTAGACCAACTCAAGAGAATGCCAACACACATCTCCATCATGGAGTTGTTAAAAATATCATCAGCTCATAAAAAGATCCTTGAGGAAGCATTAGCCTCATCCACTGTCCTTACAGATCTCGATGTGGAGCAATTCCAAGCTATGGTTAGAAATATCATAACGCTTAATCTCCTTACATTTTCTGACCAAGATTTCCCCGCCCAACCATCTCACAACTATGCACTTCACTTGGAATCCATTATACACAAGAGAAAAATCAAAAGGGTTTTGGTGGATGGAGGTGTAGGCTTCAACATATGTTCCCTAAGCCTCATCAAGAAGTTGAGAATATTTGAAGATTCCATGAAAAAAGGAAAGGGCATCACAATAAGAGCATATGATGACCAAGAAATATTGTCTCAGGGCATGACTAAAATCCCTATTCAAATAGGGACAACTCTCATGGAAACCACTTGTCAGGTCTTGGATTTAGATTTTCCATATAATATCCTCCTAGGGTGCCCATGGATCCATGTGATGAAAGCCATAACATCAACCTTCCACCAATGTGTGAAATTTACACATAATGGACAAGATGTTACCATCCATGGAGATCTTGAACTGTTTTCGTATTGCAAAAATATTGAAGCAAAATATTACAAAATTTCCCAAGTGCCAAAGAATGATGAGGGCCCATCCACACCATACATTGACCCTGCCACTCTCGTGTCCACTTCTGCAACAGAGACACCCACCACTCCCACCATTCCTACCATCTCTGACATCAAGCTCATCATCTAGGAGGATGGTTGTGGAAGCTACAAGCTCCCTAACAATGATTTTGTGATAGGAGAGTTACCACAATCCCCTAGATCATGGGGACATCCACAAGAAAACCAAGCTTCCACATCACAAATGTTTCCTGAAGACTATCTCAAATTCACAACATGGGGAGATCTTGGCTAGGAGGTTATTGAAGCATATCCATCACACATGTTATATCAAGGTGAAAGGCCGACACTTGAATTACCAATGGATGAGACAAGAAAGGGCCTACAAATGATGCTCACAATGGGCTACAACAAAAATCAAAGACTGAGACAAAATGACAATGGCCTCATAGTACCTATCATGCCAAAGACGTAACCCATAAAAAATCTTGGCCTTGGATGTACTCCTCTGAGTATAACCATATGTGGCCAAAGTCTTTTGGTTAGGACAATTAATATTTCTCCTAAGCCAATACTAGCAGAATTATGATCACCAATATCCATAGGTAGAGACATACATAACTTTATAACTAAGGCCTATATTATTAGTGATGATGAGGATACCATAACCAATCTACCTAGGTTATTTGAGGATACTGCCCTTTGCATGATTGGCACCCTCTCCTCTGAAATAGACCATCAAAATCATGAGATCCACTTAGTATATCCCCAACTCATCAACTATGACCAATGAAGACCACAGATTCTTGATACATTCAAAAATGATGAGGAACTCTTAGAATTCATGGGATTGAGGGATAACATTCCAGATGGAGATCACAAGGCAGGGTTTATAATGGAATTGGACACACATGCCTATTATGGGGAAACAATTCAATCCTTTAGTCACAAAAGTGGGAAACTAAGAATCATATCTATGTCCTTGAGTGAAAACAACACCGTGGCAATCTCTAACAAGAAAATAGTAAAAACAAAGGACGTATCCAATGGTGAAAACCTCTCTAAGGCACTTGAGGATGAAGGATTCAATCTTCCTTTAAGAGCTATTCATCAAGAGAAGTCAACAGTATTGGCTGAAAAATGCAATCATGTCAACCTAGGAATAGAGGAGACCCCACATATCATATTCTATGTGGAACCACTATTATCAGAAGAGCAAGAACTCCTAGCAACTTTCCTAAGGGAAAGGAAAATAAACTTCTCATGGAGTTATGCTGACATGCCAGGACTTGATCCAAAGACTGTGGTTCATCATTTAGTAGTGTATCCAGAAGCAAAACCGTTCAAACAAAAGCTTTCAAAATTGCATCCTCAAATCGCCTTATTGGTCAAAATGGAGCTCAAAAAGTTGTTAGATGTAGGATTTATCTAACCAATTGATTATCTAGAATGGGTGTCAAATTTGGTACCTATCTCAAAGCCTAACAGAGCCATCAAAATTTGCACAGACTTCAGAGATTTAAACAAAGCATGTCCAAAGGATGACTTCACGCTTCCAAACATCGACATGATAGTAGACATGACAGTGGGACATGAGATGTTATCATTAATGGATGGATTTTTAGGATACAATCAAATCATGATAGCAAAAGAAGATCAACATAATACAACTTTCACTTGTCCATGAGGGACCTACTATTGGAACATGATTCCATTTGGTCTAAAACATGTAGGAGCAACCTATCTAAGGGACATGACATTGATATTCCACAACATGATTCATAAAATAGTCAAAGACTATGTCAATGATATTCTAGCCAAGTCAAGAAAAAGACAAGATCATATAGAAACCCTAAGTGTTACCTTTGATAGACTGGAGGAATACAAAGTTAGAATAAATCCCAAGAAGTGCATCTTTAGTGTACAATCAGGTATATTGCTAGGATACATAGTGTCCATGAGGGGTATCGAGGTGGATCTAGAAAAAGTGAGAGCAATCCTCAATATGGAAGAACCAAAGACATTAATACAATTGAGAGGCCTCCAAGGTTGACTTCAATCCATCTAAAAATTCATAGCACAATTGGCAAACAAGAAGAACCCATATTCTCACCTACTCCACAAGGGGGTAGCGTACAAATGGGATAAAAAATGTGAAGAAGAATTCAACAAAATCAAGGAATATCTACTGACACCACCAGTCTTTATGCCACCCATCCCAAGAAAGCCATTGATCTTATATGTATCAGCAATAGTAGCAGCCCTTGGAGCTCTCCTAGCTTAGCATGATGAAAATGGAATAGAGAAGGCTATATACTATATCAGTAGAACAATGGTCGGTCATCAGCTAAACTACTCATTCATCAAGAAAGCATGCCTCATAGTAGTATTTGCATCACAAAAAATTTAGACATTACATGTTGGCACACAAGATAAAGCTCATCACCAAAATTGACCCCCTCAATTATCTTATCAAAGGCAATGCTCATAGGAAGAATGGAAAAATGGGTAATGATACTATAAGAGTATGACATCGATTATGTAGAATAGAAAGCCATTAAGGGCCAAGTCATTGTAGATCAACTAGTAGAAGTACTTATTTATTCTGAGAATCCTCTGTCCCAGAGTTTCCAAATGAATCCATTTTTAACCTCAGCATAGCTGAACATTGGAAACTATATTTTGATGGCTCATACACTTAGCATGGATCAGGAGCTGGTGTCTTCTTCATCACCCCACAAGGGGATTGTATACCAAGGTCATACAAATTGGAATTTCCTTGCACTAACAATATTGTAGAATACAAGGTGTTGACTATAGGTCTCAAGATAGTAGTGTAATGGAACATCATAGCTCTCAAAGTGTATGGAGACTCTCAATTGATCATAAATCAAGTCAATAATGAATATCAGATCAAGGATGATAAGCTCACTCCATACAAGAAATTGGTGGAGACTCTCAAAGAATCTTTTATAGAAATAACAATCAAGCAGATCCCTAGAACCAATAGAGTAATAGATGCCATGGAAACAATTGGGTCCCTACTAGACATCCCCAACAAAATTCCAAAGTATGAATTCTTGATTGAGCAGCTTCTTGTTCCTACATTCAAGGTACCAGAATCATAATTCATGTGCAAAATCATTGGTCCTGGTGATCCTTGGTACCATGACATCTACACATATCTTTGAATAGGAGTCATACTCGTTGACCTGCCATCAAACCTAAAATGAACATTTGTCAAAGAGGCATCTAGATTTGTCATCCTAGGTGATACCCTATACTGTAGAAGCATAGAAGGTACCCTACTATGCTACCTAAATGTTGAGGAGGCATTAACTGCTCTAACTGAAGTACATAATGGTATCTATGGTTCACACTTGAGTGGAATGACCCTAGCTAAGAAACTACTAAGGATGGGGTATTATTGGCCCACAATGGAAAGAGAAGCACATGATCATTATAGAAGGTGTATACAATGTCAGCAGCATGGGGACCTCATCCATGCTCCAGCTCAAGAGCTCACCCCATCGTCACACCATGGCCCTTTTCATAGTGGGGCCTTGATATCATTGGGAAAATCACCCCCACCTCATCCAATGGCAACAAATTAATCATAAACACAACTGAGTACTTTACTAAGTGGGTGTAGGCCATACCCTTGACGTATATAACTAGGAGGAAGATCTCAAAGTTTATCCTAAACTACCTCATTTGTCGGTACAGTGTCACACAAGCCATTATCTTAGATAATGGGACAACATTCAAAAATCAGGATGTCTATGACTTGTGCAAGAAATTCAAAATCCAACATCGCTTCTCCACCCCGTACTATCCCCAAGGCAATGGCCAAGTAGAAGCTACAAAAAAACCATTCTAAAAATATTCAAGAAAATAGTCAATGATGCAGGTTGTGACTAGCATCTTAGCTTAATCCCACCCTCTGGGCTTATCAAACTAGCAGCTGCACACCCACTGGCACCACCCCCTTCTCCCTAGTCTATGGATTAGAAGCCATATTCCCCATTGAGATCGAGCTCCCATGCCTTAGCATATCACTACAAAACCTCATCATAGATGAAGAGTATCAGGTATCAAGACTAAATAAGTTAGAGCTACTAGATGAGAGATGCATAGATGCTTTGAATAATTTGCAAGTCTATCAGAATAGACTCAAATGGAGCTACAATAAGAAAATTAGAAGCAGGACATTCCAAGTCGGAGAACTAGTCTTAAAAGAAAATCAGAAGAATGTCCCAAACCCAAGCAGCAAAGGCAAATTTGAACCCAATTGGTTGGGACTGTTCATCATCACAACAAGTTACAAATTAGGGGCATCATCACAACAAGTTACAAATTAGGGGCATATTAGTTATCAACACCTGAAGGGGAACCTCTACAGGAGCCCATGAATAGCTCCCATCTCAAAAAAATTTATGCCTAAACCTTTCAAGGTATAGAACCAAAAATCCAAAAAATTAGAAAATTTCCTAAAAAATGGTTACCTTGGCAAAAACTTGGGAAACAGGCATCTTGGTGACAACAAAAAAAATCAAAAAAAGAAAAAAATTCAAAAAACTCAGAAAAAGGATTGAAAATAGTAAAAAGAAAAAATCATCCTCTAGTGAAAACCACTTCGGTGGCACTTTGGGAAAGTACCTTGGTGAAAACCTAAAAAATAGGTGCCTTACATAAATAAGCACCTTCCATCCACCAGGATCTTTGCGGCTTGTTCAGCATCATCCCTCCATTTCCCTTACATCATCCATCACATTCAGCTCTCCATCCATCACTCATCCACTTGCATCCGTACCATAGCTTGGTCCTATTTTCGTATCATGATCCCTCCTAGTACTACTCGGCCCATCCTCAAGGTCAGTTTTTCCTACCTTTATCAGAGTAGCCTATTGCATCATGTTGGGGGCATGTTCTTATCAGATTGGATTCTTGTATGAACTTAAAGTCCTCAAATCAAAAAATCCATAAACATCGAAAAAGCACAAAATCCAAAAAACATTCAAAACATATCAAAATCCAAAAACAAGTCAAAAAGTCTATCAAAAAGTCAAAAAATAGAGTTATCTTTTCAAACTACATCATCTTTGAGCTTTAATGTAGGCAAGTTTGATCTTTGATCATCCCCTGAGACATTTAGGTCAGTCCTATAGGAGTCTGTCATAATAAACTAACATCTCATCATGTATATCATCATCTGTAAATTGGTCAAGTCGTTAGTCGAACTACATGGTTTTTGCATATATAACATAGGCAAGGCTAATTTTTTGATCAACCATCAAGACCCTTAGGATAGGTCTTTAGGTTAGTCTCTTGGTCAAAATCTTAGAAACTCCCAAAAACATTGGAAAATCAAAAAATCAAAACATCCAAATATTTAAAAAATCCATCCATCTCATCTCACTTGCACCTACAATAACACCATCCATAATAAATTGATCGTCATCATCAACCCTTGGTGAAACTGTTGGAAACAATTCTAGTAGATTAAAAACTAGAACTCCAAACATCAATTCTTAAGTCTAAGTCAGTGTGTAAGCAAGTTGGTCATCTCTTTGTATTGGTAACTCATCATCTGAATTGGTCCCATATCAATCATCCTTTAGAACACTTTGGATAAATGAAATGACATGCTGCCATCCATTAACATGTCCTAGTATGAATCCTTCCTACAATGGGCATTATCTTTTGGCAATAAGTTTCAGTTATCATCTTTAGAAAACACATCCTTTTTCCATAGTGGTATTGAAGAGCATTAGCTTGTTTGTGTGCTTTATCTTTTTCTTTTGACTTATCTTGTTTGCACTCATTCCAAGGATGTCTCAATGATATCCTAAAAATAGAGGATTTAGAGAAATAGGAATGGGGCAACGATCATTATCTTTTGTCTGTTATGCTTGTTGTACATTCTTGTAATATAACCTCGACAAATACTTGCTTTGTTAGGTATGTATGGAAGAGGTCTAGGGACACTTGTTGACTATTGCATGGATAGGTTTACCTTTCCATATTTTGGTTTGACGTGTCTAAAACTTCTAAAGTGCATCCTATCAAGGTTTTCGTATGTCAGGTGTGAACAAGAATACTCCTATCTGCTTGTCAAGTCAAAGTTCATCTCACTAGGTACAATGCCATCCTGGTCTTCTATACCTTGATGCATCATACCAAGTGTGTTATCAAACATAAAAAAATTTGGCCCTTTGAAAATCCCAATTCCTCAACAAGTAATCGCCATCATCATCATTTGCATTTTGCATCATTTTGTGTCTTGTTGAAATGACTTCTTCCTTTCTTACTAACCACACGAATAAAGTACTATAACAGTTGATCATCATCACCATCATCATCATCGATCTTGCATCCACAAATCATTAGCATATTGCATAAACATATCATATAGGAAACATATGCATTGCATTTTAATCGTCATATAAATAGGTTATCATAAACATTCTTCATAGGCAGGTGCATCCATATCATCGCATTTCACCTATTACATCACATCTCATGCCATTATATCAATCATTGCATAAACATTCATTGGAATTTCATAACCATTTCGTATTACCATCTATCATATAAATCATCACATAACCATCTACATAAGCATTTCATAATCATTTTTTGCAATAATCAATAGGTATATAAGCATTTAATTCATTAGGCATACATACTTGCATAACATACATGACATCATCTCAGCACTTTACGTTCACATTACATTACACATTAACATATCATTGCATCACATACATCATCATTTATTATGTTTAGGATAAGAAAATTTGTTATTCTAAGCATCCCACAAAACCATCTCATTATGCATTAACACCATTTCATTAGCATCATATTACCACCATCACATTTCATATTTCATTATCCATATTATCTCATTAAAAAACATCATAAAACATTCATTACATAAATGGCATAAATCATTCCACATAGGCATAGATGTATAAAGATCATTACAAACAAATCATATATGCATACATTCATTAACATTTCATAAGCACAATTTACATATCATTTTGCATGTGCACAATGGATCATATCATTTCACATATCGGACCATCACATTTGCATAATCATAAATAGACCATCACATTTGCGTATCATAGGTTAACACAATATAGATCTATTAGTCATAATCATTACATAAAGATCATTAGAAATAAATGCATCCATAAAATATAGAAGTAGATTAAAACATGCACAAATAAAGAGTACACTTTTCATCACATCAAAATTGACTCATATATATCATCACGCAACTATCATAGTACAAAGAATAAATCAGATCACTGTACATGTGTCAATCAGTACAAAAGGCCCATCAGGCTATCAAAAATAAGCCCATAAGGCACAAAAAGTATATATCATCTCGATCAAGCTTAGTCTCTATGAATGCTTCCCTCACCCCTGTCACTATGACCCTCTGCTAGTCTGTGGCTGGCCCACTCTGAATACTCTGGGATCCACTCTACTCTGGGTATAGTCTTGTGATAGGCCCATTGGTAGTACTCTACCTCTTGGATAGCATCCCTGTAGGATCAAACTGACATTGTACCTTGGGAGAAGGAGGCTATCATGCTCTCTATCTACTATTTGCAGCCTAGCTCAGTGGCTACCTATAGCTCTATAGCCTATCTCTGTTGCATGACCTGATCCCTCTCAGCCCTCACCTAATCTCTCTCTGCTATCACTGCTTGAACTTGGGCTTATAGCTGCACAATCAATGTGTCCCATGCATCTTCTTCTCCTACCAGTTGTACTTGTGGTTGCACGTGGGGCTGATCCTCACCCTCGGCTTGTGGTGGTGGAACTAGTGGCACCTACTACTGATCCTGCATATGAAC
>VDFB02049217.1:41319059-41347624 GCA_007258455.2 Sequoia sempervirens
TATGAAATAACTTGCACAATAGAAGAATATGATATGAAATATGCTGTAAATACTTGATAATAACTGAGAATAACAAGCCACTTCGAGGGGGAAAACCTCCAAATATCTCTAATGAGAACACACTTCACAACTTGATGATGAAATAAGACTTACAACCTCCTATTTATACCTATTTATGCCAAGGATATCACCTAGGCCGACTTAGACACACCTATATAAGACTTAGGCCGACCTAAACAACTAAATAACAATATACTAATGATAATATGACTTAATAGAGAGTTAAGATAGCCACAAGCCGACTATTCATAACCCAATGTACCATAATATTAAGGGCATAGCATGCCCCCTTCTTCAAAGAAGCATTGTCCTCAATGCTAATCAAGTTTGGAAACTTTTGAATGAACTCCTCGTCTTCCCATGTGGCATCTTCAACTGGTAAATTCTTCCATTGGACGAGATACTCAGTGATAGTTCTGGATACTCACTTTTGTGCATGTTTGACTCTTAATGAACTCGTTCCAAAATGATTCTTCCCTTTCCTTCATCTAGCTCGAAGTGTTGTTTGAGTTGGGATATTATGTCCAATTACCGTCTTTAAACAAGAAACATGAAAAATGGATGTATCTTTATTGTTGGTGGGAACTCTAGCTTGTAGGCAACACTATTGATCTTTTGCATGATTTGGTATGGACCATAATATCAGAGTCAAATTTATTATTCTTTCTACACTTTAGTGAGATATTCTTGTTAAGTTGCAATCACAGAAGAATCTAACTCCTCAACTTCAAAACTTCTTTCAAGGATATTCACCTGGTATTATTTCATTCAATTTTGTGCCATGGCTAAATTCTCCTTGAGTCCTAAAAGTACTTGTTGTTGATGAAGCAAGTGGTCTTCTACTGCCTAAACTCTTGGGGACACCTTAATTGATGATGTGATGGAAGGAGGATGATATCCATAAAATGCCAAAAATGGAGACATTTTTTATGAGCTATGAAAAGAAGTGTTATACCACCATTCCACAAGTAGTAGCCAATCTACCCACTGAGACTGTTTCTCTAAAGTGAATCAACGTAGATATCCTTCCAAACACTTATTAACAACCTTCATTTGCCCATCTGATTGAGGGTGGTATGAAGAGCTAAGAGCCAATTGAGTACCCAAACATGAGAATAAATATTTCCAAAAGTGACTAGTGAAGATAGGATCACGATCACTAACAATAACTTTAGGTGTGTACTACAGTTTTGATATTAAATAAGCTTTAGCCATTGCACCCTTATTGTAAAAGGATGCTAATGTAATGAAATGTGCATATTTAAGTGAGCTGATCAATTCAAGATGACATTAAGGACCTTTAGATTGGGAAGCCCTGTGATGAAGTCCATGGATACCTCTTCCCAACACTGGCTAGGAATAGATAAGGGTTGCAAGAGACCTGGTGTCTTAATTGTCTCCCCTTTATGCCTTTGACACACCAAACATTCAACCACAAATTTTTTAACATCACCCTTTAGCCCTTCCCAAAAGAAATATTGCTTGACTCGATGATATGTCTTCAAAAATCCTGAATAACCACCCACTCGAAACTCATGCAACTCTGTGAGAATCTTGATTTTAAGGTTGGAATTATTGCAGAGATACAAATGCTTTTTATACCAAAGAGTATATCCCTTCCAACAAAACTTATCTGAACTACTAGTATCACTTTTTAATTGATCGATGAGATTACTTGTCGCAACATCATTTTTCCACTCTGCTTTGGCTTCCTCCACCCAATTTGCTTGTAATATTGAAAGGGCACACAATAAGGCTTCATCTTTCTCATCCTTCCTTGACAGTGCATCTATGACAATATTTTCTTTCCCTTTCTTATATAAAATCTCAAAGTCATATTCTAACATCTTAGTGACCCATTTTTGTTGCTCTTCAGAAGATAGTCATTGTTCCAAAAAATATTTTAGGCTATCATGATCTTTCTTAACCTTGAAATGTATACCCAATAGATAAGGCCGCCATTGTTTCATTACATGGAGTATTGCTAGCATTTCCTTCTCATAAATAGGTTTTAGTTGATTCTTACCTTTTAATTGACGACTCTCAAAAGCAATTGGTTGACCTTCTTGCATGAGCACTACCCCTATCCCATTTCCAAAAGCATCACATTCCACAATGAACTCCTTGGTGAAGTCAGGAGTGGCAAGTACTGGAGTTGTACACATAGCCTCCTTCAATCTCTCAAATGTTGTATTGGCAGACTCATTCCAATGAAAAGAATCCTTCTTCAATAGAGTGGTGAGAGGTGTTGCTATACTACCATAATTATTCACAAATCTTCTATAGTACCATGTCAATCCCAAGAATCCTCTCAATTTCTTAATGGTTTTTGGAATAGGCCATTCCATGATAGCCTTAATTTTGTTCGGGTCCACCTTTACTCCATGTGAAACTATGTGTCCCAAATACTCCACCTTTGTAAGACCAAAAGCACACTTGGATGGTTTAGCATAGAGTTTATGATCTTCAAGTATTTGTAATGCTTGGTCCACATGTTGCAAATTTTCTTCCCAAGTCTTGCTATAAATCAAGATATCATCAAAGAATACTAGCACAAACTTTCGCAAGAACTTCTTAAAAATGGAATTCATCAAACTTTGGAATGTAGATGGTGCATTGGTAAGACCAAATGGCATCACCAAAAATTCATAATGACCCTCATGAGTCTGAAATGCTGTCTTACAAATATCTTCCTCCTTAATCTGAATTTGGTGATAACTAGATCTAAGATCTAACTTGGTAAAAAACATAGCTCCATTTAATTCATCTAGAAAATCATCAATGACTAGAATTGGAAACTTATATTTAATGGTGTACATGTTGAGCACTCTATAATCTGGACACATGCGCCAAGTATCATCCTTCCTACGTACCATCACCACAGGCGAGGAGTAAGCACTTTGACTATGCCTGATGATTCCTACCTATAGCATATCTTCAACAATTTTTTATATATCACTCTTTTGTATGTGTGGATAATTGTATGGCATGATCATGATCCCTCTTAGGAGGAATTCCTTTAGGAATATCTCCAAGAACAACTGAGTGACGATAAATTATAGCTTGCAAATATGGATGAGTAGGAGTATTAGATTGAGAGACTTCTAATGAACATAGTTGGGCCACAAATCCATCCACTCCTTTCTTAAGCAACTTTTGCATTTTGATGAGATTTCTACACCTGTGGAGATTTTCCTTCCAACCCTCTTAGCTCTACTAGCCTTCGGATTGCCACAGCTGAAACTACGAATAGTTCTTTGGAAGTTCATCTCCCAATTGTTCCCAATGGGGTAAAGCCATTGTACTCCCAAAACAATATCCCTCACTGGCATTCCATGGATATCTAGGAAGGGCATTGGGGGTACTGGGTTGATAATTCCATGATAATTTAATGCTATGAAACTTTCCTAAACAACTAACTATACCTTCATCTATTGTTCATCTACAATCAAATTTGAAACCTCGAGATGGATTATATTGGTTCTCACTCCTAGAGGAGAAGCACTTTCTTTGTTGATGAAATGATACTCTCACCTGATTCATCAACATCAAGTATCTCAGTTTCTTTATAGGGAAGTCCCTACCACCTTGGAGAGAGTTTCAGGGGAGCATTGAAACCTGAGAGTGCATGACAAGAAATTATTGGTTGAGAATCATGTGATTCCTCATTTGACTCCCTTTCATCTTCTAGTATGGGTTCCTCCTCTTCTTCCTCCTTGGGACCTTCAATATAAAACAATTTCTTTTCACTACATTTATGTCCTTGACTATATTTGCTATCACAATTGAAACACAATCCTTTTTCTCTTTTCTCCTCAATTTGTTTTGGAGTCAACTTAGTAGGTTGTGTTGAATATCCTTTCTCTCTTCTCACATTAGCCCCTTGCTTCTTAGGAATCAAATACTTCTCCTCTACCCCACGTGCTAAGATAAAGGACTCATTTATGGAACTAGGGCTAAATATGCGAACCTCATGTTGAATGTGATCCTTGAGACCACCCAAGAATAAATCATTCAAGTTTTCCTCTGTAACTGAATCAACCCTTAAGTATAGATTTTGGAATTGCTGAATATAATCCTTAACTGATCCTGTTTATTGAAGTTTAGCTAGCTGGCTGAAGAAGTTGTCTATGATGTTATTGCTATATTGTGCTTGGAGTTCCTCTATAAAAATTGACCATGAGATGGTGAGCCCCTTTTTCCTTCGATGAGTACAAAGCCAATGATACCAAATGAATTGATCTGGTTCTAAATATAGGGAAGCCATTGTGACCTTTTGTCCATTTGGGATTTGGTGTACTTCAAAAAAGTTCTCCATTTGGTTTATCCATGTGAGAGGATCCTTACCATCGAACTTGTGCATATCCACCTTTGTAAATAAGTTCCTAGATCCCATAGGAGTACTAAAGCTTGTGTCCATGGTAGCTGACCTAGAATTTTCACCTTGGGCGCTTGAGAACTCCTTTCTTGGTTCAGCCATGTAGGTGCTTAACATGTTTCATATGTTCGATATATCTCCTCTTAGGTCACACATATCCATCTTCATTGAGGAAATTTCTTCCTTGACCTTATTGATTTCCTCATTATGAGTCCTTGATTGTTTCACCATCCTTGTCAGGAGTCTTCTCCGGAGTGACAACATTCTTTTAACAAGATGTATGAGATATGTAGATTCCAAAAAAATAGTGTAGAAACCCTAATTCTGCAAGAATTCACTTAGTTCGGCTCTAATTCTTCTGAAATCTAGACTGTAGCTTCTTGAATATGTTCTTCAAAAGTCCTTTAAAAATAAAAAAAAAATTCACCAAAATTTGAAAGATATGCTCTTCCCAAAATCGCCTCCAAAATTGAGAAAAACCTTGCCTCTATGGTGCCAAGATCATGCTCTGATACCACTTGTTATGAAATAACTTGCACAATAGAAGAATATGATCTGAAATATGCTGCAAATACTTGATAATAACTAAGAATAACAAGGCACTTCGAGGGGACAACCTCCAAATATCTCTAATGAGAACACACTTCACAACTTGATGATGAAATAAGACTCACAACCTCCTGTATATACCTATTTATGCCAAGGATATCACTTAGGCCGACTTAGACACACCTATATAAGACTTAGGCCAACCTAAACAACTAAATAACAATATACTAATGATAATATGACTTAATAGAGAGTTAAGATAGCCACAAGTTGACTATTCATAACCCAATGTACCATAATATTAAGGGCAT
Source organism: Sequoia sempervirens (assembly GCA_007258455.2). Taxonomy (NCBI): domain Eukaryota; kingdom Viridiplantae; phylum Streptophyta; class Pinopsida; order Cupressales; family Cupressaceae; genus Sequoia; species Sequoia sempervirens. The sequence continues at coordinate 41,324,358 of VDFB02049217.1, forward strand.
AGCATAGACTTTAACCATCACACACTTGGTTGGAAAACAAAGGGTATAACAAAAAAAGTTCAAAAATGGTCATATTAATTTCAAATAAATGTCATGTGATTAAACATTCCCTCTATCAATCATTTTATTATCCATGACTATGGAACTCCATATGGACCTAAAAAATTTGATATCAAAGGTAAAGACATTGTATACTAAATTCCATAACATTAGCCATAGGACTTCCAAGGAGTACCAATTCTACGAATGTCCTACCAATACTTATACAATACTAAGGATCGTTTGATTGATGACTATACAATAGTAATTAAATACCATAATGATTTACATATAAAATTTATTAATTTAATAAAATGAAAGCACATACAATAGCTAAGAAATTACTATTAGTGGATAAAGATTTAATCACTATACAAAAATAGTAATAACCACAATTGTCAAAAACTAACATTTAACCTAATCAAGAATGATTTCTTAAATGTATAAAATCAAAGCATCTATTAAAATGATAATGAAGTCTATACTAATGTTCAGTTTAGCAATAAATAATATTGTTAACCTTCTTATGCCAAATGATAGCCAACTAATACTTGCATCAAATAATTTGAAAACTATAACAAGTAATAATAACACCTTGCCACAAAAATAACAATATATTATAAATATACAATTTTTTTAAAATATATTCACAAAGTATACATATATAAAATTGTATATGTGTACACACATAATTATACATAAGCATATCAAATTGGGTGATCATATACTATATATGCACTTGAATGTATATAATACAGATGTACATTCAAATAACAATAATACTTAATTCATTGCAAATTATTGCATAACAAATTTTAAAATAAAGGTTGACATATACATCAAATTATTATAATCATCATTTTTATTTTTATTTTAACTAATAAAATAAATATAAAAGATAACATTAATAACTAATTAATCAAATGATTATATGTATTTTTTTTAATAAGGGAGAGGATATTTCAGCTCCATTTAGAACAACATGCATTTTGCATAATATAAAATAAGAGACAAATTGAATTTTTTTTATTTTTATTTTTAACAACATAAATACTTATAGCAGATAGAAAATATCATCAAATAAATACTCACACCTCTTAATAATACCACACAGAGATTACATCAAAGAAAACTATTTTGTACTATTTCCCAATCATGCATATCATATATTTTCTTATGATTGAACTATTTCCCAAACATGCAGACCATATATTTTCTGATGACTGAACTACAATACAGTTTATTGTTTAAAAATTGAGCAGCAATTAGCAGCACTCAATACAAAGATAAATAGACAAGAAAGCTTATAAGAAAAATCTGAAACAAACTAATAATAGACTGTTTTTCTTACATGCAATAAAATTGTTGGCAAGTTTTTAAAACTCTGATTTAAAGCTAATAAAACAATAAAACATGGAAATAAAAAAATTGTGCAGTGAGGCAACAAGAAAAGCATCAACATCAGTTAGCCAACAATTCTGACTCTTCAGAAGATATTCATGCAATAGGACTCACATACTAATATCATGGATTTAATTCCTCTCGACAATGTCCAACAAAGATTAAATATTAATTTAGTGATTAATTATTCACCTCAAGGATTACATTTTTGTGAGTTGGTTTATTTATTTAGTAATTATTAATAACAGTTATTATTAATAATAACAGTTATTATTAATAATAACAGTTATTATTAATAATAACAGTTATTATTAATAATAACAGTTATTATTATTAATAATTGCATCTACTATCTTAATAATTATTAGCTTATCAACAAACATACTAACCACTGGAGGATAAAACATTGCTTGCACACTAATATTAGCCTACTTTGATTTGGAGTTTAAGCTCACTGGGTAACATCCACACCAAAATCTTATTTTTTGAGTGACCTAAAACTTGCCTAGTGAAAGGTAAAGTTTCTAGCATTATTTTTTTCAATGCTATCTCATAGATATTTATGCCAATCATTGATAAATTATTAAACCGGTTGCTTCATTCCCATTTAGCACTCAACGCCCATACAACAAGGAACTATCTGCATTGAATGGATTCATTGGTAATTTCAAAATGAATTAAATGTGAGTTGGACTGGTCTTTTTGGATAGTATTAACACCATAATCTAGTCAAGGCTGCACACACTAATTATAATTTGAATGAACCAATTAATGAGATTATTAATTAGCCCCGATTTCATTACTAATAAGATATTGTTAATAACTATTATCTCTAGTTAAAATTTTACTAACAGTTAACAATAAATATAGATTAAACAACTAAAATTTATTCATTTAGCTTTCTAATGAAACCATAATTTTGAGGAAGGTTAAGGAAGAAGGAATAAATACATCAAGGTTAAAGCTTCTACCAAAATATTAAATAACATGAAATGTTAAATAATACTAACATAAATTTGGCCTGACATCGATATGTGCTTTTAAAGCTGGCCTTTTTGGGCTACCTACATCGAATGAGTCATAGGCTTGACTAAGGCAACTCAGGGACGAATGCATTGCATTATGTTTATCTTAGCCTAATAAATCTAGATCACCTTCAAAATTCCTTGCATGGACATAAAGGATGCTTTATGGATAAACAGAAGCCAACCAGGCAACTTTGAAATTGACATTTTTATTTTTATTTTTCAGTATTTCACCCACCCTATAAAATTATTTACACTATAATGTACAAATCATACACTATATGATTGATGATATCCACATCACAAAAATATTGGCGACATATAAATTGCTTAGTAGCCAACATAGACTGCAGTGTTTGCTTTCTAGCACAAGAAGTTTTGCTAGCACCGCCCTACCTACGCTAGACTAGGAGCTTTAAAATGGTGTGCATATATTCATCAAGCAATTGTGTGCAGTGTGAAAATGTAGACAATGCATATCATCTACTTTCAGAATTAAATAAGTAACACCCTATTGTTTCATCGGATATATTTACTGAAGATCATGGTCCCAAGTAATTGTGCATATAGAAGCAAGAGTAAAGCTAAACTTGAGACATATATGCAACATGAGAAGACAAGGACCAGGCTAGTGGGTTGTTTTGAGCATTGATACAAAAAAGGGAAAAACAAAAGAAAATGAGGGTAGAGTAATGCAATGACTTCCTCACTCACACATTGACAAGGTAGAAATCCCATTCCTCTATGTAAATTGCTTGTCCCCTCTCCAGCCTAGTGAATATTGTTTGTCCAGACTTCTCCTTTCTCCCATCATGAAAAGAGATGCTTTGCTTTGTAATTTTTCCCCTTCTCCTCCTTAACTCTTCCCCCACAATCCACTGTTGGATTCTAAAAAAGAGTTAAAAAAAGAGAATGAGAAGAATCCCCTGCCATACACTAAAATTGCTTCATTTTAACCCAAATATCGTGTGCTTGTGGCCACCACATTCTGTGCAATTTCACCTTTTTCTTCCATTTTCTTTTCATCCCCTCCATTGTCTACAAAATAAAACATATATCCACCAACCACTAGTGGCATCTGTGGTTGTAGCCTTGACAACCAAAATTATGAAATAAAGGCTCTGATCTCCTTCATTATCGTATGTAGGGTACTGCCTATCCCTTGAATGCCAGTCCCATCTTTTCTAACAAACTTGTAGAAAATGAAAGTCTCTTTTGGAATGGCGTGATATAAATGAGTCTAAATTTACAACCATTATCAAATCTTTGTGTCGATCTTCCATTAATGCCACAACCAATCAACTTGACTTTACAGAAGGTAGTCTGAATATTATTAGCTAGTATCAATTATGGCATTAGATTTCAAATCTTGGATATCTGACAGGTGTGATAATGTTGCGCTGACCAGTAGTGTTAGCCTTAATGGCAATAGTTAGATTGAAACTGCATTAGTGGTGTTTTCCATATGATTGGGGCCATAGGATTAGGTGGAAAGAGATAGCTTTGTGCACAGTAGATTTATAATTGAATTATTAATTTAATATGACCTCTACATCGCACTTACAAGGTAGGTAAAATAAGGGCATAAATAAAACAATTCTAAAAATAAGCTTTACCTACATAGCTAGATAAGAGGTTAAGAATTTTGGAGGGTAAATTTTAATAATAAGATGCTAGCTTCAATATTGATACAAATATTAGTATAATTTTAATAAAGTATTCCACAATTAAAATATCATATTGCTATTATTAGTTAACCAAACTCATAATAATATTAAAATCATCAGTGTTTAAATGGAACTTTGGAATGAAGATTAATAATAGTAACATCAATACAGCTTAAATTAAGAATAAATGAATAGGCAGTAAAAATATGGCAGCAATAAAAGGAAAGTTAATGTCATTGTAGACCTTCATGTTACATGTTGAATGGCATTAATATTGATGCTAATATATGTATTTGTATTAATGTTAATATTTTTCTTAATGGGGAGACAATATCAATTTGAACATAGGAAAAGAAACGAATATTTAAATATTATATATATACTCAACAAAATTCCTTTTCACCAAATATTACTTCCATGTATTATCTTATATATATATATACCCTCCTTCACTTCCCATTTAAAATTTCAATTCATATTCCCTAATTTATGGCTACAATACATCTTTATGGTAATGACAATAAAACATAAAGAAAGGAAATGATATACAATATTGTTGCCACACTAAATCACCTTATTTATCATTGGTAATACATCTAGCTATCTATTTAGGTAAAGTATGTAGCCACTTAGGGTTGTACTAATCACATGCGGGGCGAGGCCTTACACCTTTACACATCACAAATAGGAATGAAGATGAAAATATAAAATAGCGATGTGTGATAGAGCACTGCTCCATCGCACATCTTTGGTGTATTTCAGAAAAGAAGAATACAATAGCAATGGGAGAAATATGGAGAATAACCATCGTGCATCACTCATGAGATGAGAAAAAATAAAACAAATCAACGATCAGAGATATTCACTTTTGTTCGCCTAAATCCTTCGTTTCTCACACACAACTTCTCTCGAGACTTTGATGGAACTTCTTGCAACTATGGCAAGAGAAAAATGTAAGGTCATTTTTCTTGATGTAGGGGAATTTTAATGGCCGTAGGGATCTAAAACTCATCACAAAAATGACAAGAATCACTACCCAGGTATTAGTAATGATCAACGGGTGATTTCAGACCATGGAGCAACAATTTTGAGCCAATAAAAACCCCCAAAATCTTGTTGTAAAGCCAAAAACGTGAGATTTGTTCATCCTGCAATAATACTTACTTGAATCTACCTAAAATGCTCCAAAAGAAACCTCCATTAAGAAGGAAACACTTCAATCTTCATTACAATAGAAATTGGAGATCAAAATCTGCCCTTAACAACTCCATCGGTCAAGCATCACATATGGTGGATTTAACAAGAAATGGAGATACATATTAGTGATGAGTGATAAAGAGCTCCATTACCACTATGCAAAGGGAAATAGCCCTCGAATCTATAATGGGTGATGAGAAAACAGATTCATCATTGAATGCCAATATCAAATGGCAAATACAAAGCAAACCGACAGGGCAAAGAGTTTTTCGTGGAGTAGTGAAAGTCATGAAAGCCACCTTTGGACCAATTAGAAGCAAGAATTAAACTTTTTTTTCCTCCCAAACATTTTGAAATTGCATTTATGTTTTCCCTAAATGCCCCCTTTCATTTGCACAATATTTAAAATAATCAAAATATTTTAAATATGAACATTTAAAACATTATAAAAAATTGTGACTTCTAATTACACCTGCAACCCATTTGGAGAAAATTCATTGTAGGAAAACTACGACACAGGGAGCTAAAAGTTTTTGTGTGTGGCTATAATCAATTATTTAGAGAAAAACCATTCCCTCAAACTTTTCCTAGCTATCAAAAATCATGTACATCATTTGTAAAATGGCCCTAGGGACATGTTCACCACTCCCGAAATGCATTAAAATAACATATCATATGACCTCCAGTTTTTTATGAAAATGGAGCTATAGAGCTTTTAGACCAAAAACAAAAATGGGTTGTCCTTATATTTTCAAAATTTGAAACTTTTTAGACACTAATTTTGGCCCTGTCGTAGTCAAAAAAGGATTAGTTAACCCATCAAAGCTCATCTAGGAGGCATGAAACTAAGAATGTAGGTTACCATTTGAAAAAAAAATCTAGTGCAATAAATGGCATGGAAAAATTATTCTTGAGGTGCAAAATATTAAATACCAAAGTGGCCTACTCATACATGTTTGCCATTTCACCCATCAAAAACCAACTTGAGCACACCAAGTCACCTCCTTGAAAAATTATCAAATCATCTTCTGGGAAACTACCACTAGACACACTAAATCACTTAGATACATTGAGCATGTTTCCAAGGGGGATTCCCTTCAATCTAGATTCATGAAAAGATATTAAGGGTCAAAGATGACCACTTTGAAACATTCTGAAAATGCAAGTGTAAAAGTGAACAAACTACATTTGTTTTTGACCTAGTAAACTATCAAATCTAATCATGAGAATTTGAAACTAGACCAAGGAGCATACGAATGTGCGGGGAATGGAGATAACCAATCCTGTTATCTTGACCATCACCTAGTTGCAAAATATCTACTCGAATCGAAGGCCACTTCACAGAACTAAGAGTCCACAAGTAGCAAAATAGTCCCATAACTTTCCAGCTTTGTGCTTCAAACCCTTATCAAAAATTATCATAGGGGGCTGAAATCTTACATACATGTTCACATATGTCAATTGAATATTCTCACCAAGGTATTTGACATGAAAATCAATTAACCCATATTTATGACTCTCCAAAGTAGGTCACTGGGGCAGATTTTTTAGGTGTGTTTCAAAGTGTAAGTCATTTTTCATCATGGGCAATCAAAATTTGAATTTTTTTAAGGTGTCAATAGTAGCTCCAACTAGGGATGCATGCCCCTTGTAGGCATGGTGAGATTCCATATCTCTAGGGAGTAGACCAAGTTCTAGAACCATTGGGTGACAAAGTCTAAGTCATTTTTTTCAAACAATATTTGATGGCCCCAGACCACCAAATAAAAAGGAGAACCAATGTTTTCCTTTGTCAAACACTCACTTTTTGAAGGAACTAATTTTCCTAAACCCACACTTGCCTCTACCATACCAATACAACTAGTATAGCTCTCCTCAAGCAAGTAGAAATATGTGCTTACCACTGAAATCTTCTTGATTACAAACATTGCCACTAACATATCTACCAACTTTTCTAAGCATACCATTTCCAATATAATCTTTGTCATTCTACATTGTATATTCAGGCATAAATTGAAAACTTTCATCATCACATGACACATATGTGTTATGTTCATCACATGAAACATGTTCATAATGAAAATAACATCCTTATTCTTCACCTCATTATCATGCTCCATCCAAATGCCTCTCAACTGAATTGGAAACTAGAAGTATTCATACTCTTCCATGTAGCTGAAATCTTGATACTTAAACTTTTCTACAACACCTATATCAAATGTAAAATAGACATAGGAAATGCCCTCAAGGAGCTCATCAAGGTATTTCTCTATTTTCTCAAGGTTGCATTCCAACCCCATGTCAGATGCATCGTCAAAGTTTTCAACAAAGAGTGGATTATCTCTACACCAATAAGGATCACTGTTTTTATCAACTAATGAGGATGGAGGATCCTCAAATAAAGGGTTTGGTATCACATTCATTTTTGTCATAAGAGCCTCAACCTCCTTAATATAAATATCGAAATCTTCCATATCATACTCTTAAACACCACTGTCAATGTCGTCTTCATAGGCATAATCACAATCAACCTCGAACTTATAGCAGCCAATGCTACCCTTCATTTCATCCTCTGATTGTTCAACACACATGGGTATGTGCAGGATCATCATGGAGAAAATAGGCCCTTAAGTGGCAAAAAAAATAGAAAAATTAGAGTTAGGAAACTTGTGTAAAAATTTGAATAAGTTATCTATATTATTTCAAAAATATGTAAGAAAGAATCTGTAGAAAATTAAATGTAGTTTCTAAACTACTAGGTTTATTTAAAAAAATAAATCTATTTGGTGAAAATTTGAAATTTCAATGCAGTAGTACTTAAATTTCAAGGAAAAAATAAGTAGGTGTCTATCGGACCAACCTATTGTGTAGTTTTCACACACACCCCATTGAAAGCAGGTACACTCTTTTAATTTCATTTTTGGTGTTTTGGCCCTTTGGTTTTGAGGATTTGGTTGCTTTGGCTTGTGCCTAAATCATTATCGTATTCGTGAAAATGCCCCCTTCTAAGGAACACTTTGAAAATCTTATGTTTTTAGACATATTTCAGGTTTTTCTCTATTTTCGGGAAAATTCCCTTTGGGTGTAATTCCCTAAATTCCTTTAAAAGCCGATAGAGTCTACTTTATACTATTTTTAGAAATTTTGGGACTTTGCGGAATTTTGTCTTCCCCAGATTTTCCTGAAATTTCATCATGCCTTCGGATTCCTGAGCTTATTGTATTTTCATTGCATTTATGCCTCTTGTCCAATCGTGCAGCCTACTTTATTAGGATTAAATGAGTTTTATGCTAGAATTTGAGTCATTTGCATTGTTAAGGAATTTGAGGAGACTTAATTTCGAGTTGCCCTTGCCGAGTCTTTCGTTTGAGCTATGATTGTTGACATTGGTCAAATTTTCTTGTGGTTGCTCACGTTTGTTTGTACTCCAGGGTTTCTTGCCAGTTGCTGCCATTTCTATTTTCTTGCTCTCATGGTATGTACATTTGGCCTTCTCTTTTAATTAATGAGCTAAATTGCTTCATGGTTTGTGAGTATGCTTAGAGTCAAGCTTTTGATATGGTAGGGTTGGATAGTTGAGCTAGGGTTTCTCACTTCAGTTTGAAGCTCTTTCTTGTAGCTTGTTTTGCTTTCCTTCTGCTTGATTGAGATTTAATATGGTCAACTAATTCTCTTTTTAATTCATTGCTCAATTTTGTGCTTAATGGATTGAGCAATAGTTTTACCTAGCTAATCCTTGAACTTTGATAAAATCATGTTCTGGGTGAATTGAAACCTTTTGTTCATTGTCCAATTTGATAATCTCCTTTCCTTAGCTAGGCTATGGGAGAATTTGTATGAAGGATAGAAAAATTATGAAGTTAAGTTGCATCCAAACTATGCATTCATGATGACCTCCTAGGGATTCCCATTTGAAATCATTGCACTCAATGCTTGAGGTCACATCTGATGAATTGGAGGTCGTCACTCTCCATTTTGAAATTGAAACAAACTAAATCCAGTATTGAATCCCAACTTCTTAATCATTTAATTGATCTAGTTGAAATCCCAACAAAGTCAAAGATTTTGGGTTTTTGAACATTTTGTAGATTTCCTTTATTTTAGGAATTCCTCGATTTTCCATTGCCTTATTGATTTATCGAAGATGTGCTTAAAACACAGAAATTACATTGAATTCATGAAATTCCATCTCCATAGGATTTTATCAAGATTTCTTCCATCCTTCATTTTCCAAAAATTCATGAACTCCTGCCATTTTTCATGGATTTTCGTCCCTGACGAAATTCTCTAAACTCTTGTTGAAAATAAGGAATTGTGGGATAGCATGAGTTATGAGTTAATGAGTATGCATCATGTGATAAATTTGAGTTATTTAAAGATGTTTCATGCTATTTCTTAACTTATTATTTGGATTGAATTATTTTTTAAAGTTTATTGTGCTTGTTTTGTTGAATTCTGTCTAGCTTGGAATTTCCTAAAATTCCTCTCACCTTAATTCTATGAGAGGACTAAAAACTTGAACTTTGAAATGAGTAATCTTTATGATTTTTTAGGGGATTTTGTTCATCATGAGGCTTTTTTTAAGGATGAATATGTAAGCTTATTATGGACTAACTTGGATTTTCATATTGTAGTGCATCTTTATTATGGTTTTTTGATGAATATAGGCTTAATCAAGCAAGGCCATTGCTGGAAGGACTAAGGGAAAGGTACTGGACCCTAGTGATGAGGGAGTTTCTATTTCAAAAGATGAGAGAATCAAGTTGGAAATGAAGAGCAAGGTTCTTGATTCTAAGTTATCCTCCATTTGTTCTGAGGTTGGTGACACTAATGTAGGCAAGTAGGATTATCCAGAATTTAAGGCAAGGATGGCAACACAAAATCCTTCCTTGTTAGCTAGCAGGTTGGTAAACTCTAGATTGGCTCATTGGCTAGCTTCCCTCATATGGTGCAGTGCTATGAGTTAGTCCTAGAGTGTGCTAGGCATTATGATTTAGATACATGGAGGATAATTAGTCCACAAGGTAGGGTGTTGGAAAATTTCACTCCTATCTCAGTGGCTCAGACATTTGACATGTCAAATAGGTTTCATGTGGGGGGGTTTGATCTTGACATAGCCAAGAAACACTATACAGATGATACAACTAAGGATTTACAAGTTATTAATTCCTAGTTGGAGAAACGTAAGAAACACTTCTCCAAGTTACCCAATTAGTTGTACAGAGCCAAGTTCATATTAGAGTACTATGATGCAATCACTCTCCTTAGCAGAGTAATGGGTTTGAAGACTATAGGGATATTTGAGGATTGGGATTTTTACATCATAATAAGGATGGAGAAAAATGTAGATTATCATTTTTCTGGTGTCATCAGTAGCAAGATCCATAATAAATTGTGTAATGTTTTGCAGACCAAGAGCTTCACAATGACATCTTACCTAGTTTATGCCTTGGCAAGGTTTCATCCATACAAGGGATATTTGGCCAAGATGTTATCCATGATGTTTATCCCCAACTGCAATTGGGAAGCTCAAGCTATAGGAGGGTGAATGATGCATTCACCATGTATATCACAAGATTGTTGCAATGGGCAGAGCATGTAAGGTTTTCTGATGGAACCAAGCAATTAATATAGAAATATGGAGCATGGTTTATACAATTTCCTAACTTCTCCTGCATCAAGATTGATGGTTGTCAGAGAGCTCCTTATAGGTTACCAAGGTATCCAACAGACCACATCATACTTCTAGAGGTAACTAGGAAAATTTCAACCTTTGATATTGTAAAGAATGATATGTACAAAGCAAGCTTAGGAGGTGATTTCCCATTGAGAGTGGGAGTCAATGAGGCCTATCCTTCCATGATTACAGTACACTCCTTCGAGGAAGAAATGAGTACTCTAGGTCTGGCATTCCACTCCAAGAGGCCTAGATTTGATAGGACAGGAGAAGCCCAAAAGAGAGCTAGTAGGGACTTTAGATACAAGGATGACATTGTAGACTACTATGCCAATTGCAAGGATGAGTTTGAGGTATGAAGAAAGAAATTCTCTAGATTACCCGCTAGTTTAATTAGGCTAAATAGCATCAAATCCATCCTTGACCAACTTGATGATGATGGGGAAGTAGTCCAGAGCCATGATTATGAATCAATCAAAGATAATCCCATTAGTGAGATTAATTGGTTAGAGGAGGAGAAAACTAAATTAGAGCAAGTCAATGCTCCTGTTATCAAGTATACCAAGTTATGGCTCAAGCATAAGATTGGGAATTGGACAATGAAGGGAAGCAATATACATATGATCTACTGGAAAATTTGGATTCCCAGTCCACCTTTGAGGAGGACAAGCAAGATCCAGAGGGAAAAGAAAAGGTAGATTCTCCATTGAAGATCAAGATTAAGGATGCTCAAGCAAAGTCAAAGGTAGAAAAGAAGAGAAAGCCCATAGTTGAAAAGAGGAGGAATGTTTCGAAGAGGGATAAGTCTGTTGTTGAAGGTGAACCTGATGAAGAAGAAAAAGATAGTGTCCCTATATCAAAAAGGAGAGTAACAAGAACTTCAAAAAATAAGGATGAACCCTCCAAGGGATAAAAGGGAACATGCCCTCAAGTTTTGAATGTAGAAAGTTCTAAGGAGAAGACACAAGTCTATACCATAAGATCAAGAACTCCCTCTCCAAAAGATAGTTCACCAAAAAAGAATGTTTTGGTAGACTTTTCTGTTATGGAACAATAAGAAGATGCCCCTCCTCTTCATGAGTCATATGATGGACAACATGAGTCCAAATATGTAGAGGATAGTGACCATTAGGGTGAGGATGTAGGTGGCTTCAAGGAAGGTGAAATCCATAGTGTCGAGGTTGAGACAAAAAGAATCATGCAATCCTCTTTAGTGACATATGAGAACTCACTAGTTGGTGATGAGGAAGAAAGACCTAAAAAGGATGGAAAAGTACATGAAAGGACTCCCTCTCCCATTCATGTGGTGATGGAAATACTGGATCAGGATGAAGGTCAAAATCCATAAGATAATAAGGAGGAAGATAAGGAAGAAGATAAAACTGAAGAGGTCCTTTCGATACATAATGTGGATGTGCATGATGTGAGACAACTAGAACAAGAGAAACAAGGTGAACAATAGTCAGATGACACTAATCTTGGTTGGCTAAGTGAAATATTGAGGAGTAAGTAGATAGTTGTGGATGATACTCCTCCTAACTGGGATGAACGGTTAGCCAATATTGGAAAAAGGAAAACAAAAATGAAGGCTAAGGTGATTTCTAAAATCACTAGAGATGAGGAAGATAATAGGGTGATTCATGTTGTTGTTCCTGTAGTTGATGAAGGCAAAGGTGAGATGGATCCTATGGATTACACCATTCAAACTATAAATTTGGGGCCTACTAGTAAAGATCAAGAGAAAGAAGAGTTCCAAGAATCTTCTCAGGCCATCCTTAGGAGATTAGATAAAGAGACAGAGGAGAAGGAAATATTGCATAAATAGTTAAATGATGTATATAAATATGTGCAACATCGAATGAAGCCTCTATAGACTATGGGAAGTGAAGGATTTTCTCCTAAAGGATTTATGCCTAAGGAGGCATTTAGTGAACTTGAGAAAATGAAAGCTTCCACACAGGCTACCCATGAATGGTTGCAAGGAATGACAACTAGGGGAGATGATGCAATTAAAGGAATCTTGTCAACTACTAGAGATGCTCACAGATTAGTGAAATGGTTGAGGTATGTGTTGGCTCAATACAAGGAGGATGTTGATCTCCTATTGCATAAAGCCAAAACCATCATGGAGTATACTGAAGAAAAGTTGGTAAGTGATGTCGTCCTTTCCTCCTCAAAATTTGTAAAAACCTGGGAATGGTATGAGAATTTGCATATCAAACATAAGGTATTGAAGAAGGTGTATAAACAAGGGAAACAAATACAGATCACCTTTACTACCATATATAATAGATGTATTTCATTCTTTGAGATAATGACTAGGAAGAAGAGGTTTGCATCGAAGAATTTGAGCTTGGAACAGTTAAGGAAATGGTGGCATGAGGTTTATGCTCTTGTTGATGATGGTCTAATCATAGGTCACTATTTAGATGATGCATCCACCTATTTTACTTTCATGGATAAATATGAAGATCTCAAGGTGGAATGGGATAAATCTATCAAGAAATCAAGGGATGAAATTAAATATATGGAAAGAATATTTAAAGTGTTCATTATTCCACCTTTGGCCAACCTAGAACGGTTTTTTCTTCAAGTACATGATAAATTGGATTGAGATAAAGATAATGGGCCAACTAATGAATGACTACATCAGAATTTGTTCTTAACATTATTCCTTCTTCATTTTCTACGTGCATTGGACCGAGTTACATTGGGGAACCTAGGCTAACCTGGATGAGTCCCAAGCATTTAATGCCATTTAATCTTGTTCTAGAACTTCTTGGACCAATCTCTTTTGTGGCCATTTTTTATTGTAAACCTAATTGGGCTGACATATCTTGGGGGTTTCTATAAGTATGGCATTTTTCATCATTTGTAAAGGCTAGATAGTTAATACATTGGAGCGAATTAAGCATTAGAGAAAAAATTAGAGCTAGGAGTTAGTTTTATTTTGGAGCAAGTGTTGTGACACAAAACATTGGAATTTTTTCTACTTTGGATGATTCAATACAAGCGAAGACATTGTGCCTTGGTGAATTTTCTAGTGTTGGTTTATCTTGCATGGTTCTTATTGTTCCATATTTTGAAATTTCTCAAAGTTATTGGATATATGTTAGAATTAAGGTTAGATGATTCAATGGTGTTTATGGTTTGATTCTTGAAGTGTTTGTAGCAATCCCTAGTCCATACTTTTCATAGCTAGCTGATTGTGAGTTGCTTTGCAAAGTTATTCTAGACTTTAATATTCATTATGCTTAGTTCAATTGTGAATGTTTGTTCATTTTAATTGTAATAGGGTTGTTTTGGATGAATGCTCATGATCTAAAAATATTTAATTCCTTAGAAGATTGCACTATTTATGTAATATTGTAGTTTTGTCTAGGTTAAGCAGGAATTAGTTTCTAAGGGATTGGTCCATTTCAAGTATTTTATCATTTACATTGTTAATCTTAGGATTAGTGTTACTTTTAGAAATCTCTCTAAAACCCTTATCTTTTGCTATTTATTTATCATTTGGGTTAGATTTAGGACTTGAAATATCACCATATTGCTAGATCTTATAAGTTTGAAGTTCCAGTATTTACTTATAGTAAGGTCCCTTTGTGATTAGTAACATTTTCACATTTATCATTGAGTTGTTTATGCATTGTCAAGACCTAACATTAGATACCTTAGGGTTATCTCTTGAGGATTTTTGATAGAGATTTACCTTTCTAGAGAGATAGAATGTCATATTGTGTCTGAGTTATTGCTGTGCAGAAAATACCATCAACACACCCTAACTACAATAAGATGATAATATTTTTTTATAAGATTTTAGATATAAGTAGAGGACTCATGTATGGATGTGATTCATATTTTTTGTAATTTTTTTCCAAGTAAATAATTAATTATGAATTTTTTATTACAAATTTTAAAAAATATAAAAAATTGTATGTCTGACCACCTTAACTTGGTCAAAACTTCATGATTTTTTTTTTTTAATCATATAGTATACGAAGCATAGAATCTGACACATGTTTCAGATTTAAAAAATGTGATACTATTTAAAATCTATAGATGTTTTTCAATCAGCCTATCAATCAGGACTTTAGTCATAATTCAAATAGAAAATGAATAATAATTATCTATTAAATTCAAAGTAAAGCATAATTTATATTGGTGGAAAGCTAAGAATCTCCTTTAAAAACCCTTTTTGTTTCATCGATTTTGGGTAAAAAAGAGCTTTCAGCCACATACCCTACACATACCCATCATATCACCACTTTTTGTTCCTTCATGATCCTACACATACCCACATATTTGAAATTTTTGTCATGTCCACACAATTTGAGATATCATGGTTAGAAATCTCTTCAAGCTCTATAGCACTATCACCCAAAATGGTGGCATGCTACTACTCAAATTCTCATCACAATGCATAACTTGATCATCTAAGAGTGTACTCATGTCATCAACATCTTGCATGCTAGTTTCATCCTCATTTGATGTAAAATTTTCCAACTCTACTTCATACAAGCTGCTATAACCATCAGAACAACAATCAACATGATCAACCTCATTATTTGAATGTGCATGAGCAAGCCCAATGATACCAAGCTCATTATTGGAAAAGCTTTCAACCTTGGTAATATTGTAATCAAGACCACATGGTTCTTGCATGCTAAGTGATGAATACATTATCTCATTATCACTTTTATCATCAAAAAAGTCACTAGATCCATTTGAACCATAAGACTACAAGTGGACCTTTTATGTGATATCATCATTTGAATAGATAATAGTTCCATTACAAGGTGTGATATGCCAAATATCTGAAATTGTTTCCATCTCTTTATCAGTTGTGTTATGTAGTGTATTTGAAACTTCATGAATGCAATCCATAGGTGCATACACCACATTATTTGGATTCTTAGTAAAAAAAATTCTATTAACATGAGGAATAATTACAGCTTGGGATAAGTCTTCCTCACTCACATCATTATTTGAATCATAGCCCATAACAAGGCTAGTGTGATCAACATTATGCAATGATGTATAAGCTGAAACAATAGGGGTGTAAGTTCTATGATATTCATTCCTTTCATCAAAATTTTGTGTCTTAGGGAAGCAAAAAACTGTAGAAAGATAACTCCTTTGTATTCCATATTTTTTATTTTTTCAATGTTCATGGCTATCCCATGTGCTTGATGCAAGGTTTTATGATCCTTATCTCTCAGCAGATAACTCATCTCATTATCAAAAGCTACCAAATAAACAACCAAACATACATAATCACTTAATCTCAAAAACTCAGGGATAGCCCTCAATGTTTTAGTAAACTTCTGATTAAATGTTGGGACCAGCTTGTCATCTTCTTTCTCAATGCTCATAAATTTGTTGAGCACAAAACTATCATTGATTCTTTCACCAAACTGCTCCATGAACATTTCTTTGAACTCATCCCAAGAACAAACATAGCATGTTGGTAAATCACACAACCAATCTCTTGTATCTCCTTTCAAAGACTAAAGAAACAACCTCATGATCACATCCTGATGGTTTATCTCATAGTCATCCATTAAATAGTTGAATTCTTGTACCACTAAATTTTGGTAACTTATCTCTGATGTCAAATGGAATAACATTTTGGTAACCATTAATACCACTGAAATTGATGGGTCTATATCTTTCAGTGTTGTAACTTCTCTTATTATATGACAAGGGTTGAGCACTATGCATTGTTACATTTTGGTCCACACATGGATGCATATTGTGATGACACATTTTTCTTATAACCTTACAAGCCTTTTCATATTATGCAATTTACATAAGGCAACTTAAACTTCTTTTACAACATGATCTTAAAATTTTATCATAAAAATTTCTTTCTCGACTTGCTTAAGATCTTCTTAACGAGTTTCTTCAAAAACATTTCATACTTCACTCATAAAAGATACTAAAATATAGTAATATAGAAGTATGCAAGCCTATCACTACTATTTCCCTTTCTTAGTGTTTAATTTTATTAAATAGGGAATCAATTTTTTACAAGACTTACAAATATGGTTTTCATATACAGATTTATCTTTCTTGAAAATCAGAAACTGAAAAATACCTAGATATGTTGCAGCAAGGGGTTCTTCTTCATAACTGGAAATCTTTGAAAATCTAAAATGCTCTTCACATCTTCATCAAGTTCATTTGAAAAAGTCACCACCTCTCTTCATAGAGGATTTAACTTCAAGCAATATGATGCTCCTATAAAGAAGAATTTCCTTCTGGGTATTTTCCCACTATAGAGTCACACATGAATTCATTTAATGTTGCTACAACACAACCACTTTCAAGTCTGAAAACTTCTCAATATCTGAACCAATTCTTTAGATTCACCAAATTTTTGACTCTTAAGGCTAGATGATTTTCTATCATAAGTTTCTCAAGTTACTCCCCAGCAGTCACCAATTTGTTGGTTATTTTTCTTGTAACCATCAATCCTAAGGAGAAACACAATTCCTAAACTAGGGGATTAAGTGTTTATAAGAAGGAATCTACACTATTAGGAGATTGAAGACAAGAAAAGCCAACGAAAAAGGATATGAAAGCCTTCTGAACTTTGAGCACCATAGGACTCAAGAGGGTGATCCTAATTGTAGGCTTGGATGTGATAAAATTGTGCCAAACAACAAATAATAGACCCATGAAAGTGGATATTTCTTAGGTATATGAATGATGGGTATTATATATTCTACTAGGTTCAAGCATAATCCCAATTGCATTGAACATTGCTGAGAACAAATAATTTCAATATCTTCATCTCAAACACATAGAGGGTTGAATAATAAATTTCTCTCAAATTTATCCTCTATACTCTTTGAAACACCATGAAGATACAAGGAATAGGAATAACTTACATAGGCAAAAGGATTGAAGTAACAGGGATTTAAAATGATATAGATTTTTTTTTAAATTCCTTAGGCTTTGTGATAAATCAATGCCTAATCATGGGCCATGGAATCAAATATTAAACTAAAATAGAGATCTTATTAGCAACTATATTTAACCAATGGATTTAATATATGTTAATGGTTTACATTAACAAATCCACTCATATTTGTCATAAATTTCTACTTACTAATCCTATTTGTGCACTATAAATCACAATTATTTGATCAAATCAATTTAACTCTTTACTTGAAAGAGAAACTTGGCCAAACAACACAATCACAAGAAATTTGGAATGACAAACTCAAAATACCTTGATATATTGAATTCATATGATTAAGCTTACAAATCTAGAGAGAACTTCATAATAGTAATATAATGTTGCACAAATTCGCTAACATTTTCTCATTAAACCTAGCTGTTACAATTTACATACTCCATTTAGAACTCAGATTGAATACTATTCTACCTTATTCACCTAATTCAAAATTTTAGAACCTGTACAAATGAGAGAAGAAGAAAAGATATAGAAGGAGAAACCCTAAAACTACATCTTCAGTTGAGATTTGGCATCTTTAGCTCCCGTTGATCCATAACTACCCTTTTCTTTTTGAAGAATCTTCAACCTACTCTCATATTCATGCCTCATGCCTGACTTACCCCATAACAAAAAAATATTTCTTATCTGAAAATCCATCATTCATCTTTTATTTTTTGTAGAAATATTATTCACCTATACATTCATCTTTTCGCTGTCCTACAACTCATGTTTTTCCCTTTACCATGAAAGTTTTTTACATTTTAAACAATCTCCATGAAATGCATTATTTCAATGCCCAGCAAATAATTTTATTTTTTTTAATTTTACCTTGAAAGATCAAATTCCACTTTATTGGGAAATAAAATAACTACTCATGCCTCTATATTTTGCATTTTACTTGCAACAAAGAATAATGCTTTCTATGAAAACATTAAATAATTTTCACTGGGCACCCACCATCATTCATTCAAACATTATCCAAGCCTCCATAATGTATCACAAATACATTGTGAAAAATGTGAAAATAAATAGTGATTGTCATGAGCTTTATTTTTCACTTTCATGTTTAGATATTTCCCTGATTAAAATCTTGATCTTAATCTTATGGAGGCTTTGATTTATTGAACACTTCAGAAATAAAATTTATTACCCATGCAATCGCCATTGAAGCATTTCCACCATCCAAAGTAAATGTTGAAACTTTAAACATTTCCCACTTCATTATTTACCACAGGCCCACCACCATCATTTATCTGCAAGTTACCTTTGTACATTGCAAATAGGAATGAAAATGAAAATATAAAACAACACTGTGCAATAGAGCACTACTTTGTCATACATCTCTGATGTATTCTAGAAAATTAAAATACAATAGTGATGGGAGAAATAGGTAGAATAACCATTGTGTATCACTCATGAGATGAGATAACATAAAAGAAATCAACGATTAAAGATATTCACTTTTGTTCACCTGAATCTTTCGATCCTCACACACAACTTTTCTAGAGACTTTGATGGAATTTCTTGTAGCCATGGCAAGAGAAAAATGTGCAGGTCGTTTTTCTTGATGCAGGGGTGTTTTAATAGTTGTAGGCACCCTAAACTCATGACAAACATGACAAGAATCACTACCCAGGTATTAGTAATGATTAATGGGTGATTTTAGACCATGGAGCAAAAATTTTGAGCAAATTAAATCCCCCAAAATCTTGTCGAATAGCCAAAAACGTGAGAGTTGTTCATCGTGCAATAATACTTTCTTGATTCTACCCAAAATTCTCTAGAAGAAACCTCCATTAAGAAGGAAACACTTCAATCTTCATTACAATAGAGATTGGAGATCAAAATCTACCCTTAACAACTCCATCGCTCAAGCATCACATAACACGGATGCAACAAGCAAGAGATATACATATTAGCGATGAGTGATAAAGAGCTCAAAACATGCTCCATCGCCACTGTGCAAAGGGAAAGAACCCACAAATCTATGATGGGTAATGAGTGAACAAAGCCATCATTGATCACCAATATCAAGTGGACCAATCAGAAGCAAGAATTAAACTTTCTTTTCCTCCCAAACATTTGAAATTGCTTTTATGTTTTCCCTAAATGCCCTTTTTTATTTTCTCAATATTTAAATATTCAAAATATTTTAAATATGAACATTTGTAACATTATAAAAAATTATGACTTCTAATTACACTTGTGACCCATTTGAAGAAAATTAACTATAGGCAAACCGAGAAACTTGGAGCTAAGATTTTTTGTGTGTGGCCATAATAAATTATTTAGAGAAAACCTATTTTTGCAAACTTCACTTAGCCATAAAAAATAGGTACCTCCTTTGTAAACTGGCCCTTGGGACGTGTTCGCCACTCCCAAAATGCATTAAAATCACATATCATATGACATCCATTTTTCGTGAAAAATGGAGTTGTAGAGGTTTTACACCAAAAAAGGAAATGGGTTGTCCTTAGATTTTCAAAATTTGAAACTTTTAGGAACACTAATTTTGGCCCTGTCGTAGTCAAAAAGGATTAGTTAACCCATCAAAGCTTATTAGGAGGTGTGAAACTGAGTATTCATGTTACCATTTGAACCAAAAATCCAGTGCAACAAATGGCATGGCAAAATTCTTCTTGAGGTGCAAAATATTAAATGCCAAAGTGGGCTACTCAAACATTTTTGCTATTGCACTCATTGGAAACCAACTCGAGCACACCAAGTCACCTCCTTGAAAAATAGTCAAATCATCTTTTGGGAAACTACCTATGGACACACTTAATCACTTAGGTACATTGAGCATGTGTGCAAGAGGACTTCCCTTCAACCCACATTTTTCAAAAGATATTAAGGTTCAAAGATGACCACTTTGAAACATTTTGAAAATGCAAGTGTAAAAGTGAACAATTTGTATTTTCTTGACCTGGTAAAACTATCAAATCTAATCATGAGACTCTGAAATTGGACTAGGGAGCATATGAATGTGGAGGGAATGGAAAGCACCAATCCATTTATCTTAATCATCATCGAGTTGCAAAATATCAACTTGAATAGGAGGCCACTTCGCAGAAATGAGAGTCTACAAACATAAAAATAGTCCTAAACCTTTGAGCTTTGCACTTCAAAACCTTATCAAAACATATCATATGGCACTAAAATCTAACATAACTTTTCACATATTTCAACTAAATATGCTCACCAAGGGATTTGACAAGAAAATCAATGGGGTCTAATTTATGACCCTCTAAAGTAGGTCACTTAGGAAAACTTTTTAGGTGTGTTTTAGAGTGTGTAAATCAACTTTTTTCATCGTGGGCACTCAAAATTTAAAATTTTTGAAGGTGCCAATAGGATCACCAAGCATTCAAACCAGGCATGGTGAGAGGTAGCAAATCTAGGATCTTTATTATACCCCCAACATAAAGCATAATCTATTGAGTATTGGAAAAATGGTCCAAAATGGTTACAAAATCCTAAAGGAGAATGGGGAATGCAAGATATTTGAAAAAGGAGGTAGCAAGAAAGTGATGGTTGTAGTGCAAATGATGAGAAACATAATGTTTCCTCTCAAGATGCATGCAGTATCTACAATAGACACAACATAAAGACAACAACAACATTGTTCTATGGCACTCAAAGTAGTTCAACAACAATTGATAGTGGAATAATAGTCAAATTTCAAGAAAGTCATTAGAGACCCATGATTGAAACTTTATAATTTAAGGTATGTGAACTTAAGCTTTTCTAGTTCGATTTTATTGTCTAGGAAAGGCATGGTTAAAGGTTTACCTTCTATTGTAGAACCTAATGGAAAATGTGAGGCATGCATGTTAGGAAAACAACATAGGCAACCATTTCAATCCAGGTATTCTAGGAGAACAAGAGCACCAGTAGAATTAGTGCACTAAAATTTGTGTGGACCCATGAAAACCCCCACCTTAGGAGAAAATTCCTATTTTATGAAATTAATAGATGATTACATCAAAAAAATATGGGTGTATTTATTGACAAACAAATCAAAATCCTTTGAGATTCAATTTAAGTGGTTTAAGGCATTAGTTGAAAAGGAGAGTGGCCACTATATCAAAGCCCTTAGAAAAAATAAAGGGGGAGAGTACATCTCCAAATAATTTTTGAATTTTTGTAGAAATGAGGGCATTCACAAACAATTCACAACAAGGTATAGTCCAAAACAAAATGGAGTGGTTGGGAGAAAAAATGGAAATTTTCAAAACATGGTAGCAAATATGTTGAAAGCAAAAAGGATATCAAACATATTTTGGGGTGAAGTTGTAGCAACAACTATTTACATATTGAATAGGTGTCCTATAAATGTTTCCATGATAGGATCCCACAAGATGCCTAGATAAATAGCACTTGAGTGGAGTGTTGAACACCTAAGAATTTTTGGGTGTGTGGCATATGCATTCATGCGAAAAGAGAAGAGGTGGAAATTTGATGAAAAAGGTGAAAAATGCATTTTCATAGGCTATAGTGAGGAGTCAAAAGCCTACAAGTTGTACAATCCCATCACCAAAAAGCTAGTGATTACCAGATATGTGTTTATTAAGAATGAAGCATGGGATGGAATGGTGGATAGTACCATAGGTATTTTAGTCACAATACCCCTTGATGATGAAGAAGCTTCAAATGAAAACAACATAGTGGGAGCTCAAGAGAGCAACAACTCAAGAAGAAACTACTATAGAGAATTGGAAAATGACAGCTCTAGGGATGTGCAACAAAACACTAGCTCTATAGGTGTTTAGAAGAATAATAAATTTGAACAAAGATAGTAAAGTAGTAGCTCTAGGATACAACAAAGAAGTAGCTCTGACAACCAATAGTATAGTAGCTCTAGAGGCTAGAGTAGCAACAATTCCAAAGGCAATTTGGATCTCACACTTGAATCATTGATTCCACAAAAGACAAGGAGTGTGAGGGAGATTTATGACAACACACAACATGCTGATTTTGATGGGAATTTAGATTTTGCACTATTCTCTTATAGTGATCCAAAACACTTTGAGGAAGTGGTGAAAGAAGAGAAGTGGTGTAAGGCCATGGGTGAAGAGTTGGAGGCTATAAAAAGGAACCAAACATGGGAGCTGACCGATTTACCCAATGGTAAACCAGTGATTCAAGTGAAGTGGATCTATAAGACCAAGTGTATAGCTAGAGGTAAAATTGAAAGGCATAAGAAAAGGCTAGCGGTGAAAGGATAAAAATACCAGCATGGAATAGACTATGATGAAACATATGCACCAATTGCAAGGTTGGAAATAGTGCGGCCA
>VDFB02049217.1:41347724-41709848 GCA_007258455.2 Sequoia sempervirens
GATAATTCCTCATTCCTCATGATTAGTACCATGTGTAGAAATGTAAAATATATGGAATGACATTGTGCATCTGATCCTGACTTACAAACATCATTTCTTCTTGAATCATCCCTTGATCTAACCATTTAATCAAATTCCCCTATCTAATTAAATTCATCAATAGTCCTCTCTTAATTGAATAAATCATTTTATCTAATTAAGTCAATCTCTTTTGTTAATTAAATCAATTCATCTAATCTAATTATCCCTATTTAATTAAATAAAAAATTTATTTGATTAAATCTCTAAAGTATATCCATTAAATTAAATAAATTAAAACCTTATTTGATTTAACCTAACATCATTTCTTTTAATTAAATAAATCAGAATCCTTATTTAATTAACCTCTTGTCATAATCCTATGTTATTTGATTTAAATACATTCATAAATTTGAGTCAAATAGGTCACATCATCTAACCTCTCTCATTAAAATAATTAACCCTTGATAAAATTAATCTCATCTCATGTCTCGTCCTCTAGATAATGCAATTTGCACATGAAAATAGATTTAATTCATTTATTAAATCCGTATTTTCCTCACAAGGCATCTTTTGGAATATTCTCCCAATTTGAATTCAAAAATTCCAAGTCAACATGTACATCCAACAAGGCAATAAATTCATCTTACATGTCCTTTTCCTTGAGCCAAGTGGAATTTATTGCATTTTCCCTTCCCTCTTACATGTCATTTCAACAAATTTGAAATTCAAAATTATGCATTTATTGGCACAAACCCCAAATATTGTACATCCTTCATCCATTCATAGCTTGACAAGTGGCATCATATCATTGGATGAATGTTAGTCCCATATTGCTCAAATTTGGACATTCATCCATCTTGGAATTCTATAAATGAAGAGCTCATATCCTCATTTGATCATCCACAATCTAGGAAAAGTTACCATGCTCAAATATCTCTTGAATTTCATCCATTATCATTGAATCATAGCTAGGTTTTTGTAGATTTTAGCTTGGAGCTCTCATCCTTCATCAACAAAAGTGGACCAATCATCATCAACATCTAAATCTTGCATCATAGGAATTGGGAAAGGGCCAATTTTCACATCAAATTGGCACCAATTCCCCCATGGGATCATGAGTTTGCACATCTAATTAGGATTTGATCTTTGTTTTGTCATTTTCATTATGTTCTTTGTTATTTTCTTTCCTAGTTTGAAGTTGTAAATAGATTTCATGGGGAATCCTTGTTTTGGCTTGCAACCACTTGTCTAACTTGTTTATTCTTGTTGTTTTGTAGGTACCAAGGTTGGGGTTCATACACCATGTCATTTGATTCAACTAGTCAAACCCATGAAATCAACCTAGTTTACCCCCATCTCATTGATTACAACCAACAAGGACTACCAATTTTGGACACTTTCAAAATCAATGAAGCACTCTTGGAATTCGTGGGACTATGGAGCACAATAACATCTAGAGATCACAAGGCTAAGTTTGATATCATTTTGGACACACAAGTTTACTACAGGGAGATGATCAAATCCTTTAGTCAAAAAAGCAAAAAATTGAGAATAATCTCAAGGTATTTGAGTGAAAACCACACTATTGCACTTTTTGACCCCAAAATAGTTTAAAAAAATGATCTATCCAATGGTGAAAAACTCTCTAAGGCACTTGAGGATGAAGGATTCAATCTTCCTCTCAGTGCTCATCAAAATGGAATTGAATAAGCTACTTGATGTAGGATTCATATGACCAATCGACTATCTGGAGTGCGTATCAAATATGGTTCCTATTTCAAAACCTGATGGGGGCATCTATATATACATAGATTTTAGAGACTTGAACAAGGCATGTCTCAAAGATGACTTCCCACTTCCCAACATTGATGTGATTGTAGATATGACTATGTGACATGTGATGCTTTCACTAATGGATGGATTCTTTGGGTATAACCAAATCATGATAACCAAAGAAGATCAACACAAAATAGCTTTTAATTTTCCATGGGGGACATATTGGTAGAACATGATGTCGTTTGGCCTAAAGAAATATAGAGCAACATATCAAAGGGCCATGACCTTAATCCTTCATGACATGATCCATAAGACCGTGGAAGATTATGTCAATGAAATATTGTAAAAATCCATAAAAAGGTAGGACCACATAGCAGCATTAAGTGCCATCTTTGCCAGACTTGAGGAATACAAGGTTTGACTTAATCTAAAGAAATGCATCTTCAGCGTACAATTAGGGAAGTTATTAGGATACATCATGTTCATGAGAGGAATTGAAATAGATCTAGATAAGGTAAAGGCAATCCTCATTATCGAGGCACCTAGGACATTGAAATAGTTGAGAGGGTTACAGGGCAGGCTCCAATCAATCCACCAGTTCATAGCTCAACTAGCAGACAAATCAATCCCATATTCTCATCTACTCCATAAACGGGTAGAGTACAAATGGGATGAAAATTGTGATTAGGCATTTAACAAAATCAAAGATTATTTTCTTACACCTCCAATGCTTGTGCCACGAATCCCAAGAAAGCCTCTAATCCTCTACATATTAGCAATAGTAGTAGCTCTCGGTGCTCTCCTAGCTTAGCATGATGAAAAAGGAATAGAGAGGGCCATCTACTACATCAGCCAAACCATAGTAGGGCATGAGTTAAATTATTCATTCATCAAAAAATCTTGCATAGCAATTGTGTTTTCCTCATAGAAGTTTAGACACTACATGTTAACACACAAAATCAAACTCATTGCCAAAATCAAACCACTCAAGTACCTACTTTCCAAGGAAGTTCTCATAGGAAGGATGGCCAAGTGGGTCATGATCCTATCAGAATATGAAATTCAATATGTAGAACATAAGGCCATCAAAGGGAAAGCTATTGTAGATTAATTGATAGAAGCACCTAAGTATTTAAAGAATCCACTAATTTTAGAGTTCCCTAATGAATCCATATTCAACTTGAGCATAGCACACCACTGGAAGTTGTAATTTGATGGTTCCTACACATAGCATGGATCAAGATTCGTGGTCTTTTTCATCACTCCACAAGGAGACTACATACCAAGATCCTACAATTTGGCATTTCCCTACACAAACAATATCTAAAATATGAGGCTTTAACAATAGGACTCATAATAGAGGTACAATGGAATATCATGGCTCTCAAGGTATATGGGGATTCACAACTCATAATCAATCAAGTGAATGATGAATACCAGACTAAGGACAACAAGCTAACTGCATACAATAATTTGGTGGAAAGTCTTAAGGAATCCTTCATCGAGATAAAATTTGAGTAGATACTCAGAGTAAAAAACAAAGCAACATACACCATGGAAACAATTGGATCCCTATTGTATATCCCTGACAATGTCCCAAAGCATTAATTCCTAATAAAGAAGCTTCTTGTGCCTGCATTTGAGGTACCAAAGTTAGAATTTGTGTGTGAAATCATTGGTCCTGGTGATTCATGGTACCACGACATATACACTTATGTAAAAATATGAGTCCTCCCAGCTTACATAACCTCAAACCTTAAGAAAATTTTTGTCAAGGAAGTATCCCAATTTGTCATACTAGGAGAAACCCCTTACCATAGGAGCATATAAGGAACCATGTTATGATGTATGAGTGCTGAGGAGGCATTGACCACCATAATTGAGGTGCATAACGACATATGTGGTTCACACTCAAGTGGTATGATCTTGGTCAAGAAACTACTAAGGATGGGGTATTATTGGCCTACTTTTACGATCTTCTAGTAGGAATGGAA
The DNA here is from genome assembly GCA_007258455.2 of Sequoia sempervirens. Taxonomy (NCBI): domain Eukaryota; kingdom Viridiplantae; phylum Streptophyta; class Pinopsida; order Cupressales; family Cupressaceae; genus Sequoia; species Sequoia sempervirens. The sequence continues at coordinate 41,351,516 of VDFB02049217.1, forward strand.
AACATGCCATGGGAGTTTCATGGGTGTTGATGCTTGGTTGCCCCGTATAAGTGAGTGCCATGAAGGGGAGCTAGTGGGGTCAAGCATCCAACCATTCACTAAAGATAAGCATAGTTGGACTTGTCCAAGTGGGAATCCAACAAATATTGTCTTACACATCCATAGGATTGTACTTATTCTTGGGTTACAAAATGCATTGCTTGATCAAAAACACCATGGAAACAAACACTTAAACCTCATCCAAAATTCAAACCCTTTTCAAAACAAATACAATTGACTGAATCCATATGTTATTGCTTTCCCTTGGGATTCACATCCTTAGAGGTTTCTAAACATTGGATTATATCTCAATTTGTCTCCTTAAGTACACAATAGGAAAACCCTTGCCTTAAGTTCATTGAATTTCCACATAACATATCTTGTGAGGTTTGAAGAAATTAAGACATTAGACATCTTAGTTTTAAAACCTAATCAAAGAAAGTGTTTTTGGTAAAATAAAGGCATTAAGCAAAGCTAAGAAAAATGAACTTTCGTTCGTGTTGAAGACTCTCAATCCCAAAGCAAAAAATCATTGGTTGGAAATCCAAAAATGAATGTTCAAATGAAATAATTTCTTGGTCACAAAGGTCCTTAGGAAGCATTTGCATGCTCTTGAATACCTAGGTCTAGACAAACAAAGTTTATTTTTTAGGTTCATCTTAGGATCAAAACAAATCAAAATCTTTTTCATCCATCCTCCAAAACATCAAAACAATATAATCTCATCATCACCTTTTGGAAAATCTTGAAATCATCCTTAATACTAGGCTTTTTGGCAAAATAAAAAAATCATCAAAATCATTGAGACTAAATCCTTGAAAACATTATCAAAATCACCTTTGGCTAGGTATGTGTAGATGCATCCTTTAGCATATGCTTAGTCAAAGTTATCAAAAACATCTTGTCTAGCTTAGTGTATGTAGATGAGTCCTTCTTCATATACTTAGTGAAACAATCATCTTGTTTGAAAAGGTGACAATAGATGTATCCTTCTCCTCGCACATATTCAAATCATCATCCATTGAAAAAAGCTATCCCTTAGATCATCATCCAACATCTTAGGGTCTTTATATTCAAAATCAAAAGCAAATTAAAATCAAAATCAAGGATAAAAACCCAAATCCAAAAACAAATCAAAATTAAAATCTGCAAGTCCTAAAAGCCTAGTATCTCATTCAAGATTTATCAAAAACCAAAAACATCCATATCATCCATCCCTAACATCATCATCATATCATCACCTTTGATCCTCAAGACATCCTAAAAAATTTCTACTTTGAGCATAAAATAAAGATTGATCCAAAGAATCAAGAGATTCATTTCCCATATTTTTGAAGATTGATCCTTGTTTTATGGTTCTAACTAGATATCAATACAAGAAGAGTATGGAAGCCAACAAAGATACACCCGCTTCAAGCGATCTTAGCCAAAAAATGCAGAAATGAATCACGTTGAATCAAGTAATCCTTTGACCCTTTCATCATCACAAAATCTGCAAGAAGAAAACCAAGGAGAGGACCTTACCTTTGGAATGTCTCATGAGGAAATGAATGAAATGCTCCAAAATCTGGACAACCATAGAATCATCAACATCATTATGAGGCTCAATCCTTAGTTATACATGCTTGAGCTAGCAAGAAAAAGGGGCCAAGTTACCTTCAAATTTTGATGTGAGTACTATAGTGGAGACATATTTTCCTCCAATGTCCTCCACCATCCCCATTTCGTCTACACCCCCATCTCTAAACATCACACAAAACATCCCACAAATCACAACATCATTTGTTCCAACCCAACCCAATGTTAATAAGGGAAGTGCATTTCTTAATGCAATTCAAACACACCACCTTGGAACAAAATATACCTTAAAACTGATTACACAAAAATGTTCCTCTCACCTTCCATCATGATCCATCATCATCATTTTTTCATGCCACACCTCAGACACCTCTTCTCACAAATTCGCAAGAAGAGGGAGATATGTTTAGACTAGGGGGCATATTCGACACAATGACATTTTTCGTAACAACTCACACCCCTTACATTTTCACCTCTCCCACCATTGCCATTATCATCCACACCACTCCTTTGTTTAGGGATTCCCCCTCTACCAAATATTAATCAAACCTATATCCCAACCATCAATCAAAGCATTACACCAAATGCTCAAAAAATTTTGTTGATATCGCAACAACAAATGACAAACACACAAGCAATTGCAACACCATCAAACACCCCCTTAACATCACAAAGCATGGTATCACAAGGACCAACCATATCAACAGCACCATCCATCATGCAAAACACCAAAACCACCTTCACAAACACCATTCCAAATCCACCACCACCTCCAACTTCCACCACATCAAGTAAATATGATGCGACAATACAAGTTGCTTTCCAAAGAGGATACCAACAAGTTCAGAAACAAAAAGCCGAACAACTAGCTGCTCAAGTTGTGCAAGCTGCCCAAGTAGCCCAAGCCACCTTACAAGCGTAACAAGCCCAAGCATTATTGCAACAACAACAACAAGCCACCTAAGTTGTAGAAGCTGCACAAGCATTACAAGCACAACTTCTATTACAACAAGTAGCACAAGCACAAACAGCACAAGCGCAAGCTCAAGCACAAGTTCAATACTAGGCACAAGCCCAATATCAAGCACAACTTTTGGCACAAAGACAAGCAGCGCAATTGCAAGCATATCAGCAAGCATTAAAGTAGTACCAAGAGCAGCAAGAAGCAGCAGAATTGGCAGCCAAACAACAAGCATTGTTGGAACAACAACAAGCACAAATCTTAGCGGAGCAACATTGAGATCAACAAAAAGCATTGTTCATACAAAAATAGGTGGAAGCCTACCTCTTTTGCCAGAACATACAGATACCATCAATCAACACACTGACCAACCCACCCATCCAACCCATGATTGAAACACCCCAAAACACTTTCATCCCACCCCCTGATCCCCAAAATGATGTGATGACACAACTCAGGTTGCTCTCACAACAAGTGCTTGATCTTGATAATGAAACCATTCCCCAAGGGATTTAAAATCCTCAAATTTGACAAATATCAAGGGATGGGAAACCCTGAGGATCACATCGGGGAATTTCAAGTTCATTGCATGGAGGTCGCATATGACAATACTTATCTAATGCGGCTATTTCCTAAGAGCTTGGCAGGCCATGCTATAGAATGGTTCTCTCGCTTACCTTCAGGAATTAGAACATTCCAAGAAATTAGGGACACATTCATTAAAAATTGTGCATGCTACATTGCAATGGATGTTAGTCTCAAAGAACTCTCAACTCTAAAACAAGGAAAGGGTGAATCATTCACCTCATTCCTACAACAATGGCGATCCAAGGCCAATCAGAGCAAGTGGACCATGCCAGAAGAACAACAAGTTTGGACCATCATAGCCAACCTTGAAAGCTACCTAGCATTTCATCTCAAGGTTTAGGGCATCACCACATACGATCAATTCATCTCCAAGGTGCTTAGTATGAAAAGAGCCCATATGACTCAACCCGCAGAATCAACATCATACCATGAATAGCAAAACAACTACCCACCATCCAATTACAATGATAAACCTTGTACATGGGAAAGAAACAAAAATATTACTAATTATGGTGTCATTGATGCCAAGGTGGTCATTAGTGCCCCACACCAACATACGCCCACACTACAAATCCAAATTCAACACCAAAACCACCATCACACAGCACACCAACCCAATAATAATCCAACCATCTATAATCTCAATGACCAAAGGGGACCACCCCAATGTAAAAGTTACCCCAAACGAAAATACACCATTTTGGGGGAACCACTTGAGGACATAATGAAAAATTTGATTGACGAAAAACTCATCAAGCCTCCTACATTTGAGAATTACCAAGAACCCGATGTCAAGCCTCCTTGGTATAAAGAGAATCAACTTTGCAAATTTCATAAAATCAAAGGTCACACAACAAATAGTTGCATGAGACTCAAAAACATCATCCAAGATATCATCGATAAGAAAATCATAAATGTGGAACAACCTACAGGAAATCAGGATCTTAAAATATACATGAATCCGATGCCGAACCATGACAACAAAGGGAATAAAAATGATAAAGGAAAGGAAAATGTAAATCATGTGTATGAAACATTCATTGCCTCCCTAAATGAAAACTACATGGTCATCACCAGCAAGGGCGCCCATGCCGAAGATTGTGGAGTCACCAGAAGAGGCGGCAAAGTCACCATTGCAGGATCATCCTGTATACACATAAAAATGGTCATGTCTATAATCCTGGCAATTAATTAAATATCTATTATTTAATTAATTTTTCTAAAGTCATCTACATATGATTAAATTTAATTAATTTAATTATATTGTTCATTCATCTTATTCTTCCTTCATAATTAAATAAATTTATTTTATTTAATTATTTTCATACGTCCACTTAATTAATTAAATAAATATACTCTTTATTTATTTTAAATTAATTATCATTGTTTAAATTTAAATTAAATCTTCATTTTAATTAAGTTTAAATATTTCTTTTCTTCTATTTTAAATTCTTTTTCTTCTAATTAATTAAATATGTCATTTAATTAATTTCATAAAAGTGATTTAATTAAATAAACCTTATTTAATTAAAGGATCTTATGCTTTCTTTCTAAAATCACAGCTAGATATTAAAATCTTCTATTTTCTTCTCATATCATAATTAAATATTTTATTTAAATATGCAATCTTTTGCTTTCTTCAAAAATCCTAATTAATGCTTTATTCTTATCACAAACTTTCTTCTGCTTAATTAAATATTTCATTTAATTCAAGAAAGTCAATGTCATCCATAATAAATAACAACACTGACTTTAATTCATTATTTATCGCCTTTTAAATCTTTTATTCTTTTAAAGAAAGATGATTTTATCTTCTTATCTTTTTCCTCTTTCATAAAATGAAAAAAATCTTTGTTTCTCAGGTTTTCTTCTATTTTATCTTCTGCTTATCCTTTCTTCACCATTTGATCTCATAGGAATTATCACAACCATCAATCAAGACAGCTAATCAAAATCATTCGAAACTCTATAAATACCTGTGTGAATCCAAGCATTGGTAATAGGAAATTAATTAGAGTTCATGCATTTAATCCATTTAGTATTCATTTATCATAGCATCATGGTTATTTCAAGCATATTAGTCTTATTCCATATCATAGCTTAAATCTTGCGTCATGCATCACATTTGAATCTTGTTCTTTAGGAAGACAGTTTGTTGAGCCTAGCCTACAATTTGAGAACAAAAGCTAGAATCGACAAAAACACTAAAGATAGAGGATGATAGGACGACAATCGAAGCAGAATATTGAGTTTGCATTTACTTTCTTCTTTCACTCTGTTTTGATACAATGTCTTATCGGTGTGCTTAAATAGTATTTTATTTCAATTCATTTACCCATATTATTTTTTATCACACATTAAATGGCACCCACCGTGGGGCTCATGCCCCTATTTTAGACTTCTTTTTTGCAAGTTTTTCTTGCAAGTTTACTTGTAGGTTTTTTGACATCTGAAAGCACATCTGGAAGATCTAATTTTTTTTCTTTTTGCAGGTACTTTGGCACATCTAAGGATTGTTTCGACACATTTGGGAAATTCTGCAACACATTTAGGAAACAGAGCGACACATATGGGCATTTCTGAAGAGCATATAGGAGTTTAATTACCGCATTTAGGCCATCATTTAGTGCATTCAAATATGTTTCAAATTTTTTTTAAAAAAAAATGTGCATTTAGATTAGTGCATATAGGTTTTGTTTTCGCACATCTGGGCAATAGAGTTGCGCATATTGGTTATGTTTTCGCGCATTTGGCCAATAGAGTTACACATATAGGTTTTGTTTTCGCACATCTGGGTAACAGAGTTGTGCATTTGGGTTCTGTTTTCATGCATCTGGGTGACAGAGTTTCACATCTAAGTTGTAACAGGGATTCTAAGTCTGACGCCTTCCATAGACAGAATTTCTTTCTTTCTTTCTTGCTAGATTTAAAATGAATCAATCTAGGGTAGCCACCACACCTTTATCATGTAGTTAAAATGAACCCCATGTCTGTTGTGAAGCAAAATCTTCACTTAGATTAAATCATTTTTTATTTTGGTGCACCTAAAATGAATCTGTCTACTCTTCTTGATTGTGTTTGAAAGTGGTAGGTGATTATGCTCTCACCCTGTGCAAACTAGGTGATCAGAAAACCAGACCCACTTTTCCCTGTGTAACCTTGACTCGATAATCGAAGTATCCTCTCCCCTTGTGCACTTGTGCAATCCTGGGTGCAAGAGAAATGGTTATTGACTCTAGAAATTGGGCCTTCCTAGGGATTTCATCACCCCAATGTGACTCAAACCGGCAATGGAGCTAAAGCCAAGCTACACCCAATCGGTATATAAATGTAAATCTTAAGGGAAAACCTAAGGTTGCTTGTGCGGATGTGTCATACAGACGGAGTTGTACTCCCTTAAACCCTGTTGAGCTTAACCTCTTCAGGTTGGAGTGCCACCTTAATGGTGATTAATCTCTTGCCCCATGTATGGCCACTTGAACGGGGATCCTGAACTAAATACCATTATTTAGAAAGCCAAAAACCTTATATCTGCTAGTCCAGCACCGGTCAGTGTGAAGCCTTCCACACTTTCGCAGTCTATAGTAGAGGTGATCAGCTTGCCATGGGAGTTTCATGGGGGTTGGAAGCTTGGTTGGCCTGAGAAGAGAGTGCACTATAAGGGGGAGCCCATGCAGCCAAGCTTCTAAATTCACATGCTACTGATATGCAGTTGGGGAAACCCACATGGAATCTAGCAGATATTGTCTTAGCCTAACCTAGGTTGTGCTTGTCTTATTTTGTGCTTGGTTACGATCAACTTAAATCAGAATGTTTGCTGTGTTTTCTAAAATATTAATTCAGATAAAGGATCATCCAAAACGAACATGAAAAACTTTAGCTAAAACTGGTCAAAAAAACTATCTTTAGAAAATTGTTTTAGCGCATCTAGGAAAAACTACAGCGCATTTAGACTCTGTTCTGGCACATCCACTAGCTGGTTCAGTGCATCTGAGACATTTTTCAGCGCATTTAGGAACTGTTTTAGCACATTTGTGCTCCATTTCTGTGCATTCAAGGTATTCTGCAGCACATTTGATTCTTTCTCTAGCACATTTACCTCTTTCTGCAGCGCATTTAGGAAACATAATAGTGCTTTTAGGTTTCTGTCAAAAAATTTTACATAGACCAAAATTTCTAATATTTCTCTCCCATGTTGAGAAAGTGGAAATCAACCAAGTTCACCAAGAAATCAGTCTTCAATAGGATCAAGAAGCCCAAAACAAACTTAAGTTACAAAAGGACTTTAGACCATAGAGAATTCTTATATAAGAGTCAAGACGTCTTACTCCATTATCGCACATTCCTCCATAGGTACCAAGACTACATTAGAGGATTCACCGATGATTATGCTGTAGAACCTTTGGCTACTCAAGCTTATTATCAAAGATTAGCATTATCTCAATGTCACAATCGTAATCAACCCCTTGAGTTTGAGAATATACCACAACCTTCAATTGAATACTCAACGCATCCTAGTCAAATCCTTCAGTAACCTTCGATCATCTCCTAGGATTTCTTACATATGCCTGTTTTTACAAGATCTCAACACAACAAACTAGGAGAAACATCTCAACAAGAAACTCCCACCCACAACATTCAAGAAGAAGGTGAACGTGATTGTCCTCTTTTTAGTGTGAGTCACAATCCTCTTTTCAGTGATGACAATATGGCTGATAGAGAGGAAAATCCATTTCATAAGAACAAAGACATGAACAAAACTCCCATAGATAGTGATGATGAGCAAGAACTTCATATTAGAGAGGCTGAAGAAGACCCCAAGTTTCTTAAAGCCCTTGAAAAGATTCTAAAATGTGACAAAGAAAAGTATTTTCTCTTCTTAGCTGATCAAGGAGCTAAACTACCTAAGGATTTTGATACTGAGAAATTAAAGAGCAAAGAAGAAGAAACATCCCCATCTGATTTTACTACTCTTACACAAAATTTTAAGGCACTCCAAGGACAGATCAAAGGGTTACAAGGAGGGACCACAACAAAGAAATACACTCTTGATGACATATGTCCTTATCCTTTTGATAGAAGTCTCAACATGATTCCATTTCCTAAACATTGTGAAATTCCCAAATTTGATCGTTATAATGGGAAATCGGATCCAATTGACCACGTTAGAGACTTCGAAACATGACATTGGAATTTACCCACGAGGTACTTATTTATTGTGATTATTCCCTCAGCCTTGGAGTTAACTCTATGGAATGGTTATCTAAGATTACACCTATTGTTCAAACATTTCAGGAATTGATCAATTTGTTCATGGGTGATCCCATAATAGTGGTTTACAATTTTTGGCCAAACTGGACACTAAAATTATTATTTTTAACTGAATCTTCACATTCGGGCACCTATAGCAGCTAAACTATGAGGAATTTGAAGATGGTGCAAACTAGAGTCTCATCAAATTTTGTCTGTAGATTCTAAAAATATTTTTTTCAAAATTTTTGGAATCAAATTACACTTTTCCATCTCCATGAAAATTGATTTTTTTCAGAAAACAACATTTTTAAAAAGTGACGCACACTGTATAACACATAACTTTTTTTCCATGAAGGATAAAATTCTAATTCTTCAAATTTAGATTTGTAACTCTGATATTTAGTGCTTACACTTGGTTAGATAGTTTTTTATTGAATATTTTTCCATAATCAAGTTTCAAAGTCAAATGAATTACAATTCAGACACAACTTAACCGTATAACGCGTAACTTTTTTTGTATATGTCAAAATTTTATTTTATTTTTTTTGTTGGATCAAGGACTTCAATATCTGGTGCACTTATATTTTTCAATTTTTTTTTGATAATCTTCTATTTTTCCACATGTGAAGAACAAAGAAATTCATTTTCGATGAAAAACCTATGTTTAATAAAACTTAAAACCAAATACATAACAAAACCAAAACATATTAAAATTATATTCATTGGATAGCTTGTTCTGAGGAATACCATAATCATTTCAAATAAATTTTAAATGAATTCATTTGATCCCCCAAAAGCTAAATCAAAAGTGATTTTTTATCAACATTTTGATAGGTGTAAAGGAGATGCATTTATAGGTATGGTTTAAAACTAGCGAGGTTCTATCCAAGGGGGTTGGATCTAAGGTGATTTGATCAAACCCTCTTCAATTGGAATCCTTAAAATGGAACTTTTTAAGGCTTAAATCATTATATTTTCTAAAAATATGTGATTTCAGCTAAAATTCGTTCCTCTTAGGAATTGTAAACCACTATTATGACAACACCCTCATAACACAATACGCCTACAACATTCAACACCAAATCACCATGATTGATCTTTGCAAAGTTGTGCAAAAACGTGGTGAACCTTTCACTACCTTTCTTCAAAGATGGAGAAGAATGTTCGCTATTTACCCATGGCATGTCCCTGAAAAGGAAAAAATGGTTACTTTCATCAATAGCCTTAACTTAGAAATGAGCTATCGCTTAAATCTACATTGTCCACCCTCCTTTGAGAAATTGATTGAGGATGCCATCACCATCGAAAGTGTTTTGGTCAAAAGAGGGACAATAAAACTTGATAGGGACAATCCTAGCTCATCTAACCATTACAACAATCAAGACAAGTCTAAATTTTGGACTCACAACAAAAACATTGTAAATGATGGTGTTGTAGATGCAAATCATGTCACGTCTAAGCCCTTTATTCTGAGTGCTCCCAATACTACTCGTAACAATAATTACAACAATGTCAATTTAGTCACGAATCAAGGAAACAATCTTCCTCCTGCAACAAACAACAATCAGGGGACTGTCCACAACCAAAACTATCATGGGAACAACAACAACAACAACAATTTAGGGAATACCTCAAACACAAACCCACAATGCTTTTCATTCTTCTTTAATAGAAGAACTTTCACTCCACTAGGACAATCCTTGGAATCTACTTTCAAAAAGGTTATGGAAAAGAATGTCCTTATGTTACCACCGCAACACAATTATGAACCTAGTGTAAAACCTCCATCATGGAATGAAGCTTATTTTTGTGACTACCATAGGTGCAGAGGTCATCACACAAACAACTATAAAGCTTTGAAGCATGCTATTCAAGACCTAATTGACAAAGGCATTATCACAATAGAAGGACAACAAAAATCCAACAAAGATCACCAAGCATTTCGCAACCCTCTACCAAATTATCAAAAAGGAGAGTTTTCTGACAAAAATGTGAACCAACTTGATGACAATGTAATCCGTCACCTCTATACAGATGATGAGTGAGTCAACGTTATAAAAATCAAGGAGAAGTAGACAATGGACAAGTGAATGTCACAACGAGAGCGCAAGCTAAAGTTGTCTTGAAGGGTACCTCTTTGAAATCCACTGAGACCTTCCCTCAACATCAATATGACTTAGTTAACCAACTTCAAAAAACTCCGGCCCAAATTTCCATTTTAGAACTCCTGAAGATTTCTCCTGCACATAAGGAAATTTTAGACAAAGCCCTTTTTGAAACAACTATATCCATGGATTTGGATGTGAACCGATTTCAAGCCATGGTAAGACATTTGTCCTCACCCACATGTCTTTCATTCTCTGACAAAGATGATGTTTCCATGACTCATCTCCATAATTCTTCATTATACTTAGAGGTCATGATCCATAAGTTCCGTGTTAAACGTTTCCTAATAGATGGAGGGGCTGGTTTAAATATATGTACCTTGAAGGTGGTTCAAGCATTAGGATTTGCAGAAGACTCCATTGATCCTAGAAGGAAGATTACTATAAAGGCCTATGATAATGAGGAGAGAACATCTAAAGGTCTAATCATGTTACTAATAAGAGTGGGACCTGTTATCAAAAATACCTTTTGTCAAGTTTTAGACTAGAATCTTGCATACAACATCTTGTTGGGTCATCCTTGGATCCATGAAATGCAAGCTGTTCCGTCCACTTACCATCAATGTCTTAAATTTACATATGACGGACATGAAATCACTATACCAGCTGATAATTCAAACACCCAAACTTGTGCCAATGTCAAAGCTCATCAGGATACTTTGGTTCCAAACAATTGAGAAGCACTTGCTAATACTTCTCCTAAGACTGATACACAAATCAGTCAATTAGCCAAAATATTTGACAAGAAACTACAGTTCAAGGAAAGCAGAGTTGGGGAATATTCTCTTTGTCTTACTAATCTACCTATATCTCCTTGATCACATGGACAACCTTCTATTACACAACAACAAATATCAGTAGCATCAACATCAGCACAAATACAAACGGAGCCAACTACCAAGTTCAATGGACAATTTATCAAAGAAAAATTCCCCATGGGAGATCTTGAGGATACAACAATTCTGGATTGGCTCTATAAGGATGAGGAGGAAACAGTTCTAAATGTCACCTTACCAATAGATCAATATGAAAAAGGGTATTCCATCATGCAAAAGATGGGATATGACAATGGTCCTCTTGGAAAAAGAAAAGAAGGCATAGTTGAGCCTACCCATCTCCCAAGACTTGCTGCATATGATAAAACTATACTAGGCTATGATGCTACCCCATCCAAACAATCACAAGGTAATGTTTTTACACTACAAGAAGGTTCCGATAAGAAAGAGACATGTTTGGCACCAATCCTGAATTTCATAGAAAATAACTCTAATACAGATTCTGCTGAATATGAATGGGATACCATCCACAATGATGAATTTTGGAGAGACAAAGAGGTAGATGTCATACACAAGTATACACCCACTTTAATCAAAGGAGAAGGTTTAGGGTCCCAACCACAAGAATCTAAACCACAAAACAACTATGAGTCTAGTGATACTGAGTCATATTTTAACGAACAAGACTATCAGGAGAATAGTACCATCATTGACCTACCTCATACCTCGGATCCTACCGATAACTTTTTCTTGACCCTAACCATTGTTGATTTCACATGACCAAATGACTTGTTACCTTTAATCCGTCTTGATCTCATTGACTGGGATCTAACCAAACCTATTGATATACCTATTTTTCCAAATGACGAAGCTATCATAAACTTCCTTTCCGCAAATGATGTAAATAATTGTTCCACTAGCGATTTTTGATATGAAGTCTTTAATCAGGAGAGTGTCAAGTCTCCTAGCTGCAAAAATGAAAATAAAGAAAAATGATCTAGTAGTGAAAACTAGAATCTGGTAGTGCTAGATCAAAAAAATGATAAAATAAAGAGTGTATCAGATGGTGAAAACCTTTTTAAGGCACTAGCTAATGGGACTCTTTACACTCTCCCGGAGCACTATCATGAGCAATCACCCATCTTGATTGAGCCTACAAAGGAAATCAATATTGCAACTACAGATAATCCAAGGATTCTACAAGTAGCTGAATCGATGATAGATAAAGAAATCCCAGAGTTTATGAACTTCCTCAAAGAAAATCAAGTTAATTTTGCTTGGTCATATGCAGACATGCCAGGTCTTGACCCTAATCTCATAATGCATCATTTGTCTATCAAACCAGGAGCTAAACCAGTAAAACAAAAACTCAGAAAGATGAATCCTCATGTGGCACTACTGGTTAAAGAAGAACTCAAGAAGCTCCTCGATGCAGGCTTCATAAGATCAATTGCCTATGCAAAATAGATCTCCAATATTGTACTAGTAGCAAAGCCAGATAAACACGTAAGAGTATGCACTGATTTCAGAGATCTTAACAAAACATGCCCAAAGGATGACTTTCCACTTCCAAGCATTGACACTATAGTTGATTTGACAGCTAGCCATGCCATGTATTCATTAATGGATGGTTTCTCTGGTTACAACCAAATCAAGATTGCACCAGAAGACCAAGAGAAAACAACTTTCACTTGTCCGTGGGGAACGTATTATTGGAATGTCATGCCTTTCGGCTTGAAAAATGCTGGGGCTACTTATCAATGAGCTATGACTACGATCTTTCATGACATGATGCACACATTCATGGAAGATTATGTAGATGATATATTGGAAAAATCATGCACCAGAGAAGGACACTTGGAGATACTGTGTAAAATATTTACCAGATTGGAAAAATTCAAGGTTTGCCTAAATCCTAAGAAATGTGTTTTTGGGGTCACGTCTAGAAAACTTTTAGGATATATCATTTTAGAAAAGGGAATTGAAGTAGATCCTGCTAAAGTTCAAGCAATCATGAAGATGCCTCATCCAAAGAACATCAATCAATTGAGATCATTACAAGGGAAACTTCAATCCATCAGAAGATTCATTGCACAATTGGCTAACAAAAGTTTACCGTTCACACATCTCCTGCATAAGAATGTTCCTTTTAGTTGGGATGACAAATGTGAAATGGAATTTCAACAAATCAAGCAGTACCTGATGAACCCACCAATTATTGTACCACCAAATCCGGACAAACCATTGATCCTGTATATTGCTGCAACCAAGACATCCTTGGGGGCATTATTAGCACAAGAAGACCGTGAAGGAAAAGAACGTGCAATCTATTACATTAGCATAACACTAACAAGTCATGAACTTAACTACACTTTCATTGAGAATGCTTGTTTAGCAGTAGTTTTTGCCTCACAAAAATTTAGACATTACATGCTAACTCATACAATCAATCTTATTTCAAAAATTGATCCACTCAAGTATCTACTAAATAAAGCATCACTAACAGGAAGGTTAGCAAAATGGGTCATGATTTTGAGTGACTTTGACATCCACTACGTTGATTGCAAAGCAATCAAGGGATAAGTTATTGTTGATCAACTAGCAGATGCTCCTCTACAAACAGAGCACCCCTTACACATTGAATTTCCAGATGCTGATGTTTTCATGGTAGACTTTAAGTAGCTATGGTCCTTATACTTCGATGGTTCTTTTACTCAACATGGATCGGGGGCAGGCATTCTCTTTATCACCCCTCAAGGACATACCATTCCTCGGTCATATAGGCTAATGTTTCCATGCACCAATAACATAGCTGAATATGAAGCACTCATCACTGGACTAAAGATAGCATTGGAATGGAGGATTACTGAGCTACAAGTTTATGGTGACTCATAACTAGTTATTAATCAAATCAATGATGATTATCAGACTAAAGATGACAAGTTGTTGCCATACAAGAAGATGATTGATGACTTCAAAAATTACTTTGTGGACATTCAGTTCACACAAATTCTAAGGATTGATAACAAAGTGGCTGACGCTATGGCTATGATCGTATCATTGGTACAAATCCCAGAAAAATAGACTCGCTATGAATTCCTAGTGGAATAATTATTTACACCTACTTATGACACACCTAAAAGCCAAATTATTTGCCACTTGGTGGGATCTGATTCACCCTGGTATGGTAATATTTATGCCTACCTAAAAGATGACATTTTATTGCCTGACTTATCTCGTAACCAAAAATGAAACTTTATCCGACAATCCTCCCGCTATACCCTTATCACTGATACCCTTTATCACCATGGTCTTGATGGTACTTTACTTCAATGTCTTGAACGTGATGAATCCGACAAAGCTTTACAAGAACTTCATGGTGTAATTTGTGGTACTCATTCAAGTGGACTAACATTATCCAAGAAATTAATTAGAATGGATTACTACTGGCCTACAATGGAGAGGGAATCATTCACTTTTGTTAAAACCTGCTCAAAATGTCAGATTCATGGGAATCTTATTCATGCTCCTACATAAGAACTTCACTCATTCACACCAACCTAGCCATTTTCTCAATGGGGGTTAGATCTAGTAGGGAAAATTCATCCTTCATCCTCAAATGGACACAAGTTCATCATCACGGTGACAAAATATTTCACTAAGTGGATTGAGGTAGTACCTCTCTCTAAAGTCACTGGAAAACAAATTTCATCCTTCATACTCAACTACCTTATTTTTCGGCATGGTATTCCTAATGCCATTATTACAGATAATGGTCGACCTTTCAAGAATCAGGATGTTGATGAACTTTGTGAAAGATTCCATATTTAGCATAGATATTTAACACCTTACTATCCACAAGGGAATGGCCAAGCAGAGGCCTTAAACAAGACTATACTAAATATTTTGAAGAAGATTATCAATGACTCAGAGAAGGATTGGCATGTTCAACTTAATCCCGCCTTGTGGGCTTACAGAACTAGCGTTCGAACGCCAACAGGAGCAAAACCTTTTTCCCTTATCTATGGAGTAGAAGCCATATTGCCTTTAGAAGTTGAAATCCCTTCACTAAGAGTATCACTGAAAGGTCTCATAACATATGATGAATACAGAGTTTCTCGACTACAAGAGTTAGAACTTTTAGATGAAAAGAGACAGAGAGCAGTTGACCATTTGAAAGCATACCAACAGATGATGTCTCGTAGTTATAATCACAAAGTAAAGCCATGTACCTTTCAGGTGGGTGATCTAGTTCTGAAAGAGAACCCACGCAATCAACAAGACAGAGAAAAGAAATGAAAGTTTGAACCAAATTAGCTAGGCCCTTACGTGGTTATTGCAGTCTACGGTTCGGGAGCATAGAAGTTATCAACGCCAGAAGGAGACCTATTTGATGAACCCATCAACAGTATGCATCTTAAGAAATATTATGTTTAAAGTAGAAAAAGTCCTGAAGAAATACAAAAACAGTAGAAAAAGTCCTGAAGAAATACAAAAAAAGCAGAAAAAGTCATAAAAAAAAAAGAAAAAAATAAAAAAAAATAAAAAAAAATTGTCATAGGGTGAAAACCTGGCAAACAGGCAGTCTATTGACAGAAAAATACAAAAAAATATAAAAATAAAAAAGAAATTAGAAAAATGCAATAAATACAAAAAGTGAAAATCTGGCAAACAGACGCTATCTGTACCTCTCCATCTATTAGTTCCTATTTTTCACTTTGGCTTCTTAGCTTTTCTTCTTTCTGCATCCTTTTTCGCATCTTAGGGTTATAATCACATCATCTTGCCGTCATTTTTCCTAGACTGATAAAACGTCTTACCATGGCTTGACTATTGTACATATTCCTTTCCACAAGTTGTGTCAATAAACGGGGCAAAAACTCAACTGGGGGCACTTAACTTTCAGAGCATACTAAAACAACTAGACTATGACATAGGATCCGATCATACAAACAATCAACTCACGCGAAACCTTATTCAATCATCGATCCTTTTCATGAAACACTTTTCAGCAGATACCAGACCATTGTCTATTGGATGATCCACAAATCTGAATAATGTACAAAATAACAGTATTACATGTTTGACCAAAGGTTGTTTGATTTTCAAATATCATAACTTAGGAGCACACTCGATGATGTAATGAACTAGAGTGGCAAGGAACGAGAATGATTTTTCTTTGTCTATTGTCTTGAGGTTAACGGTCAATCTGATGCAAATATGTCATAGGACATGATGACCAAAGCAATATCATGGATGACAGTTCCACATTTGCATCAGAAAGGTGGTTAATCTTTGTCTGTTTATGCAAGAAATGCTCAGGTCATCTCGGTTCAATTATACCTTGATGCTTGTGTTCGCTTGCTATATCAAAATTCATGAAAGTTGTACTTTGGTCATCATTGGCGCTAATTTCCCCTCTGATGCTTGTACATACTTCCAAATTTTAAAACATTCTATGATGATTCAAGAAGGCTTATAATAGGCTCAACAAACTAGTTAGTTTCATTTAGTTGCATATTTATTAGATCATTGTATATATCTACATATTGGATTCACCCAGTGTTTTGAAAGGTGGAATGAAAGCATTAACGGTTGTCATGTAGTTCTGAGCTTTTTGTGGGGACATTTGGACAGTTGATTCATTTTCTCATCACTTCATCATTTCATTCATTTTATCACTTCATTTTTATCATTATCGTTTATCATTTCATTCTCATTATCCTTCATTCTCATTTATCATTATCGTTTATCATTTCATTCTCACTTCATTTTTATCATTATCAATTATCATTTCATTCTCATTTATCATTTTTATCATTATCGTTTATCATTTCATTCTCATTTATCATTTTTATCATGATCATTTATCCTTCATTCTCATTTATCATTTATCATTTCATTCATTTTATCACTTAATTTTTATCATTATCATTTATCATTTCATTCTCATTTATCATTTATCATTTCATTCATTTTATCACTTCATTTTTATCATTATCATTTATCATTATCATTTCATTCATTTTATTTTATCATTCATTTCATCTTTATCATTATCATCATCAATTTACCATGTCATTCATTCATTTTTCATTATCATCACTATCATTTATCATTGTCGTTATTATTACCATTTTCATTTATCATTTTATCATTTTATCATTATCAATTATCATTTGCTATTTATCATCATCTCATTATCATCACATTGCCATTACCACATATATCATTTATATTTTTCATCATTATCATCATTAGTATCACATTCACTATCTATCATTTTCATTTCATATTATTCACCTATGCATTTGCACCAAAAATTCAACAAATCAACAAACTCATATCTACATCATCACAAATGATTACATCAACATCATCCATTTGCATCATATCATTAAATCATCCTGCATCATAAGATTAGTCCGCAAATATAATAAAAACATATCCAAAATTCATCTCATATCATACATGCATAAAAGTAACATCCATATCACATCACAAAATGCATAAACATATCATCATCAAAAACATCGCCACTGCATATCATCACTCATCAAAATAATACAAGTGTCAAATGTCCAATGAAGCTAAAGGGTTCAAAACATAATACATAAGACATGATCAAAACTCAATATACATGCCCTGCATATGTGCAAAATATATCAGTCCCAAACACTAGCTGGTAGATGCCCCTAAAGGAGTTGGTCCGGAAGGAGGTGGCCTGCCACTTGTACCTACATCAGGATCCCATCGAGGCCCTATAACCTCTCTGCCATGTGTCGATGTCCATGATTAGGTCCTGGTCCTGCTATGTGATTGGGGATAAGGCTCTCGCCACTCAGGAGGGCATAGCTCCTCATATCGAACTCTATAATACTCGGCCTCTTTGGCTACCTCAAATCCCTCTGCATTGGCCTCCCATAATGAGGTACTCTCTATGGTACTCGTAAGTCTTTGAGCCACACCCTCGGCCTTCAGTGCCCACCGTCTAAGAGAATCCCTCTCTGCTACCAACTATGCCACCTAGGAATCAGGGGCAGGCATCTGAGCCTGTACTTGTGCCTGAGCCTGAGCCTGTATATGCGTCTGGGCCTGTGCAAGCTGTGCCTGTAACTACACTATCATCTTCTGAGCCTGAGCTAGCTGGCTTTATAGTTGTGTCTGCTATCCCTAAAAGGTCTGGACCTGACCCTACAATGCATCTATCTATGCTTGCTGAGAAGAGGATGACACCCGAATCACTGTCCGAGGTCTGCCACTGGATCTAGCTCGCTGAAGAATCTATGCTCTACCTAAACTGTCCAACCTCTACTGCCTCTCCTCATCCCCATCATCCCCATCATCCGAGCTGTCCTCCCCTCCATCTTTGCTCTCCTCACTCTCCTCTCCCTCCTCCTCTCCCTCCTCCTCTCCCCCGCCCATAGCCTGCTCTCCACTGGCCACATCCCCTTGTATCCCTACCCCTGGCTGTGGCGCTACCCCAATCACCCGTGGCTCATCTGGCACTGTAAATCATGGAAATGGATGCATATGAAAATACTGCACATAATAATCTGTCATCCCTGCATCCTGCACCTCTGGCCTGTCAGTCCATACCTCAGGCTATAAGGTGGAATACTCTGTATATGCTGCTTGATATCCAATGCATGGTCCCCATCTTGGATCCCCCTTGTGCCGCCCATAATGAGCAACACCCTAGGGCATCTCCTATGTGAATCCAAACTGTTTTAGCACTCGTAATGCCAAAAATATCTCAATGATAAAGGGGGTCCACCCTATCAGATATCGTGACCTGCAGACAAATGGCATCTCCAAGTGATCAGTCGACCATGCCTTGCAGTCTGTGTAGGGTCTCCATATCATTGCATCGATGTCATCCAAAACCTATCGCCAATACTCTACCTTGCCCAGCTTCTATTGGACAACTGCACCAGAATATGCATACACATAGGGCCTCCCTGCTGGCCTATCTCTCATGCAAAGTGGTCTCGTGACTACAATATGCTCCCATGCCCAAATCTGTAGCAGCATCACCCCACTCACCAAGCTAGTGGATCCTCTGTATACAACCTGATGGAGATCATGATACATGTCGGCCAAGACACAGCTCCCCCAGGCAAACCTCTGTGGCTATGTAATCATCCACTCTAGCATCCTACACCAACCAACTGTGAATCCCTTCGACCGATGGTCTGGTTCAAGGAAGCCTCCAACAAATGCAGCCAACACAACAACTAAAGCTGGATACATGCTAAAATCCTCCCAGTCTATCCAATAACCACATATGCTCAGATCGCCACATATCCGCTATAATGCCTCGGTACCACCAATCTCCTTGTGGTCATAAACCACACGGGCACCAACAACTGGAATCCCAAGAATCTTGTATACATCCTTGGGCGTCACACTCATCTCACCTGTCAGCAAGTGAAAGTTGTTATGCTCTGAATGCCATCTCTCTGCCAAAGCAGTCAATAGCCCAATGTTGGCCTGAATACCTCACGGCATGGCCAACAAAGGTCCCAATCCACAATCCACTATCAACTGTAACTTGGTAGGGGTAAGCTCTCCTATCCGCTCCCAACATAGTGGGAACCGCTCTCTAATCTAGAGGCTTTTAAAAGCCTCCTATTTTGTTTGATCATCACAAGGACACATCAAATTAGACTCATATCATGTGATCTATCTAGCCAACAAAACATATCAATGACCCATATCAAGTGCTACACCAATCTATCTACATGTTAAATCAATCTACTCTATCATCATTTACTATTTGTTTTTCTTTTCAGGAAAGCAAATTTATCAACACACAAATCATTTCCTATTTGTACTTCAATCATGAATGCAAATTTATATCCTCATTATACTATTTGGTTTCTATCATAGAAAGCAAATTTATCAAACATCTACTCTTTGTTTTTCAATCGTGAGAAGAAAAGTTATCAACCACAAAGTCAATCAATCATTTTACTCTTTGTTGTTCGTCACAAAGTTATCAGCTATCTACTCTTTATTTTCTTTCTTGGAAGCAAAGTTATCAGTTCTCTATCAAATTTTATATTATATCAGCATGATGGTACTACAATTAATCTATCTATTGACTAAGGAAACAATTTAAATCTTCATTTTTCATAACACAAATGTTTTGTGGAAAATTTCCTAAATGCGCAATTATGTTGTCCATATGCGCTAAAACACACATGCGCTAAAGATTTTCTACAATGCGCTAAAATTTTTCCTATATGTGCTAAAACTCAGGATGTGCTATTCTATCCTGTGGATGTGCCACTTTATCTCTCATATGTGCAACTCTAACAATTTCAAAACCCTAGCCCTAGATGCGCTACAGGATCAACCTAGCCGATTCTAGCCTAAATGTGCTACTCTATCTGTCGTATGTGCTAAAGGATCAATTTTTACCCTATTCCTATATGCGCTGCAGAAATTCCTATATGTGCTAAATAATTTTTCGAATGCACTAAAACTTTTCTTAGATGCACTAAAACATTTGGAAAAAACTGAAATCCGATTTAAAACAATTGAAAAATTGATCCAAAATGCAAAAATTGCAGTAAAGAATGGTTTGAATCACTCACCGGTGGTCCATATGCAGCTGGTCTCTGGTATCGGCACGCTTGCTCAAATCTATGTCAGTGCAATGAGATCTCCATCTTGCCAAGTCACTATCAGAGCTCACTTTTTACTGTAGCAACAGGGTGAAAATGACACTTCATTTTACCCCTTTTTACCTTATAAGAGTCTTTTAGGGTGGGAGTTAATGGCATTTTCCATTCTTTCCGTATTATTTTTCGTTGGGCCATCATAAACACCATCTATCAGGAGCTAAATCACCGTTTCCCTATCATTCTCGACATGATCTTCCATGATTTATCTCCCGAGGGGGCATCATCAATATCAAAAATCATAAACATATCAGGGGCAAAAAAAAAATTATTTTCTTTGAAGCAATGCATTTCACACATCACTTCAAAGAGGGGCAAAATGTATACACATAAAAATGGTCATGTCTATAATCCTGGCAATTAATTAAATATCTATTATTTAATTAATTTTTCTAAAGTCCTCTACATATGATTAAATTTAATTAATTTAATTATATTGTTCATTCATCTTATTCTTCCTTCATAATTAAATAAATTTATTTTATTTAATTATTTTCATATGTCCACTTAATTAATTAAATAAATACATTTTATTTATTTAAATTAATTATCATTGTTTGAATTTAAATTAAATCTTTCGATTTAATTAAGTTTCAATATTTCTCTTTCTTCTATTTTAAATTATTCTTCTAATTAATTAAATATTTCATTTAATTAATTCCATAAAGTGATTTAATTAAATAAACCTTATTTAATTAAAGGATCTTATGCTTTCTTTCTAAAATCACAACTAGATATTTTATTATCTTTGTTTTCTTCTCATATCATAATTAAATATTTTATTTAAATATGAGATATGCTTTCTTCAAAAATCCTAATTAAAGCTTTATTCTTATCACAAACTTTCTTCTGCTTTAAAAACTTAATTAAATATTTTATTTAATTAAGAAAAGCTGAATGTCATCCACAAATAAATAATTGAATTTTTAATTCATTATTTATCAGCTTTTAAATCTTCCTTTTATTCTTTTAAAGAAAGATGATTTCTTATCTTCTTATCTTTTTCCTCTTTCATAAAAATGGAAAAATCTTGTTTTCAGGTTTTCTTCTATTTTGTCTTCGGTTTCATCCTTCTTTAGCCATTTGATCTGCCAGGAATTATCACAACCATCAATCAAGACAGCCAATCAAAATCATTCAAAAAACTCTATAAATACATGTGTGAATCCAAGCATTGGTAATAGGCAATTAATTAGAGTTCATGCATTTAATCCATTTAGTATTCATTTATCATAGCATCATGGTTATTTCAAGCATATTAGTCTTATTCCATATCATAGCTTAAATCTTGCATCATGCATTACATTTGAATCTCGTTCTTTAGGAAGACAGTTTGTTGAGCCTAGCCTACAATCTGAGAACAAAAGCTGGAATCGACAAAAACACTAAAGATAGAGGATGATAGGATGACAATCGAAGCAAAATATTGAGTTTGCATTTACTTACTTCTTTTGCTCTATTTTGATACAATGTCTTATCGGTGTGCTTAAATAGTATTTTATTTCAATTCATTTACCCATTTTATTTTTGATCACACACATCCCAACCAAATAGAGTCCCTACATCTAGATCTGTTCCTAATGGCTACAATTTTCTAGACCAACTCAAGAGAATGCCAACACACATCTCCATCATGGAGTTGTTAAAAATATCAACAACTCATAAAAAGATCCTTGAGGAAGCATTAGCCTCATCCACTGTCCTTACAGATCTCGATGTGGAGCAATTCCAAGCTATGGTTAGAAATATCATAACGCTTAATCTCCTTACATTTTTTGACCAAGATTTCCTCGCCCAACCATCTCACAACTGTGCACTTCACTTGGAATCCATTATACACAAGAGAAAAATCAAAAGGGTTTTGGTGGATGGAGGTGTAGGCTTCAACATATGTTCCCTAAGCCTCATCAAGCAGTTGAGAATATTTGAAGATTCCATCAAAAAAGGAAAGGGCATCACAATAAGAGCATATGATGACCAAGAAATATTATCTCAGGGCACGACTAAAATCCCTATTCAAATAGGGCCAACTCTCATGGAAACCACTTGTCAGGTCTTGGATTTAGATTTGCCATATAATATCCTCCTAGGATGCCCATGGATCCATGTGATGAAAGCCATAACATCAACCTTCCACCAATGTGTGAAATTTACACATAATGGACAAGATGTTACCATCCATGGAGATCCTGAACTGTTTTCGTATTGCAAAAATATTGAAACAAAATATTACAAAATTTCCCAAGTGCCAAAGAATGATGAGGGCCCATCCACACCATACATTGACCCTGCCACTCTCGTGTCCACTTCTGCAACAGAGACACCCACCACTCCCACCATTCCCACCATCTCTGACATCAAGCTCATCATCCAGGAGGATGGTTGTGGAAGCTACAAGCTCCCTAACAATGCTTTTGTGATAGGAGAGTTACCACAATCCCCTAGATCATGGGGACATCCACAAGAAAACCAAGCTTCCACATCACAAATGTTTCCTGAAGACTATCTCGAATTCACAACATGGGGAGATCTTGGCTAGGAGGTTATTGAAGCATATCCATCACACATGTTATATCAAGGTGAAAGATCGACACTTGAATTACCAATGGTTGAGACAAGAAAGGGCCTACAAATGATGCTCATAATGGGCTACAACAAAAATCAAAGATTGGGACAAAATGACAATGGCCTCATAGTACCTATCATGCCAAAGATGCAACCCATAAAAAATCTTGGCCTTGGATGTACTCCTCTGAGTATAATCATATGTGGCCAAAGTCTTTTGGTTAGAACAGTTAATATTTCTCCTAAGCCAATACTAGCAGAATTATGCTCACCAATATCCATAGGTAGACACATACATAACTTTATAACTAAGGCCTATATTAGTAGTGATGATGAGGATACCATAACCAATCTACCTAGGTTATTTGAGGATACTTCCCTTTGCATGATTGGCACCCTCTCCTCTGAAATAGACCATCAAAATCATGAGATCCACTTAGTATATCCCCAACTCATCAACTATGACCAACGAAGACCACAGATTCTTGATACATTCAAAAATGATGAGGAACTCTCAGAATTCATGGGATTGAGGGATAACGTTCCAGATGGAGATCACAAGGCATGGTTTATAATGGAATTGGACACACATGCCTATTATGGGGAAACAATTCAATCCTTTAGTCACAAAAGTGGGAAACTAAGAATCATATCTATGTCCTTGAGTGAAAACAACACCGTGGCAATCTCTAACAAGAAAATAGTAAAAATAAAGGACGTATCCAATGGTGAAAACCTCTCTAAGGCACTTGAGGATGAAGGATTCAATCTTCCTTTAAGAGCTATTCATCAAGAGAAGTCAATAGTCTTGGCTGAAAAATGCAATCCTGTCAACCTAGAAATAGAGGAGACCCCACATATCATATTCTATGTGGAATCACTATTATCAGAAGAGCAAGAACTCCTAGCAACTTTCCTAAGGGAAAGGAAAATAAACTTCTCATGGAGTTATGCTGACATGCCAGGACTTGATCCAAAGACTGTGGTTCATCATTTAGTAGTGTATCCAGAAGCAAAACCGTTCAAACAAAAGCTTTCAAAATTGCATCCTCAAATCGCCTTATTGGTCAAAATGGAGCTCAAAAAGTTGTTAGATGTAGGATTTATCTAACCAATTGATTATCTAGAATGGGTGTCAAATTTGGTACCTATCTCAAAGCCTAACAGAGCCATCAAAATTTGCACAGACTTCAGAGATTTAAACAAAGCATGTCCAAAGGATGACTTCACGCTTCCAAACATCGACATGATAGTAGACATGACAGTGGGACATGAGATGTTATCATTAATGGATGGATTTTTAGGATACAATCAAATCATGATAGCAAAAGAAGATCAACATAATACAACTTTCACTTGTCCATGAGGGACCTACTATTGGAACATGATTCCATTTGGTCTAAAACATGTAGGAGCAACCTATCTAAGGGACATGACATTGATATTCCACAACATGATTCATAAAATAGTCAAAGACTATGTCAATGATATTCTAGCCAAGTCAAGAAAAAGACAAGATCATATAGAAACCCTAAGTGTTACCTTTGATAGACTGGAGGAATACAAAGTTAGAATAAATCCCAAGAAGTGCATCTTTAGTGTACAATCAGGTATATTGCTAGGATACATAGTGTCCATGAGGGGTATCGAGGTGGATCTAGAAAAAGTGAGAGCAATCCTCAATATGGAAGAACCAAAGACATTAATACAATTGAGAGGCCTCCAAGGTTGACTTCAATCCATCTAAAAATTCATAGCACAATTGGCAAACAAGAAGAACCCATATTCTCACCTACTCCACAAGGGGGTAGCGTACAAATGGGATAAAAAATGTGAAGAAGAATTCAACAAAATCAAGGAATATCTACTGACACCACCAGTCTTTATGCCACCCATCCCAAGAAAGCCATTGATCTTATATGTATCAGCAATAGTAGCAGCCCTTGGAGCTCTCCTAGCTTAGCATGATGAAAATGGAATAGAGAAGGCTATATACTATATCAGTAGAACAATGGTCGGTCATCAGCTAAACTACTCATTCATCAAGAAAGCATGCCTCATAGTAGTATTTGCATCACAAAAAATTTAGACATTACATGTTGGCACACAAGATAAAGCTCATCACCAAAATTGACCCCCTCAATTATCTTATCAAAGGCAATGCTCATAGGAAGAATGGAAAAATGGGTAATGATACTATAAGAGTATGACATCGATTATGTAGAATAGAAAGCCATTAAGGGCCAAGTCATTGTAGATCAACTAGTAGAAGTACTTATTTATTCTGAGAATCCTCTGTCCCAGAGTTTCCAAATGAATCCATTTTTAACCTCAGCATAGCTGAACATTGGAAACTATATTTTGATGGCTCATACACTTAGCATGGATCAGGAGCTGGTGTCTTCTTCATCACCCCACAAGGGGATTGTATACCAAGGTCATACAAATTGGAATTTCCTTGCACTAACAATATTGTAGAATACAAGGTGTTGACTATAGGTCTCAAGATAGTAGTGTAATGGAACATCATAGCTCTCAAAGTGTATGGAGACTCTCAATTGATCATAAATCAAGTCAATAATGAATATCAGATCAAGGATGATAAGCTCACTCCATACAAGAAATTGGTGGAGACTCTCAAAGAATCTTTTATAGAAATAACAATCAAGCAGATCCCTAGAACCAATAGAGTAATAGATGCCATGGAAACAATTGGGTCCCTACTAGACATCCCCAACAAAATTCCAAAGTATGAATTCTTGATTGAGCAGCTTCTTGTTCCTACATTCAAGGTACCAGAATCATAATTCATGTGCAAAATCATTGGTCCTGGTGATCCTTGGTACCATGACATCTACACATATCTTTGAATAGGAGTCATACTCGTTGACCTGCCATCAAACCTAAAATGAACATTTGTCAAAGAGGCATCTAGATTTGTCATCCTAGGTGATACCCTATACTGTAGAAGCATAGAAGGTACCCTACTATGCTACCTAAATGTTGAGGAGGCATTAACTGCTCTAACTGAAGTACATAATGGTATCTATGGTTCACACTTGAGTGGAATGACCCTAGCTAAGAAACTACTAAGGATGGGGTATTATTGGCCCACAATGGAAAGAGAAGCACATGATCATTATAGAAGGTGTATACAATGTCAGCAGCATGGGGACCTCATCCATGCTCCAGCTCAAGAGCTCACCCCATCGTCACACCATGGCCCTTTTCATAGTGGGGCCTTGATATCATTGGGAAAATCACCCCCACCTCATCCAATGGCAACAAATTAATCATAAACACAACTGAGTACTTTACTAAGTGGGTGTAGGCCATACCCTTGACGTATATAACTAGGAGGCAGATCTCAAAGTTTATCCTAAACTACCTCATTTGTCGGTACAGTGTCACACAAGCCATTATCTTAGATAATGGGACAACATTCAAAAATCAGGATGTCTATGACTTGTGCAAGAAATTCAAAATCCAACATCGCTTCTCCACCCCGTACTATCCCCAAGGCAATGGCCAAGTAGAAGCTACAAAAAAACCATTCTAAAAATCCTCAAGAAAATAGTCAATGATGCAGGTTGTGACTAGCATCTTAGCTTAATCCCACCCTCTGGGCTTATCAAACTAGCAGCTGCACACCCACTGGCACCACCCCCTTCTCCCTAGTCTATGGATTAGAAGCCATATTCCCCATTGAGATCGAGCTCCCATGCCTTAGCATATCACTACAAAACCTCATCATAGATGAAGAGTATCAGGTATCAAGACTAAATAAGTTAGAGCTACTAGATGAGAGATGCATAGATGCTTTGAATCATTTGCAAGTCTATCAGAATAGACTCAAATGGAGCTACAATAAGAAAATTAGAAGCAGGACATTCCAAGTCGGAGAACTAGTCTTAAAAGAAAATCAGAAGAATGTCCCAAACCCAAGCAGCAAAGGCAAATTTGAACCCAATTGGTTGGGACTGTTCATCATCACAACAAGTTACAAATTAGGGGCATATCAGTTATCAACACCTGAAGGGGAACCTCTACAGGAGCCCATGAATAGCTCCCATCTCAAAAATTTTTATGCCTAAACCTTTCAAGGTATAGAACCAAAAATCCAAAAAATTAGAAAATGTCCTAAAAAATGGTTACCTTGGCAAAAACTTGGCAAACAGGCATCTTGGTGACAACAAAAAAAATCAAAAAAAGAAAAAAATTCAAAAAAATCAGAAAAAGGATTGAAAATAGTAAAAAGAAAAAATCATCCTCTAGTGAAAACCACTTCGGTGGCACTTTGGGAAAGTACCTTGGTGAAAACCTGGAAAATAGGTGCCTTACATAAATAAGCACCTTCCATCCACCAGGATCTTTGCGGCTTGTTCAGCATCATCCCTCCATTTCCCTTCCATCATCCATCACATTCAGCTCTCCATCCATCACTCATCCACTTGCATCCGTACCATAGCTTGGTCCTATTTTCGTATCATGATCCCTCCTAGTACTACTCGGCCCATCCTCAAGATCAGTTTTTCCTACCTTTATCAGAGTAGCCTATTGCATCATGTTGGGGACATGTTCTTATCAGATTGGATTCGTGTATGAACTTAAAGTCCTCAAATCAAAAAATCCATAAACATCGAAAAAGCACAAAATCAAAAAAACATTCAAAACATATCAAAATCCAAAAACAAGTCAAAAAGTCTATCAAAAAGTCAAAAAATAGAGTTATCTTTTCAAACTACATCATCTTTGAGCTTTAATGTAGGCAAGGTTGATCTTTGATCATCCCCTGAGACATTTAGGTCAGTCCTATAGGAGTCTGTCATAATAAACTAACATCTCATCATGTATATCATCATCTGTAAATTGGTCAAGTCGTCAGTCAAACTATGTGGTTTTTGCATATATAACATAGGCAAGGCTAATTTGTTGATCAACCCTCAAGACCCCTAGGATAGGTCTTTAGGTTAGTCTCTTGGTCAAAATCTCAGAAACTCCCAAAAACATTGGAAAATCAAAAAATCAAAACATCCAAATATTTAAAAAATCGATCCATCTCATCTCGCTTGCACCTGCAATAACACCATCCATAATAAATTGATCATCATCATCAACCCTTGGTGAAACTGTTGGAAACAGGTCTAGTAGATTAAAAACTAGAACTCCAAACATCAATTCTTAAGTCTAAGTCAGTGTGTAAGCAAGTTAGTCATCTCTTCATATTGGTAACTCATCATCTGAATTGGTCCCATATCAATCATCCTTTAGAACACTTTGGATAAATGAAATGACATGCTTCCATCCACTAACATGTCCTAGTATGAATCCTTCCTACAATGGGAATTATCTTTTGGCAATAAGTTTCAGTTATCATCTTTAGAAAACACATCCTTTTTCCATAGTGGTATTGAAGAGCATTAGCTTGTTTGTGTGCTTTATCTTTTTCTTTTGACTTATCTTGTTTGCACTCATTCCAAGGATGTCTCGATGATATCCTAAAAATAGAGGATTTAGAGAAACAGGAATGGGGCAACGATCATTATCTTTTGTCTGCTATGCTACTTGTACATTCTTGTAATATAACCTCGACAAATACTTGTGTTGTTAGGTATGTATGGAAGAGGTCTAGGGACACTTGTTGACTATTGCATGGATAGGTTTACCTTTCCATATTTTGGTCTGATGTGTCTAAAACTTCTAAAGTGCATCCTAGCAAGGTTTCTGTATGTCAGGTGTTAACAAGAATACTCCTATCTGCTTGTCAAGTCAAAGTTCATCTCACTAGGTACAATGCCATCCTGGTCTTCTATACCTTGATGCATCATACCAAGTGTGTTATCAAACATAAGAAAATTTGGCCCTTTGAAAATACCAATTCCTCAACAAGTAATCACCATCATCATCATTTGCATTTTGCATCATTTTGTGTCTTGTTGAAATGACTTCTTCCTTTCTTAATAACCACACGAATAAAGTGCTATAACAGTTGATCATCATCACCATCATCATCATCGATCTTGCATCCACAAATCATTAGCATATTGCATAAACATATCATATAGGAAACATATGCATTGCATTTTAATCATCATATAAATAGGTTATCATAATCATTCTTCATAGGCAGGTGCATCCATATCATCGCATTTCACCTATTACATCACATCTTATGCCATTATATCAATCATTGCATAAACATTCATTGGAATTTCATAAGCATTTCGTATTACCATCTATCATATAAATCATCACATAACCATCTACATAAGCATTTCATAATAATTTTTTGCAATAATTAATAGGTATATAAGAATTTAATTTATTAGGCATACATACTTGCATAACATACATGACATCATCTCAGCACTTTACGTTCACATTACATTACACATTAACATATCATTGCATCACATACATCATCATTTATTATGTTTAGGATAAGAACATTTGTTATTCTAAGCATCCCACAAAACCATCTCATTATGCATTAACACCATTTCATTAGCATCATATTACCACCATCACATTTCATATTTCATTATCCATATTATCTCATTAAAAAACATCATAAAACATTCATTACATAAATGGCATAAATCATTCCACATAGGCATAGATGTATAAAGATCATTACAAACAAATCATATATGCATACATTCATTAACATTTCATAAGCACAATTTACATATCATTTTGCATGTGCACAATGGATCATATCATTTCACATATCGGACCATCACATTTGCATAATCATAAATAGACCATCACATTTGCGTATCATAGGTTAACACAATATAGATCTATTAGTCATAATCATTACATAAAGATCATTAGAAATAAATGCATCCATAAAATATAGAAGTAGATTAAAACATGCACAAATAAAGAGTACACTTTTCATCACATCAAAATTGACTCATATATATCATCACGCAACTATCATAGTACAAAGAATAAATCAGATCACTGTACATGTGTCAATCAGTACAAAAGGCCCATCAGGCTATCAAAAATAAGCCCATAAGGCACAAAAAGTATATATCATCTCGATCAAGCTTAGTCTCTATGAATGCTTCCCTCACCCCTGTCACTATGACCCTCTGCTAGTCTGTGGCTGGCCCACTCTGAATACTCTGGGATCCACTCTACTCTGGGTATAGTCTTGTGATAGGCCCATTGGTAGTACTCTACCTCTTGGATAGCATCCCTGTAGGATCAAACTGACATTGTACCTTGGGAGAAGGAGGCTATCATGCTCTCTATCTACTATTTGCAGCCTAGCTCAGTGGCTACCTATAGCTCTATAGCCTATCTCTGTTGCATGACCTGATCCCTCTCAGCCCTCACCTAATCTCTCTCTGCTATCACTGCTTGAACTTGGGCTTATAGCTGCACAATCAATGTGTCCCATGCATCTTCTTCTCCTACCAGTTGTACTTGTGGTTGCACGTGGGGCTGATCCTCACCCTCGGCTTGTGGTGGTGGAACTAGTGGCACCTACTACTGATCCTGCATATGAACATCCCCCTGCCCTGGCAGGACTGGGGGTACAAATGATAGATCTTGTCAAACCTCGGCTCTCCATCCTTGGCCTCCCCCTCTACCCCTAACTCTCCACACATCTATGTCCTCCCCTGGAATGGGCAGCCGAAGTGGAGGTTGAAACCAGTCTCTACAGGCCTAGGTGGTGCCTGGATCTATCGACCCCTGATCATAATCCCATGGCTAGGCTACCAGCTATCTAAAACTATCTACTACCTCTAAGGTAGGAATATACTACCCCCATGTGACTTGTGCCATGGTGTAGGTGAAGATGGCTATGTAGGTGTCATCTGGCCAATCTTGTGGCTCCCCAAACAAATGTTGCACGTGCCTAGGTAGATATCTCTCAATCATCATGTGCTCTCACCCTTGCATATACTGATCTTGGCTACAGAAGAACATCTCGTCAGCATCGTCAGCCCATCTAGGCTAACTGAGGTAGGGGCACCAAGTAAACACTTGCATCTCATCTAGAACCCTCCTCTAGTAAGGGATCTCATACTCGCTAGTATGGGTGAATGACACACCGCTTCTATATCGTGCCACAAGGGGATCATCTACCCCCATCAGAACTGGAACAACTTGTGGACGTAGCAAAAAAATGTGCTCCCATGCCCAGACGTGAAAAAGAGTCACCTTTGCTCCCAATGCTCTCCCATCCATGTAAACATACTCGTGGAGGTCTTTGTAAAGTGAAGCAAAAAGGATAGGCCCCCACACAAAATGAGTCAGCCTGTCTTGGACCATCCGCTCCCAACATGATCCCCAGCCAAGACTAAAGTATCTTTGTCATTTGCTAGGGGAAACAAGCCCCGAAATGATAGCATCAACCACCTAGTAGTAAGGAGGTGCTAAGATCTAGTGGAGCTCAAACTCTATCTACCCCTCACAGAAGATAATCTCATATGTGGCAAGGAATCAGAAGCAAGCTTCACGTCCCTTGTCCATATCAAATATCACCTGTCGGCCATGAATAGGAAATTGTAGAATGCACCAAACATCCTCTAGAGTGACGGTGGCCTCACTAGTAGGAAGATGGAATGATGATGTCTCGTTGTGCCATCTCTCTGCTAGCCCTGATAGCATCCCTAAGTGAGTACGGATTGGCACTGCGTATGCAATATGCCACAAACCTATAATCTGAAGTCGGTCCTAGTCCTAATCACTTAGGTCCCTCTAGTATCTAGCCAAGTCCCATGACCTGTGCTCTTGGGAGTAGAGCTCCCTCACCCCATCTTGCATCAAAGAAGGTCATCATGTTAAATTTTTTGAAAAATTCTTTATCAAGCATTTAAAAAACTTCCCCAGCAGTGCAACTCATGATGGCTTCGCAGTTTGATTTAAATCAAACTCTAACACTAGGGCTGAAAGAGCCAAATAGAACCGCCACGGTGCAATTTCCCTCATAGCGATGCACTTTGGACTGAATGGGCAACATCGCGTCACACTTTGTAAATTCAACTGCCGACCCTGAGCTCAGCATTGGAGTTTCTAAACTCCAAACTGCATTGCAGCAGTGCTATTCAGCACTGAGCAGTGCAGTTTGTCTTCTAAGTGATGCCATATAGCACTACTATACAAAGAACAACTCTCTAAAGCATTAAATGAAGCATTAAATGAAAGATGAAGCTTGGGTAAGGGTCACATACTAGTGCCCCGATGCTAGGTGGCCGCTGGTATGTTTGAACTTGATTTGAAATGTGCAGGGGAAGTTGTTGTTGTGCCATATCATCAGGAGGTCTGAGCTCAAATCTAGAGGTCACTATTGGAGGTGTTTGAAAATGACTTGAAAGTGACCCCTTAGGCCCCATTTAATCATGAAAAATAGGGATTTTTCATAGGAATTTCCTATCCTGGTAGGTTTTTCAACCCTCGAACCACTTTTTGTCCTGTTGAGGCTTGTTTTTCATCATTTTATTGTGTTTAGACATGTTTTTAGCCTCCTGGAGCCTTTTCGAACTTGTTGGGTACTTTCTCCTCCTTTTTTGTGAGATAACCCAAAAATTGGAATTTTCGTTCAATCTCTCAAGGGGGCATTATATTGGTATATTCTCTCCCACCATGCAGCACTGGGGCAAGTTTTTGAATATCAAAAATTTTGGCTTTGATCGAAATCGTTTATTCTTTGAACCAATGCAAAGAGTGCATTACTTCAAAGAGTGGAAAAATGTAGACACAAAATATATTGAATGACATTGTGCATCTAATCTTGACTTACTAACATCGTTTCTTCCTAAATCATCCCTCAGTCTAACCATTTAATGAAATTCCCCTATCTAATTAAATTCATCAATAGTCCTCTGTTACTTGAATAAATTATTTTATCTAATTAAGTCAATGTCTTTTGTTAATTAAATCAATTCATCTGATCTAATTATCCCTATTTAATTAAATAATAAATTTATTTGATTAAATCTCTATAGTCTATCCATTAAATTAAATAAATTAAAACCTTATTTGATTTAATCGAACATCATTTCTTTTAATTAAATAAATCAGAATCCTTATTTAATTAACCTCCTGTCATATTCCTCTCTTATTTGATTTAAACAAATCCATAAATTTGAGTCAAATAGGTCACATCATCTAATCTCTCTCATTAAATTAATTAACCCTTGATTAATTTAATCTCATCTCATGTCCCATCCTCTAGATAATGCAAGTTGCACATGAAAATAGATTTAATTCATTTATTAAATCCCTATTTTCCTCATAAGGCATCTTTTGGAATATTCTCTCAATTTGAATTCAAAAATTCCAAGTCAACATGTACATCCAACAAGGTAATAAATTCATCTTACATGTCCTTTTCCTTGAGCCAAGTGGCATTTATTGCACTTTCCCTTCCCTCTTACATGTCATTTCAACAAATTTGAAATTAAAAATTATGCATTTATTTGCACAAACCCCAAATCTTGTACATCCTTCATCCATTCATAGCTTGACAAGTGGCATCATATCATTGAATAAATGTTAGTCCTACATTGATCAAATTTGGACATTCATCCATCTTGGAATTCTATAAATAAAGAGCTCATATCCTCATTTGATCATCCACAATCTAGGCAAAGTTATCATGCTCAGATATCTCTTGAATTTAATCCATTATCATTGAGTCATAGCTAGGTTTTTGCAAATTTTGGCTTGAAGCCTCATCCTTCATCAACAAAAGAGGATCAATCATCATCAATGTCTCAATCTTGCATCATAAGAATTGGGAAAGGGCCAATTTTCACATCAAATTGGCAGCAATTCCCCCATGGGATCATGAGTTTGCACAGCTAATTAGGATTTGATCTTTGTTTTATCATTTTCATTATGTTCTTTGTTATTTTCCTTCCTAGTTTGAAGCTGTAAATGGATTTCATGGGGAATCCTTGTTTTGGCTTGCAACCACTTGTCTAACTTGTTTATTCTTGTTGTTTTGCAGGTACCAAGGTTGGGGTTCACACATCATGTCATTTGATTCAACTAGTCAAACCCATGAAATCAACCTAGTTTACCCCCATCTTACTGATTACAACCAACAAGGACTACCAATTTTGGACACTTTCAAAATTGATGAAGCACTCTTGGAATTCATGGGACTGTGGAGCACAATACCATATGGAGATCACAAGGCTAAGCTTGATATCATTCTAGACATACAAGCTTACTATAGGGAGATGATTGAATCCTTTAGACAAAAAAACAAAAAAATGAGAATAATCTCAAGGTATTTGAGTGAAAAGCACATTGTCGCCCTCTTTGACCCTAAAATAGTAAAAAAAATGATCTATCGAATGGTGAAAATGTCTCTAAGGCACTTGAGGATGAAGGATTCATTCTTCCTCTCAATGCTCTACATGAAGAAAAATCAGTAGTTCTAGCCGAGAAGTGTAACCCAATCAACTTGGGAATAGAGGAAACTTCACAGATCACATTTTATGTTGAATCATTGATGTCAAAAGAATAGGAACTCCTATGTTCTTGCTTAAGGGAGAGAAAGTTCAAATTTTTATGGAGCTATGTTGAAATTCATAGGCTTGATCTGAAGATTGTGGTCCACTACTTAGTCATTTACCCTAAGGAAAAGCCTATCAAATAGAAATTGAGAAAAATGCAACCCCAACTAGCCTTGTTAATCAAAATGGAATTGAAGAAGATACTTGATGTAGGGTTCATATGGCCAATTGACTATTTGGAGTGGGTATGAAATATGATTCATATTTCAAAATCTGATGGGGGCATATGTATATGCATAGATTTTAGAAACCTGAACAAGGCATGTCTCAAAGATGACTTCCCACTTCCCAATATTTATGTGATTGTAGATATGACTATGAGACATGTGATGCTTTCACTGATGGATGGATTCTTTGGGTATAGCCAAATCATGATAACCAAAGATCAACACAAAATAGCTTTTACTTTTCCATGGGGGACATATTGGTAGAACATGATGTCATTTGGCCTAAAGAAATATAGAGAAACATATCAAAGGGCCATGACCTTAATCCTTCATGACATGATCCATAAGACCATGGAAGATTATGTCAATGAAATATTGGAAAAATCCATAAAAAGGTAGGACCACATAGCAGCATTAAGTGCCATCTTTGCCAGACTTGAGGAATACAAGGTTCGACTTAATCCAAAGAAATGCATCTTCAGCATACAATTAGGGAAGTTATTAGGATACATCATGTTCATGAGAGGAATTGAAATAGATCTAGATAAGGTAAAGGAAATCCTCAATATGGAGGCACCTAGGACATTGAAATAGTTGAGAGGGTTACAAGGCAGGCTCCAATCAATCCACCGGTTCATAGCTCAACTAGCAGACAAATCAATCCCATATTCTCATCTACTCCATAAAGGGGTAGAGTACAAATGGGATGAAAATTGTGATTAGGCCTTTAACAAAATTAAAGATTATTTTCTCACACCTCCAATGCTTGTGCCACGAATCCCAAGAAAGCCTCTAATCCTCTACATATTAGCAATAGTAGTAGCTCTCGGTGCTCTCTTTGCTTAGCATGATGAAAACATAATAGAGAGGGCCATCTACTACATCAGCCAAACCATAGTAGGGCATGAGTTAAATTATTCATTCATCAAAAAAGCTTGCGTAGCAATTGTGTTTTCCTCATAGAAGTTTAGACACTACATGTTAACACACAAAATCAAACTCATTGCCAAAATCAAACCACTCAAATACCTACTTTCCAAGGAAGTTCTCATAGGAAGGATGGCCAAGTGGGTCATGATCCTATCAGAATATGAAATTGAATATGTAGAACATAAGGCCATCAAAGGGAAAGCGATTGTAGATTAATTGGCAGAATCGCCTATGTATTTAGAGAATCCACTAATTTTAGAGTTCCCTAATGAATCCATATTCAACTTGAGCATAGCACACCACTGGAAGTTGTAATTTGATGGTTCCTACACATAGCATGGATCAAGATTCGTGGTCTTTTTCATCACTCCACAAGGAGACTTCATACCAAGATCCTACAATTTGGCATTTCCCTACACAAACAATATCTAAAATATGAGGCTCTAACAATAGGACTCATACTAGAGGTACAATGGAATATCATGGCTCTCAAGGTATATGGGGATTCACAACTCATAATCAATCAAGTGAATGATGAGTACCAGACTAAGGACAACAAGCTAATTGCATACAATAATTTGGTGGAAAGTCTTAAGGAATCCTTCATCGAGATAAAATTTGAGTAGATACCTAGAGTAAAAAACAGAGCAACATACACCATGGAAACAATTGGATCCCTATTGGATATCCCTCACAATGTCCCAAAGCATGAATTCCTAATAAATAAGCTTCTTGAGCTTGCATTCGAGGTACCAAAGTCAGAATTTGTGTGTGAAATCATTGGTCTTGGTGATTTGTGGTACCATAACATATGCACTTATCTAAGAATATGAGTCCTCCCAGCTGACGTAACCTCAAACCTTAAGAAAAAGTTTATCGAGGAAGTATCCCAGTTTGTCATCCTAGGAGAAACCCTTTACCATAGGAGCATCTAACGAACCCTGTTACGATGTCTGAATGCTGAGGAGGCATTGACCACCTTAATTGAGGTGCATAATGGCATATACGGTTCACACTCAAGTGGTATGACCTTGGTCAAGAAATTGTTGAGGATGGGGTATTATTGGCCTACTATGGAAAGAGAAGAACATGACTATTTTAGGTGTCTACAATGTCAGTAGCATGGGGACCTCATCCATGCACCGGCTCAAGAACTTCATCCCATCATCACACCATGGCCCTTTTTGTAGTGGGGGATTGATCTCATTGGAAAAATCACCCCCACCTTATCCAATGGCAACAAGTTTATCATCACCACCACTGAGTACTTCACAAAGTGGGTGGAAGCCATACAAATGAAATAAATTACTGGAAAGCAGATATCAAAGTTCATCCTGAACTATTTAATATGCCGCTATGGTGTCCCACAAGCCATTATCTTAGATAATGGGACACCATTCAAGAATTAGGATGTCTATGACCTATGCTACAAATTCAAAATTGAACATCACTTTTCCACTTCATATTATCCCCAAGGAAATGGCCAAGCAAAAGCCACAAATAAGACCATTCTAAAAATCCTCAAGAAAATGGTCAATGAAGTTGGCCATGATTGGTATCTCCAACTGAATCCCACCATCTAAGACTATCGAACCAACATCCATACACCCATAGGTGCCACCCCCTTTTCCCTGGTCTACTAATTAGAAGCCATATTACCCATTGAGATTGAGCTCCCATCACTGAGAATATCACTACAGAATCTCAGGATAGATGAGGAATATTGGGTATCAAGACTACATGAGCTAGAACTACTAAATGAATGATGAATGGAGGCATTAAAGCACTTTTAGGTGTATTAGAACTACCTCAAGAGGAACTATAACAAGAAGATTAGGAGAAGGACCTTCCAAGTCAGAGAACTTGTGCTAAAAGAAAACTAGAAGAATGTCCCAAATCCAAATGACAAAGGAAATTTTTAACCCAATTGGTTGTGACCATTCATCATCACAACAAGCTATAAGTTAGGGGCATGTTAGTTATCAACACCTAAAGGGGAACCTCTGTAGGAGCCCATGAACAATTCCTATCATAAAAAGTTATATGCCTAAATCTTGCAAGGTATAGAACCAAAAATTAAAAAAAAAAAAAATGTCTTGAAAAAATCGTTACCTTAATGAAAACCTGGCAAACAAGCATCATGGCGACAACAAAAAAAATACAAAAATACAAAAATCCAAAAAAATAAAAAAAAGGATTAAAAAAAATAAAGAGAACAATCGTCCTCTAGTGAAAACCACTTCGGTTGCACTTTGGGCAAGTACCTTGGTGAAAACTTGGCAAACAAGCACCTTGTGTAAATAAGCACTTTCCATCCATTAGGATCTTCACAAGTTGTTCTACATCATCCATCCATCACACTTCCATCATCCATCGCATTCCATATCCCCATCCATCATCTATTTGGCATCCACATCATAGCTTGGTCTTGTGTTTATGTCATGATCCCTCCTACTACTACTCAACCCATTCTTAAGGTTAGTTTTTCCTTCCTTTATTGAAGTAGTATATTGCATCTCACTGGGGGCATGTTCTCATTGGATCATATTCATGTATGTTCTTGAAATCCCAAAATTAGAAAATCCAAAAATATCAGAAAAATAAAAAATCCAAAAAAAATTCATAAAACAAAGAAAATCTAAAAACATTCAAAACATATCAAAATCCCAAAACAGGTCAAAAAGTCAAAAATTCAAAAATAGAGTCATCTTGTTGAACTACATTGTCTCTAAGCTTTGAAAACAAGCAAGGTTGATCTTTGATCATCCCCCAAGACACTTAGGTCAGTCTTTTAGGATTCCATCATAATAAATTGGCAATCCATTTGTTCATATCTCATCAATAATCAAGTCTATGTTAGTTGAACTAAGTGGTCTATACATGTATAATTTAGGAAAGGCTAATCTAGTTGATCATCCCCTGAGGCCCCTAGGATAGGTCTTTAGGTTAGTCTTCTAGTCAAAATATCATAAAACCCCAAAACATTTAAAATTTTGAAAAGAAAAACATTTGTAAAATCTCAAAAATACTAGGAAAGGCTAATCTAGTTGATCATCCCCTGAGGCCCCTAGGATAGGTCTTTAGGTTAGTCTTCTAGTCAAAATATCATAAAACCCCAAAAAAATTAAAATTTTGGAAAGAAAAACGTTTGTAAAATCTCAAAAATACTAAAAATAGCCTCAAAACATTTCAAAAAGATCAAAAACATCCAAATATTTGAAAAAATCCATTTGTATCATCTCGCTTTCACTCACAATAAACATTCGCTCACAATAAATCAATCATCATCCCCAACCTTTGGTAAAACAGTTAGAAACAAGTATAGTAGATTAAAAGTGAAAACTCAAAACATCAAATTCTCAAGTCTAGGTTAGTATGTAAACAAGTTGGTAAACTCATTGTGTCAATAGCCTATCATCCAATCAGTCCCATATCAATCATTTGATATCATCATGTCCTAGGATGCATCCTTCCTACAATGGACATCAACATCAGGCATCATCGTAGTTTAGTCTTGGCTAGTGGTATTTAAGAACATTAGCTTGTTTTCTTTTTTTTTCTTTGTCTTTTGACTTATCTTTTCGTGCTCATTTCAATGACCTCTTGATGATGTCCCAAATGAAGGGATTTAGAGAGAAAGAAATGGGACAATATCATGATATTTTTATCTATTGTGCTTGTTGGATATTCTTGTAATATAACCTTGGTCATGTGTGTTTTGTTTGGTTTGTAGGGAGGGTGATTCAGATGTCTTGTTGACCACATATGAAGGATTTCTTTCTATGTTATGTTCTGAGATATTTGGAATATGTGAACTGCATTTTGAATGAGGTTTTGTATGCTAGGTGTGAACATGAATAATCCAATCTGATTATCAAGTCAAATTCCATCGCATTAGGTGTAACGTCATCCTGGTTCTTTATACCTTGATGCATCGTACTGCGTGTGTAATCAAACATAAGGTAATTGGCCCTTTTAAAATCCCAAGTCCTTGGAAATAAAATCATCATCATCATCATCATCATCATCATCTTCATGTTGGAATATCTTACTATCTTCTATCTCCTTTTTCATGCTAACATGGTACCATGGTAGTTAATAAAAATTCATCATATATGCATCCATCTTGTATCCACAAACCATCAACATATTGCATACTGCATATCATATCATATAGGAAATATTAAATCATATCACATGCATTGCATTTCCATCATTTGCATAATATAGATTGGTTATTCTAAGTATCTCATAAACCACACATATGCATTCATTATATAAGCATAAAAGCAATCATCCCATATGCATTATTTACTCATATCATACATTTGCATAAAACACCCATTGCATAAATCATAAATAGCATATCATGTGCATCATATACCTAGATAGTATTAACATTTGTCACATCTTAAACATCATACCCACAAAATTTGCATCATCAAAACATCATTTTCATTCATCATATCATATCATAAACATTGTCATAATATCTATAGAACATATATAAGCATCATTCATTTGCATAAGATCATCATGACATAGGAATCATATAATGCATAAGAGAAGATAATGAAAAGAGAGAAGGATTTCAATTCATCATCATCCATTAGGGGCATAATATAGATCTGTTAGTCACACAATCATTGCATTTTGCATCATCACATAAAACATATCGAAAAAAAAAGCATCTCATCACATTTGGAACATCACATAATATAATTGCATCACATTGCATAGCATATAGAACGTAAAGCCACCCATAATGCATAAATAGAATAGAACACATCACATCAAATCAACATCATCTCATATTATATATATCATAATCAAAATGTATGTTGTCATGGTACAAAATCAGATCAAATATATATGTATATGTCAATAGAGTACTCACCCACTGGGCTATAAAAAATGAGCCTATGAAGCATAAAATAATGAAAGAATATATGTCTTTAGTAAAAACTGGGGCTAACCCTATTGGTTGTTTCCCTCATCACCTATTCTCTCTCCATGGTCCTTTGTAGGTCTATGACCTATCCTCTGTGAAAATTCTAGGACTTGGGCTAGTCTCAACACAACCTGATAATAATGCTTCCTATAGTAATTGGCCTCCTGGGTGGCCTCCCTATATGATCGAAGTGATACTATGCTCTAGGAGGAGGATGCATAAATGTTCTCTATCTATTGTCATCTGCCCATCTTTGCTACTGCCTGCAGCTCCACAACCTATCTTTGTTGGACCACCTAGTCTTGCTCTTCCTGTAACTAATCCCTCTTAGCCATAAGTACCTATATCTATGCCTATAGCTAGAGAATCTGACCATCCCTATGGTCTAGCTGGAGGGTTGGCTGCATGGGTGGCTAATCATGGTCCTTGTCTTTGGGCGGTGTCAAAACCCTATCCTGGTGCCCATGATCCTAATCCTAATGTCCTTGGTCTTGGTCCTGATGGACCTAATCCTGATCATCTTGTCGGGGTGGCCCATATGCCTTCTCTTCATCTTGGGAAGGTGGTCCATGGTCTGGATGTGGACCCCCACCTCCCCCACCTCTGTCCTTGCCACTACCCCCTTAGCCTCCCTGTGGCTACCTACTTGATCAGCCCCTAGGCATCTATCATGCCACTGTTGTGCCTGGTAATGTCAATATTAGGGGCACTCAGAACTAATCCTTGTAAATTTATGTCATGCCTACATCAGTTAGACCTTGTGTATACACCGATGGCCTAGCCACAAGTTGTCTAAAAATCTTAACCACCTCCTCTACTAGGATATATAGGCCCCATGAGGTCTAACTAGTCATATGGGTGAAGATGGCTATGTACTAGTCATTCGGTCGATCCCGAGCATCACCAAACTAACAGGCCACTCTATCTGGTAGATATCTCTCTATAATGGTGTTCTCCCACCCTTGTATAAGCTGGTCTGAGGGGGAAAAGAAAACTTGTTGGTCATTATCATACCATGCAAACCATCTGAGGTATCACTACTAGGTGAACTCTTGCATATTATCTCTCACCCTCCACTAATGAGGGATACTATGCTCACTAGTGTGTGAAAAAGGAACTCCACCTCTATATTGCCACACCACTAGATCATCTAGTTCAATGGTTATAGGAATAACTCTGATAGGATGCAACACTCAGATATGCTCCCATGCCTAGATGTGTAGGAGAGTAATACCAATTCTGATGGATCTTTTGTCTAGATACGTTACCCCATGCAGATCTCTATAAAGAGACACCAATAGCACCGGCCCCCAAGCAAAGAAAGTCTTGAACCTGATCATCCTCCCAAAGGAGATTCCCCATCTGACATTGAAATATTGGCCCCATTGATCTGGTGCCACAAGTCTTGAGATAATGGCTAGTACCACTAATCTGAATGGTGAAATAGTGAGCCCGTATCACTCCAACTCAATATGGCCCTCTACAAAAACAATCTGATCGAAGCCCATCATGTCATAGCAGGCCTCCCATTTAGCCTCCACATCATAGATGACACTCTCTCCATGGATCAGTAGTCTTAGAATGTGCCAAACATCCTTCAAAGTGATCATCACCTCACCAGTGGGAAAATGGAAAGACAATGTCTCGTTGTGCCATTGCTCGGCTGGCACAGTCATCATACCCAAGTAAGTGTGGACTGAGCAAGCTTAGGTAATGTTCCATAACCCTAGAGCTCCCAGGTGCTCTTGTAATCGCTCATGCATCCCCTTTGGAATTCCAAATAGAGTTGGGATCTTGTGCTCTCATGAGTGTAGTATCGCATCCTCCTACATTAACAAAGTCACAATGTCAAGTTTCGTGAAAAAATCCTAGACCCGATCAAGCATTTTTTCCTTTGAAACAACATATGCATCGCTATTTGCAAAGGCAGCACAGTTTGAAAGTTTCAAACTATGCTGCTAGAGGAGTTTGAACCCTGAAAATCTACCGCGATGGTGCAATTTTTTCATGACCCAATTTGACCCCTAAACCTAAACTTCAAACAGGACCGTCGTGGTGCTCTATGCATATGCAGTGCACTTTGAATTGAAACCCTAAAATGCAAACTTTGTTATCATGGCACTTCATGGATATGCAATGTAGTTTGAGGTTGTGCGACACAAAAATTAAGTTTGTAGCAGTGCTATATTGCACCCATGGTCCTAAACTGGCTTTCTAGGTGTAATAAATGCACTTAAACATGAAAAAGGAGATAAAGTTAGGATCACTCACTAGAGGTCC
This sequence comes from Sequoia sempervirens, assembly GCA_007258455.2. Lineage (NCBI taxonomy): Eukaryota > Viridiplantae > Streptophyta > Pinopsida > Cupressales > Cupressaceae > Sequoia > Sequoia sempervirens. Next base: position 41,395,007 of record VDFB02049217.1, read on the forward strand.
TAAGCTTGGTTGTCATTGGTACACTTGTACTGGATCTAAAATGTGTCATGGAAGCATGCATTGTGCTATCTCGATCAGTTCTCAAGGCTTTAGTGGTAAAATCTCTATAGGCTATGTGTGCAAATGAATTGGAAGTGGCCACCTGAGGCCTATATTAAGCCTAAAAGTTAGGGTTTTTTTAACCCATTTAGCCGTTCTGCTAGGGTTTTGGCCCTCCGAACATTTTTTTTTAGTTTGTGGGCCGTTTTGCATCATTTTTCCATGTTTTTGACCTTCTGGAGCCTTTCTGGACCTGTCAGGCACCTTGTCCTCTTTTTTCATGAGATCACTTAAAAAGTTGAAATTTTCGTCTGATCTCTTGAGGGGGCAGTGAGGAAGCATGTTTTGTCTACTGGGGCAGCATTGGGACATTTTGAAAATCAATTTTTTTTTTTGTCTTTTTATCAAGACATGTTTATTCTTTGAACCAATGCAACAAGTACATTGCTTCAAAGAGGGGGAAAATGTAGAAACATAAAATGTACTGATTGACATTACACAACTGATCCTAATTTAACTAACATTGTTTCATCCTAAATCATCTCTTTAGCTTGTCATCACTCTTAGTCCCTTAATTAAATAAATAATCATTTATCCGATTAAGTTATTCTCTCTCATTAATTAAATAAATCAATGTTATTTAATTAGTCCTCTAATCTCTATTTACTTAAATAATTCATTTTATTTGATTAAATCTCCAAACTCATTTTATTAAATTAAATAAATTAAAACTTTATTTTATTTAATCTAACATCATCCCCTTTAGTTAAATAAATCAAAATATTTATTTAACTAGGTCCAAATCATTTTCCTCTCAACATTGATTAATTTTAATCCTAAAATCTAAGTCAAAATTGTCAAATCAACTAACATCATCTTAATTAATCAAATTATGACTAATGTTAACTCTATTCCATGTCCCATCCTCTATATTTTTCCACTTGCACATGAAAATACATTTAATTAATTTATTAAATCTCTATTTTCTCTCAACTTGGCATCTTTAGGGGAATATTCCTCCAAGTTTGAAAATCCCTCCAAGTGGATTTTTCCTTCCAACAAGACATTCATTCCCTCTTACATGTCCTTGTGCATTGATCCAAGTGGCATTTAATTCATTTTTTTCCCCCTTGCATGTCATTTTATAATTTTCAAATTCCACCTAATTTCATTTATTGTGCACATTCATCAAAATGTGCTCACGCTTCCTCCATTTACATCTTGACAAGTGGCACTTTCCCATTGGATGTTGAATGATCCCACATTGCTCCATTTTTCTCATTCCTCCATCTTGTCTTTCTATAAATAAGAGGCTTCTCTCCTCATTTTGATCATCCACAATATGAGAAAACTTATTATACTCAATTTCATCTTCAAGCATCACCATTGTCATCAATTTTATCAAGTTTGTAGCTAGGTTATGTAGGAATTATACCAAATTGGATCACATCTTCATCAAATCAATGCAAAGCTTGCATAAGAGTTGGGAAAGGGCCAATTTTTACATCAAATTGACACCAATTCCCCAATGGGATCAAGATTTTTCTTTACATTGAATAGGATTTGATAGCTTTTTTTAATATTTCATTATGTTCTTCATCTCATTTCTTGTTCTTTTTAATTTAAATGAATTTCATGGGGAATCTTAATACTAACTTGCATATTTATCTAATGATGTGTTTGTTTGTTGTGTTTGTGTAGGTCTAGGACTGGGGTTCTACAACTATTATATGATTTTAAATGTTGATTGGATGTGAATTAATTTGAAAATTAATATTCAAATGAATTCCCTCAAATTTATTAATTTAGCATATAAAAAACTATTTGTTATACAATTTACACCTTAAATCAACAACCTATAATGAATAAAAAATAAATTAACAATTTATATTTTTAAAAATAAAAATATTAAATCTAATATATATCATAGAAAAATAATTGACACATAACAAAACAATAAATCTTTAAAAAAATTAAATATATATAAATCATAATTGATAATAAAATGGATATGGTTAGAAATCACAATTGGACTTTATGGCTAGCACATAGCGATAAATGACAACATCTTTATACAAGCCTTCCACTCGCTTTCATGGGTACCATTCTTCTTCGATGCAATCCAAATTTTGTAATATAATTTTTTGTGAATATTTGTCTTTGTTGGTGTGTAAGTATTAATGATATTTAAAAATACCTTTGGGGGATTTTTTAATTATGAGGGTTCACATTCTCCCTAGTCTTTTCTTTGAAAGACTTATTTGACAACCTTGGACAAGTGTACAAGTTCTCTACATGCAAATTTTGATGTAATTAATATTCTTTTTGAAGCCATAAGATGGAATGCTTATACTGAATTATTGTTGGTATTCTATTATTTTAAATGTTAATTGGTTGTAAAATAATTTGAAAATTAATATTGAAATGAATGTCTTTAAATTTTTTAATTTGACATATAAACAAATATTTTTTGTACAAATTATACATTAAGTCAACATCCTATAACCAATTAAAAAATAAATTAACACTTTATATTTTTAAAATTGAAAAATTTAAATCTAATAAACATCTAAAAAATAATTGACCCATAACAAAACAATAAATCACAAAATAAAAATTAAATATATTGGCATCATAATTGGTAATAAAATTGATATGGTGGTAAATCACGTATGGATTTTATGACCAACACATAGGGACAAAAGACAATATTTTTACACAAGCCTTCCATGTGCTTTTTGTGGGAATTGTTGGTGTTTTTTCCTATAGAACCTTGAAATCCTCTAAAGGGTAGCCAATCCTTATGCTCAATAATTTTCAAAGTTAGTGGCCAACAAACGAGTAAGGATTTTGGGGGCCTTACTTCTGCACTTTAGGCTTTGTGAGACCTAGGAGGGTAGTCCTTATTGTGTTCACATGATACTCATATGATTAAGAACATTTCTATACATAGATCAATTCCTATTAAACGCAAATAGACGTAATTCATTAAAGATTTGTCAGACCTTTGAGCAAATTACTATCTATTTGCTAGGAATTAGGTGATACTTTAGATTCATAAATCCTAATTGAAATTTTTTAATAAATTTCATTCTCATTCCAAATCCCTAGCCATGTGCATTACCAGCTCATCTATCTTTAAAATAACTTGATGAAGAGACAAGTTCTTTGTCAATTGGTAAAATGGAGCCAAATTTGTAGCAACTAGTAATATTAGCCATTTAACTTAGAAATTGGTGGATTATTGCCATAATACTTTGTAGTATTCAACTCACTACATCTAAAACATAACTTCTTATTGAATCCTACACTCTTTTCTCACAAACCTGTGACCTTATTCAAGAATTTAGTCTGTTCTTTGAATTGAAGCAAAACTAAACCAACATTCAATTAAAGCAACTGAAGATTAAAAAAATAGATCATTGACCATTTCATTTATAATTTGCAAGAGAATTACATAGGGGAGTATATGTTTCAGAACTAATATTTTCTTCCATATCTATGGCTTCTATAAAACTATTTTAAGATCATTGCATACAACACTCGTACCCTAGACTTCTTTTAGTTCTATTCATTGATATTTTTTATAATGTGTTCATTCACGAGCTTAGCTTTTCACCAAGACCATTCTAAGACTCAAAATTTGAACCCCTTATAATGAGCCCTAAAATTCCTTTTATAGAACAAGAGAGCAATAAGCATCTATATCAATTACAATTACATTTTATTTTAAAACAAATTGCATCTAAGTTTGAGATACTCCCTGAATGGTTAAACACAATCATTTGCAGAATAGGGGAAAGCAAAATTTCACACCATTTTTGAAGAGAAACCAGTCAAGACTACCAAAAACACCATTAGCTATTTTTGAGCCTCCCTATTCCATATCCACATTAAACAAATATATTCTTCATGATACCATTCAAAAGGCACCCAAGTCAGTACAAAGAACACAAAACTCCACCAAAGTAGTATTGTCACAAAAAAAACTAGGATGCATACACCATCCCATTCAATCAAAGCCAGAATATAGATGCCCACTTCATGTCCTAGCAAAGACTAGAGAAATGACCACTTCATCTTCATCATTTTCCTTCAAATTACCCATGAAGAGTAAGTAATAGTGGTAGCTTGATTTAGTTTCAGTGATACTATATGTAGGACCATCCGAGATTTCAATGGGAGAACTATGCTAACCCATATAAGCTTGATTACACTTAATAATCCTCCCTACCTCCCTCATTGTCTTTGTAGGATCCTTTTCTTTAGGCTTGGTTGATTCTCCTATGACAACTTGGCTCCTCAACTAATAATTTCTCTTCACAATAACCTACACTGACTTCTTGACATAGGCTTTCATCTTTTCCTCCTTGTTTGGAGTTAAAATAACTTTAGGAATGTTTTTCTTATTCTTTGGAGCATCATCTTTTGACTCATGCAAGTTGAGTTTTCTCAAAATTTGTACCCAAGAAGCAGAAATAATGGAATTACTCATTTTCACTATAAATGGGCTGAGAGTAATAAGACTTCAAAATCATAGATTGACCCTTCACTGGTTTTTGGAGAAGATTGTAAAATATAAAATCATCACCACTCTCTTCACAGAATTAGAAATTTTAGCTTCTAATTACAATGGTGAAAATACAAAGGCTATCAACTCATTTATTAGGTAGCTTGAGCATGTTGATCATCAATGCTCAATGAAATCCCACACAAGCAATCAAACGATCAACCATTGGCTCTTGCATCATGACCGTTAATCTCCCAGGTGCATGAAAATTTGTGTATCATCTTTAATGATTATAGGAGAGTAATCATTCACACATATTAGGATCAAACTTGATTAATCTTGAAATCATCTTCTGCCATTAATGCTCACTCATATGAATTAAAATGGCTATCACACTCATATATATGGCTTTAAACAATAGTCATTGATCTCATGGTGAAGTGGTGTGTCAAATGACTCAAATTGAGTCAACAAGTTTTGAATTTCATTCACTATCACTCACTAATCCTCCAGCCAATGGCATGGGTCCAACTAGATTCCAACTCATCCATCCCCAAGCTCCACCATCATCTTTCAGGCATAAGCAAATATACACGTGTCACAAGCTCACTAACCCCACAACTTTGAATAAACTATTATTTTATCTGTATGGGGTTGGTGAGGAACAACTAAGATTAATTCCTAGCATTCCTCATCAACCATTGATTTGGAGCTTCATAGTGTTAGGCGTGATTATGGAGACCGAGCTCCACACTTGCATTAGGATGTACACCTATCACCCACTAACCCTGTAGCTTTGAAAAAACCATTATTTTATTTGCACAAGGTTAGCAAGGAATGGTCCAGATCAAACCTATTGATTTGACAGCTAGTAATACCTACACATGCACAAAATTTAGTCTTAAAATGGGACCCAACTAGATCATTGATGACTTGACCCTTAGGAACAAATACTTAAGACTTAACTTGTTTATTATGAAATCTTAGCCCGACCATAGGAAAATTTAAGTGATGAAAAAGGAACTTGGTGACTGAAAAACCTAACCCTCAAGCCTGGTGAAAATAATTATTCTAATGGATCAAGTGGCAACTTGGGTAAATAGTAATTGGTTGTGGCAGGTTAATGCAAAAATAGAATTCCCAAGAGTTTAAAATGAAAAATTATAAAAAAGGGGCTATTAGACCAAAACCCTAAACCCTACCCTTGGGAACATAAGCTCAAAATCATGACCAAAACAAGAGATCAATCAAATTTATTCTATAATTTTAAAATCTCTACCAGTGGCTCATGCTCAGGGACACATATCCCTGGTGGGTATAGTGAGAATCTAGATATTATGTTGAAGTAGACTACCAAAGAAGGACAAAACATAGGAGCTTGCCCCGACTAGGAAAGCAAACACAAGCAAAAAAAAACAAACCAAACCTATATATAATATTTACATAACTATACACTGATTCTTCCTTTTTCATTTTCAAATCCATCTGCTTATGTATAAACCATTATTCCTACCTCATGCAATTCCATAGGCTTCAATCTTCAGATTGGTGGCCTAAGGCCCCAAAAAACTTGGAACCAAATCTTACCTCTATCAAAGACCTTATCCTCAACTTTTTGTAATGGATCAATATTTCTACCAATCACTTCCAAACAACCAGCTCCATTGGGATTAACACAATTAAGCCCATATGCCATATTTCCAAAAATTCCTTGTTCATTAGCCTGCTTTAGTACAAGCTTATCTGGTTGAATTGAAAAGGTGAAACATTCATATTCCATTTGATCAGTAACATCACCAACTTTGACATCATATTTATTTTTTATATCAAACTGAAAACCTTCATAAATACTTTGGTGTATGTCCTGCAAACAACCCCAGATGTCTCAAAAGCAAGGGATGCATATTCAGGAGCATCCTTGAATTGAGCATAATAATGTGGGCATATGACTAAGCACTTTGATTCATATACATCAAAGTACAACTTGGTGTCCAAGAGATGGAAATAATATTCACCATCATCATCCTAGAACTGAGTAAATGATTTCATCTTAGGCTTAGTAACATACCTTGACTCATTTTCCAAACCCTTATTCAGTTCAATGTAGAAAGCTTCAAAAGTAGGAAGAGACAATTCAAGATAATCAGGGTCAACACAAAGGCATTGTGTACATTGGTAACTTAATGTGCATAACAAGTTGATAAGTATACTAACCCAAATGTGAACAACCCACTATACTCTAAAATCTCTTCATTGACAGTTGAACAAGGACCTTCATTTTCCTTTACATGAATGTTGTTCTCATTGGATGAAGACATTTCCATACTCATATTGTTAAGATGAGAATAATCAACAAAGAAGGATCCATATCCAATTTCATATTGACTAACATCACCCTCACTTTTATTTGCATGATTTGGCTACTCTAGACATAGATCAAAGAGCCTTACAATGTCAACACAATCTAAAGATTCATCAAATTGTTTCTCATTATCCATGGGCAATAATGATGATTCAAGATCCATGTATTTATCATAATGCATAACCTAGTCATTCAATAATGAGCCCCTTCTTCCATAAATGAATACACCATCATTTTCTTCCTATATCACTGACATTTCCATCTCTTCTCTACACAAACAAGCATGAGCAACTAGGATATAAGAATGTTCATCAACATATTCATTATTTATAGCACTATTTTCAAGATTATCACATTGAACAATAACATTTTTATCTTCATATTCTCCATCATTCAGATAATTAACATGCTCAGTTGGTAGGAAACCAAAAATTGGTTCATTCACTTCTAAATAGGTGATTTCATGAATATTTGAATCATTGCATCCTTCATGTGATTGAAGTACTTTGGATCATCCCCATTAGAGTTGTTAAAATCCTCAAAGAAGCAATCAAAAACTTCAATCACATCATTATCCTTAATCTTACCCATGACATTTGTATTAAATGTAAAATATTCATAGGAAATGCTCCTAAGGAACTCATCGATGTGCTACTTTGTTTGCTCATGGCCACATTCTAACACTATGTCAAATGCATCATCAAAGTTCTTAGCAAAGAGTAGGTTATCTCTATGCCAATAAGGGTCGCCACTTCTCATCTAAAGTAAAGATGGAGGCTTATCAAATAAGGGATTTTTTTGTACATTCATTGTTGTCGTAAAAAATTTTGCCTCTTTAGTACGGTCCAAACCTCTCACATCATCATCACACTCAAAGTCATCATAATCACTAGAATAGCTCATGGACAAATTTTCAACTTCATCCCCATCACTTGTAATTAACATCATTGACTCACATTCTAAAAACTCTTCACATGAGGAAAATTGTTCACTTTCAAGGAAACATACATTCCCATAGTTATCAGCATATCTTCTATTTGAGGCAAAGGATTCCATCTCTACTTCATAAGAAGAATCATAATTAACAAAGGAATTATTGGACTCAATTCCATCCCAATTACTATAGCTAGAGAACTCACCAATACTAAGATTACATTCAAGCTCCTCAAGTGAATTCCTAAACTCTCATCTCTTATACCTTGATCATTAATTTGTGAAAGAATATCAACAACATTTGCACCACTTTTATTGATTAGATCATGACATGGGATGACCTCTTATATCTCCTTTACTTCTTCACTATCTAGGACATCCCAAGGAAGAAATTCATTCACATCTACTTTGTCATCATATCGTGTATCTTCATCTTCATCATTATTGTATTGATTTGCATAAGTTCTACTTGTGAATTGATTACAATGATTACATTCTCCCATACGAGAAGATGGGTGTCCATATTCTGATACACTCCCTTTACTTGTTTGCATTACTTTATAATCTTCCTGAACAAAACAGTGACCACTAACACTTTTAGGCATCACATGTTGTGTATAATCACCCTTAGCTCCCTCTACAATCCTTATCCAATCAATTATTTGGCCCAAGCTATGAGGCTTCAATTCCTTTGGCAAGGTACTCAACCTTGATTTGTAGATTTCACAAAATAGATCAATGCACATTGAATCCTTAGGTCTAAAATTTATGGGAACCTCTAACAAGGAATTCACAAATCTTGAGAACAAATCATAGGATAATTCTTCTTTGATTTTTAGATTTCACAAAATAGATCAATGCACATTGAATCCTTAGGCCTGAAATTTATGGGAACCTCCAACAAGGCATCCACAAATCTTGAGAACAAATCATAGGGAAATTCTTCTTTGTGTCTTTTGATTTCATATAATTTTTTAATGAAAGAAATTTGTTAAACTTTGCTCAAATTTTGTTGATGTTTAGTTTGGAGCTCACTTTAATCCTCATATTTTAGTGATGGGGAAATCAAAATAGCAGAAGCATTGTCATCTTATCATACATCTCTACTCCTTGATCCGTTGGTTCCATTTTCATGAAATGTGCTAGGATAACCAATACTAATAGCCATATATCTTTTCATCATTGAGTATTTTAGATTGTTCTCAATGTCCATGGCAATTTGATATGCCTAGTGTAATGTTGTAGGATCTTCATCTCTTAATATATTACTCATCTTATTGTCAAATGCACCAAAATACATAGCCAAACATTCAAAAAAAATTGGTCACATATTTTTAGGAATGTTGCCTTTGCAAATCTAAGATTGAAAGCAAGAACCAAGTCATCATCTTTTTTCTGTATTTCCATAAATTTTTTTCTTACCACATTTGGTTTCATCCTTTCACCAATTTTTTCTACAAAGTCTATCATAAACTAATTCCATGAAGCTATAGAACATGTCGATAAATATGAGAACAAATCTCTAGCATCTTCCTTCAAAGACTGAACAAAAAGCTTCATGACAACATCTTCATGATTTACCTTATAGTCCCCCATCAAATCCATGAATGTATGTAAAGACTTAGAAGTTAATTATGAACACCACCTTGTGAATTTATAAAAATTATTCCTAACAATTTTAGAAATCAATTTTTTGAAACTTTTAATACCACTAAACGTCAATGGCATATACCTTTTGATTGATAAATTCTCTTGAGGGAATGATAAAAACTGTGTGCTTTGCATTTTCTTACTTAAAATTTCATAGGGAAACCTTCTTGCATCCATATTCAATTCTTATCAACTTCATACAAAATTATCAACTGCCTCATTGACTAATTCAACCTTAATTCTAAAATATAGATCAAGCATTTATTCCTTAAAGCTTTTTAGAGGCCTAATTCAAAAATAGACATACTTCTTCGACCCATAATACATGAATTTCAATTTTCACTTTAGAAGAATGTAAAACACCACTATTGTTCCCTTTCTTAGTGCTATTTCACTTAATTGGGAAACATTTACATCTTAATTCTTGAATTTTTTTCCTAAATTGCTTGCAAACATGATAATATTTTCCTTAAATTTATGACAATACCTAGAAACTTGTAGCAGCTGCTAGCCTTTCTTCTTGACTGAAAATTTGTAGATCTATAACTTTTCAATATTCTTTATCAAGTTCTTTAGGTAGAGTTGACACCTCTCTTTACATAGGAGTAAACTTCAAGCAGTATGAAGTTGTTTCAAAGATAAATATCATTCTAGTTCTTGTAGAAAAGTGGAGTCACACATAAGTTCTTTGAAATTTGTTGCAACAAAACCCCTTCCAGGTTTAATATCTTTGCAACACCTAAACAAAATGCTTAGATCCACCAAATTCTTGACTCTATGCAAATGAATACTCAGCTGATTCTCCCCAGCAGAGTCGCCAGTTCTGTTAGTGTTTTTTCCAGCAAAACCTTGAGATCCTCTAAAGGGTAGCTAACCCTTATGCTCAAAATTTTCAAAGTTAGTGGCCAACAAACAAGTAAGGATTTTGAGGCATTTCCTCCTACTCTTTAGGCTCTATGATACCTAGCAGGGTATTCCTAATCATGTTAACATGATACTCATCTGATTGAAAACATTTCTATACATAGATAAATTCCTATTAAATGCAAATATATGTAATCTATTAACGATTTGGTAAAACTTTGAGTAAATTACTATCTATTTGTTAGGAATTAGGTGATACTTCAGATTCATACATTGTAATTGAAATTTTTTAATAAATTTCATTCTCATTCCAAATCCCTAGTTAGGAGCATTACCAGCTCATCTATTTTTAAAATAACCTAATGAAGAGACTAGTGCTTTGTCAATTAGGAAAATCGAGTCAAATTTGCAAGAACAATAATATATTAGCCATTTAACTCAGAAATTGGTGGACTATTGTCATACTACTTTGTAGTATACAACTCATTTCATCTAAAACATAACTTCTTACTGAATTGTACACTCTTTTCTAACAAACTTGTGACCTTATTCAAGCATTTAGTCAATTCTTTGAATTGAAGAAAAAACAAACCCACACATTCATGGAAAAGGAATATATTCAATTTCCTTTGTGAAGCATCAAGAGAAGGGAAGATACTATGAAAATAGGGTTGAGTGGAAGATAACACTCCACACTATCTCATTTTATAAGGGTGAAAGTATCACTAATAATTGTAAGGAAGAAATGGTGTACGAAAACTCTTCTTATGCTAATCTTGATAGGAGGGCAATGCAAATTACAAATAAAATATTACAGAGATTTCAAGAAACGAATAATACCATAAACATATTAACAATAAAACCATAACTCAGTGATGGAAATTGGCCCAATGGTAATTGTAGTAGATATTCAATGTCACAATTTGAGGCCATTTGACTATGTCTCATGCATTTTCATAGAAATTGATTCAGGGTTGATGGCAATTAAGAATGATTCTCCCACTCTACACTTCAAGCACTATTCCCTCTTCATGCATATGATACTGTATTATGGTCAGGAGATGGGAATGTGGCCAAAAGAACTGAAAGTCACACAATTTGACAAGGAAGCTTAGCCACTACTAGTGTAGTTGTGGACTACCATATGGGATAATAGATTTGTAAGTTCTATTTATGTGCATTTCGAGGAACATTTTGTCAAAATACTATACAAATTTTTCAATCATCCACTACATTATTCTTTAACTAATGAAATTAAGAGATTTCTAAGGCCAAATTATTTTAATGGATCAGAAACTATTAGTCACAATTGGGGTGATTGGTACCATGACATTGATGCTACCATGATTAGAGTGCATGGCTTTGAGGACACACCTTTCCTTCTCACAAAAATAGTACCAAATAGGATTGCATACTAGAAATTGTTAGATATCTAGATTACTCTAGCATTATGAATTTGATTAGGGCATAGCCCAAGACTTAGAAAATAACCAAAAAACAAGAGAATAATTTTATTATTCAGAAAAATGGAGCTTCTTACATGCAGAGGATCTAAAATCCCCAAGTTCTACAACACATACAAGTTACAGAAAGCTACAAAATCACCCTTTCACAATATGCAAGCTTGTCCCCAAAAAGTTACCCAAAAATTAGAAACCCACCCATAAATAGAGATCCTCTTTAGTTTGGAGCCAAAACAACATTCAAATTTGAATTTAGGCGGTTTGGCACTGAAAAATTACAGCTTGAAGTTCAAATTTCAAAAGAACATTTGCAATTGAATCTTCTAGAAAGTTTGCCAACTTCCTAGGGCCATAACTTTTCATCTGGGACTCCGATTTGTGAGCCATTTGAACCATTGGAAAGGTCTCAAAGTCAATAACGTGCTCAAAAATGGCTATGCCAATTTTGGCAAGTTTTGGGGCTGATCTAGGAAAACTAAGTGCCTCAAATTTAACTTGAAAGATTTTCAAGTGCAAATCTAGGAAACTAAAACTGCAATATCTTTCAACCCAGGAATAGAAAATAAAAACCATAAATTGGAAATTTCATTATGATGAAAAGGGTATCCAAAAATGTAAAAAATCTAAAAACTAAGAAAATTGAAATTTAACTATTTTTGGGTGATGCAAGATTGCCTTTACACCACTGGATGCTCCTGCATTAGACACCCAGGGTAATTTGGGAAGTGACCCCATCACATCTCAGATGGTGGAGGAAAACCCAAATGGTCAACCTATGCCTTAGGCAACCAAGATGAATCTTCAATAGGCCTTCCTTTCCATTTCACTAGATATTCTTCATACTGCCTATTCCTAGTACTCCTTCCCACATGACTATCCAAGATTTCTTCAATCTCCTCCTTTTCTGAAGTAGGTGCTAGAATCCCACATTGTTCTATCATTGGTACTTCCTCTGCACCACCTTCATGATACTCTGTCAAATCTAAAATTTTGAACATAGGGGAAATGTTGAATCCATCCAACAACTCTACCTCATATGCATTCCCTAAATCATGGCTCTTCAAAATTTTACAGGGACTGAACTTCTTCATCTTCAATTTGTTATATGTTCCCACTAGAAACCTTTCTTTCCTCAAGTGGACCATCACTTAATCACCAATCTAAAACTCCTTATACCTCCTCTTCTGATCTTCCTTAGCCTTATACTACATATTCATCTTGTTAATATGTTCTTTTACCTTCTCATGTATATCCTTGATGTGTTCTGCAAAATCCTTGGCTTCATCACTTATTTTCTTCTCTTGGTCCATCTTCCTCAATTTTGGAGCTATTCTGGGGCTACCTCCATACACAATCTAGAATGGTGATCTACCAGTGCTTCTGTTGATGGAATTGTTGTAATAAAAATTTTTCTGGGGTAAGATCAAGTCCCATCCATTGGGTTTATCTCCTACCAAAAATGTCAGTAGGTTACCTAAACTCCTATTAACAACCTCTGTCTGCCCATCTATTTGTGGATGGTGTGCAGAACTAAATTTCAACTCTTTCTTTAGCTTCTTCCATAAGGTCCTCCAAAAGAACCCCACAAATTTGGTGTCACGATCTGAAACAGTACTCTTTGGCAGACTATGTAGCCTCACCACCTCTTTGAAGAATAATTCAGCAATTTAGACTACATCATGGGTCTTCTGACATAGAATGAAATGTGCCATCTTCAAAAACCTATCAACCTCCACAAAGATTGAATCATTCCCTCATTGTGTCCTTTGCAAACCAAGAACAAAGTCCATACTTATATCCTCCCATGGAATCTCTAGTACAGGTAAGGGCCGATATAAGCCTATATTTTGACTCACTCCTTTAGCCATCTGACATACCCTACAGCTTTGTACAAAATTCTTCACATCCTATGACAACTGAGGCTAATAATAATGCTCACTGATAATGGAAATGGTCTTATCCCAACCAAAATATCTTGCCATTCATCCACTATGCTTCTCATTTATCAAGTTCTCTCTCACGGAACTCCTTGAGATACACAATTGACTTCCCTTAAATAACATGCCATCCTAGATTATGAAATCCAACCACCTTGTCCTGTCCACTATAACAGGTTCCTTGCAAGCTTTCCAAGCCTCTGCAAAATCAGGATCTTTTGCATATAGTGTCTTGAGTTCATTGAACTCAACCACTTCAATCTGCATCTTTTCCATCAATGTGTGCCTCCTACTTAAGGCATCTGCAAACCTATTTGACTTCCCACTCCTATGTTTCAAAACAAAGGTATAACTCTGCAAAAACTCTACCCATTTCATATGCCTCTGATTTAATTTTCCCTAACTATTTAGGTTCTACAAGGCCTAATTATCAGTATACAGAACAAATTCTTTTGGCAACAAATAATGTCTCCATTTCTTTAATGCTTGAACTATTGCATAAAATTCTTGATCATATACAGAATACTTTCTCTTGGAATCATTTAACTTTTCACTGAAATAGGCAATGGGCTTACCTTCTTGGCTCAACACTGCTCCAATGGCACAACCACTGGCATCACAATCCACCTGAAACACCTTGTTGAAATCTGGGAGGGCTAGAATAGGTTGCTTTGTCACCTTCTGCTTCAACAGTTCAAAACTTTTTGCCACTCCACTACTCCACTTGAATTCTTTTCTATACCCTCTCATTGTTTTAGTTAGGGGTCCACAAATATTATTGAAGTTTCTAATGAACTTTCTATAAAAACTAGCCAAACCATGGAAAGATCTCACCTCAGTAGCAGTCCTTGGGGTAGGCCATTCCAAAATAGCCTTCACCTTCTCTGGGTCCATCTTGAGACCTTCTGCTGAGACAACAAACCCTAAGTACACTAACTCCCTCTTCACAAAACTGCACTTCTTTAGATTAATCAACAGTTTCTCTTCTCTTAACTTCTCAAAGGCTCTCTAAATATGCATCAAATGCTCATCCAACATCTTATTGAAAATCAAAATATCATCTAAATACACAATGACAAAACTTCCCAAAAATTCTTTTAGTACCTCATTCATGAGCTGCATGAATGTGCTCGGTGCATTGGTTAGCCCAAAAGGCATGACTAACCACTCGTACAGGTCCTCTTTGGTCTTAAAGGCAGTCTTTCATTCATCTCCCTCTCGAATCCGGATCTAGTGATATCCACTCTTCAGATCAATCTTTGTGAAGTACTAAGCTCCACTCAAATAGTCCATTAGGTCATCCATCCTTGGCAGGGGAAATTTGTACTTGATTGTTATCTTGTTTATGGCTCGGGAATCTATACATATCCTCCACTCCCCATCCTTCTTTGGTGCTAGTACTGTAGGTACTACACATGGACTCAAACTCTCCTGTATCAAACCCTTTCTCAACAACTCTTGAACTTGTCTGTTCAACTCCTCATTTTATGCTAGAGTTATTCTATGAGCTGCCTTATTTGGAAAACGCTCTAGGAATCAAGTCAATCTGATGACTGATCTTCCTTATTGGTGGTAAACCCTTAGGTACATTATCAGAAACAATATCCTAAAACTCATCCAACATCCCAGAAACTTCTTCTGGAACCTTCTCACTATCCTCCTTACTCACTCTAGGAATCAATGCATAACACACATGCTCATGTTTCATACTTTCTAAAAAAAATCTTCCATCTACATAACAAATTCTAGCACCACTCCATACCTTTTCTTCGGTCTCCTTTAGGGGTTTCAACTTGTGACAAACCCCATCCTTTGTCAAGGAATAAGTTTTTGCATGGCCATCATGTATAGCTTGCCTATCGAACTTCCATGGCCTCCCCAACAACATGTAACATGCATCCATGGGGATGATATCACAGAGTACCTCATCATGGTAGCTGATCTTGAACTTTACTAGGCATGGCTCATTGAAAAAAACTTTGTAGTCTCTCTACAACTAGGAAATCTGATACGGATGCAGGTGCCTTTCCCTCTTCAGCTTCAACTTTGTGACCATCTCCTCTAACACTAGATTATCAGTGCTCCCACCGTCAATAATGACATCACAACATTTTCCTTCACACTTGCACTTTGTGCAAAATAGATTCTTCCTATGTTCTGGTTCCTTTTCCTTAGTCACCAGGGCTCTCCTAATCACTAGGGCTTCTCCCCTTTTAGCATCATCTGAATGTTTAGATTGGGCCTCCTCATCTACATGCACAACCCTTGCATGACCTTCTGGCCTTTTGTCTGCCCTTCCTTGGTGTTGTGGACATTCATAGGCTTGATGCCCTTCTTCACCACTCTAGAAACACTTTCCTTTGAAACTACCTCTTCCAAATCCTTGTCCATATCTCCCTCATCCTCTATCTCTTTGATCACCACTATTTTAATCATGAGGGCGATAGAAGTTGTCATTCCTTTGGCTTCGGCTGGCACCCACATCTTCACTTTTCATTTTATCGTCATTTCGGCTTCCTGAAGGTCTTCCACTGCCCCTTCCACTTTGACCTCCTCATCCTTTTTGCTTGCCATCAAATCTTTTTTTCAATTTCTCTTCCACCTTTAGATCAAACTGATACACATCCTCAATGGTGGTCATTCTGACTAGGCTTAACTCCTCCTAAATGCTCGGTCGTAACCCATTAAGATATCAGGCTACCTTCTCCTTATTGTCCTCTATGTGACCCGTTCTGATGATTATCTTATGAAAATATTTAGTATATTCTTTCATAGATCTACTTCCTTGTTTCAACCTTTGCAATTTCTTCAACAAATCTAACTTGTAGTCCACTAGTATGAACTGCTTCTTCAGTTTCTCTACCATGCGATCCCATTTGGTGATATTTCCTTTTCCTCTTCGATTTATTTCCAATTAGACCTCTTTCCACCAAATACTGGCATGGCCCTTTAGCTTAATTTTTGTAAACTTAACCCAATCTGGGTCCTTTATTTTCTCATACTCAAAATATTCTTCTAGCTCATTGATCCAGTCGATCAACTCTTTCGGGTTTAGACTTCCAGAATAACTGGGGACTTCTGCTCTGGGTCTTTTCCCAATCTTCAAAATGGCCCTTATTAGCCACATTTGTTCTTGATCAATTGCTTCTTCTTCCTCTTCTACATTTGAACCTTCTTCCTATCCTTCATCCTCACTTTCCTCCCTCGGGTTTAACCCTCTTCTCAACTACTCTTCTAACACGTCAATCTGTCTCTGGAGGGCTGCTAGTGCATCTCTTCCACTAGCATTTCTGCCACATCGACCACCTCTGGCACTACCATACCTACCAAGCATCACTCTTGGAGGAATCTTCCTTGACCTCGACCCACAACCATCGTCTTGGTGTGAACTGCCTCATGATCAGCGATCTGTTCACATGCTCAAGAGAAACCTGCTCTATACCACTTGATGAGGGTGTAGCCTGAGACTTAGAAAATAACCCACAAACAAGAGAATAATTTTATTATTCAGAAAAATGGAGCTTCTTACATGCAAAGGATTTCAAATCCCCAAGTTCTACAATACATGCAAGTTACAGAAAGCTATAGAATCACCCTTCCGCAATATGCGAGCTTGTCCCCCAAAAAGTTACCCAAAAATTAGAAACCTACCGATAAATAGAGCTCCTCTTTAGTTTGGAGCCAAAACAACATTCAAATTTGAATTTAGGTGGTTTGGCACTGAAAAATTACAACTTGAAGTTCAAATTTCAAAAGAACATTTGCAATTGTATCTTCTAGAAAGTGCGCCAACTTCTCGGGGCCATAACTTTTGATCTGGGACTCCGATTTGCAAACCGTTTGAATCGTTGGAAAGGTATCAAGGTCAATAACATGCTTGAAATTGGCTGTGCCAATTTTAGAAAGTTTTAGGGCTGATTCAGGAACTATAAGTGCCTCAAATCTAACTCAGAAGATTTTTAGGTGCAAATCTAGGAAACTAAAACTGCAATATCTTTCAACCCAGGAATAGAAAAAAAACCATAAATTGGGAATTTCATTTTGATGAAAAGGGTATCCAAAAATGTAAAAACATCTAAAAACCAAGAAACTTGAAATTTAACTATTTTTGGGTGATGCAAGATTGCCCTTACACCACTAGAAGCTCCTGCATCAGAATTTGAGTTCTTTTCAAAAACAATCATTTATGCCAAGTACAATCTATTTTGGATATTTCATTGTCTTATCTAAGGAGGGATATGATTTGATTTTAAATAAATTATCTAAGTTCAATTTGAAGAAAGCAACACCAACAAAAGGGTTTGATTTTTGTAGAAATAAGGTGAACTTGGATGTATATACTCATTTACTTTACCCACATGATGACATAATCATAAATATGGAAGAGAGGGAGGCAAAATTGGCCATTGATGATTAGAACAAGAAGATAATGGAGGAGGCATAAATGTTATCCTCTTGTGAAGAGTCCTCTAGTGAATGATAACCTCAAGTTCCAATTGAAAATATTCCTAAATTAAGAATTGAGAAGTATCAACCTCCAAACATAGAGCAAGAGGTTGAGGAAGTGTCTGATGTAGATGCAAGGCAATTATCCTATAGGTATTTTGTTTCTGATGATGAGTTTATCAAGTCTCCTAAATTTAGGTCATTTTTGTATAAGAAAAATGGGAAAGCAATCAAGGATTCTATTGCAGATATTACTCTAACAGTGAGGCACAATTGTTGAAGACCTTCAAGTCAAATGTGGAGAATGAAATGAAAGACATGAATCTAGAAATGCGAAGGAGACTGCTAGAAGAATCTGGTGCTATGATATTCCTTGGTTTGGATTATAATTCAGCTCTTGTCTTTGAACCTTTTTTACACAATAATGGTGCAATAAACAAGTTAAGCCTAGGAGTTACAAAAGTGTACACATAATAGAAATACAACCCTGATGAAATTTCTCTCATGATTTGGGCTTTGTATCCTCCACATAGGAAATCAGTGATAATTGACATAGAAAAGGCATTTGGCCATGTGATGACATTAAAGGTTGGAGAAGTTGACCTAGTTGCAACTGCTAATATTGGCATCAATGTTGCCAAATTGAATAAAGCACAAATTCAAATGTTGATCAAAGAAAGGTATATGTAGAAAATGAGTAATGAGAAGATTCTTAAGAAGAATGATTTTCTAAAGGACATAGTCAAGGGTACAAGGTTATTGACTCAAGGAGAAAGTTCCCAGACAAAGGAAAATGAGGAATCAGATATATATGCTCAAGCCAAATTTGATACACTTTCTGCAATATTTAAGAAAAAGTATGCCAAATTAATGGTTTGGATGAGAAAATTCTAGGGAACTCATTCAAAGAGTTATGCTACGATTAAGGAACACAAAAGGATCAATGAAAAAATTTAGGAAAAAATTTAGGAAGTTCAAAAGAAGAATACTTCTGATAGTGGATCCATCACAACTACAAATGAGCTTATGAGGAAACACCAGGGCTACTACAAGGAACTTCAAGCAGACACAAAATAGTTTGTTGATGTTGCCAAGGAAGGGGTACCTACATTATTTGGAATTGCTGGAATGTTAAAAGACAAGATTGAATGGATTGAAGAATGTAGGTTGGTATTACATAGAGCACTAGAAGCGGCCACAAGAAAGGACTCATGATTGGATGAGGCATGTGAGCATATGGAAAAGATGGTGATCATGGAGATAATAGCCAGGAATGCATTAGAAAATGTTGAAACTCATTTAAGATAGGAAATTATTTGGATCACTTGAAAAAAGTCCATTTATGGCTAACTAGAGCCTAATTAATTATGTTTAATTGTTGTTAAACTTAAAAGACATTTATGAAGGGGCATGTCCTCTCTAAAGTATTGGTATATATGTTGGACATATAGTGATAGGATAAAAGGGGTGAATAGAAAGGAAATAGGAGATATAGTAGAAGGATTTTCATAATGTTAGTCATTTAAGTTATACTAAATAGACCTTCATGCATGCATAAATTTTGGCTGAAATCAATGAAAGATCTTTAATTCTGTGTGGTGCAATATTGGTATCTATTGTTTGTTGATATGAAGCAATTACTTAACTATCTCCATATTGCTACTTCTATGTTATTTGGAGTTGTATATCCAAGTTGATGTTTCAATTCCATCATAACACATTTTTTGTTGTTCTGTGGTCAAATTAATTGGTTTTAATTAAAGAATTAAATCCTTTTATTTGACTAAAGTAACTTTTGGGTAACAATTGGATCAATAAAGAAGAGTTAGGTGGTTGATATGATTCTCATGTTGTCTCCAAATTGATGCTATCCTATTATACAAGTTGAGGTTAAACTTACTTATCAATACACATTTGTTGATATTGTGTGGTTTTGTTGATTGGTTTTGTTAGTTTTCAAAAAAGTTGTTTGAAAAACCACAAGAGGTTTCCAAGCTCTTGGTATGTTTTAGACTAACGAACAAGACCAAATGGTGTAATTGAATCTTCTTCTCATTAGGCTCTACCAGACCTAACTGGGTGTACCAATGCAAATGAAGTAGACTTAAACTATGTGTTTCCTACTTGAGAAATCTATCCACAATGGAAATTGGGAGTGGAAAGATGCAATCCTAATTTGGTATAAATTGTATAAGCAATATCAGGGTGAAGTTTAATGATATGTTCAGTTAACAGATGTAAAATTTTGAAAACATATTTAATTGAATTAAATGATGAAATGGGTAAACCAGTACCTTATTGGGTATATGGAGTCAAATGAAGACCTAGGATTAGTGACTTATATTGGTTGTAATTCAAATTTTTTGGCACACTAATAATGGTTTATATCTTGTATAAATGTGTAGAGAAATGATTGAAAAACTCTACTTATTTATCTAACTGACATAACAAGGTTACTTATGATTTACCAAAAGGATTTTAATCTTTGCTTGAAAGAACCAATTGAATAAATCACATGGAAACAACAGATAATATCAAATTGGAGAAAAAATGTCAATCCTAATTATATGGCTCTTCTTACTGATCCAAATAACACTCCTAGATTACAATGATTGACTAAAAGGATTTTAATTCTTTTGGAGAAACCAATTAATCATATCACAAAAGAACAAATGTGCATTGATAAATCAAATATATACTTGATATACCAATTTAAATAACAAGGGAATATTAAACTAGAGACAACTGGATAATTAAATATTTTCAACAAACAATTGATACCAATATAAAGCCCAAAGTCAAAGATTTTTCATTGATTTCTTCAAAATTATATTTGCAACATAGTCTTTTGAAACGAAAACATTATGAGAGCTTTTTGTTGTCTATCTATCCCTATTCACCTATATCCTACCTTACTAAATCTAATCTCTTCTTCATGTGATCTCATCTAGCATATATACATTATTTAAGGTTATGACCCCTCATATCTCTTCATTGCAACTCTTCAACGTTCTTTATCAAAAATAAAATATTTAATTAATTTCCTTTGGAAAATTAAATATTTTAATCTTCATCTTTGTGTTTTCATGAATAGTTGTTTCGCAATACTTTTGAAATCTTTAATAATCTCTATTAATATTAACCCCTGTGCTAGAAAATCTCTCGTTTATGTCTTGCTTGGTTGAGAAATTTCACCAAATTTAATAAATCATTGCTTGGGTGAAATAATTACCCTTTCCATGATTATTCAAATTATTTAAACTCCCTAGAGGAATGTATTTACTCTAGTGAAAACATTCACACTTTAAATATTGTCTGAATGAAATATCATGATTGCATCTTTATCAAAATAATCCCATTTATGATTATTATTTTAAAATAACCTCCATTTGTATTTTCCTCAAATAAATATGTCTTTTATGGAACAATATTTACCCACTCTTGTAACTCCTTTGGTGAAAAATGTTTTCCCTCTTGGTGAAAAAATAAATATTTGACAATACTTTAATTTTACTTTCTTTCCAACACTTTTTTTATCTCCACCCAATTAAAAAATAATCATCCATTCTTTTTAACCTCATTGGTGAAAATAGTTTTGGGTAAAAATACATATAACCCCACTTTACATTATTACATCCCCTTAAAAATAATGTTAGGCTCTTGTTATTTAACAAATTTCCAAGTTGATTTGTTCTTCCGCTACTCCATGTGACACCATATTTATTTTAATATTTCACCATCCTCACACTTTTGTTGTGACTTGTATTATCGAAGTGACTTTCATTTTTTCTCCCGATATTAATGTGTCTCCCTGATATGGCTTCCATTGGCTTGACAAGCACACTTGGTATGACTTAAAATTTTCACTCTCATCATCAGACTCTCGTCGATGCATTTTTTTTATATTTTCTATTGCTTTGGGGTTTCCTATCGGTTCTTCCTGGTATGCCTTCTTATGAAGATTAGGATCCTTATGCTTAATGTTTGGTGCCACATCTTGATGGAAAAAGAACTCATTGAAATCACCATTTTCCCTATTGAATGTGATGTTTTCACATTATCATCATTTCAAGATTCCTCTATAAGATGATTTTCCTTCATCTGCTATCCCAATTTTGATGTCATACACATAGGCATCTCTTTCTCTTATCCTCCTCTTTAAAGTCTGTCTTGAGCTTGGTTTTTGTTTGATTGACATAATCTTCTCTATGTATGCTAATTGTGTTGATTTTAGGGATTTTTACTTTGGTCTATTGTGGTGCATGGGAAATGCCTCAAATTTCCCTCATAATTTTTCAACATAAAAATTATGTGCAATCCTTTAATCTATCTTTGGCTTGTCAATCAATCTTCTCTATATTTTTATTTTGTGCTCTATGAACTTTGGAAGCATTGAACAAATTTTTATAGTAGTTAACACACTACTCTATC
Source organism: Sequoia sempervirens (assembly GCA_007258455.2). Lineage (NCBI taxonomy): Eukaryota > Viridiplantae > Streptophyta > Pinopsida > Cupressales > Cupressaceae > Sequoia > Sequoia sempervirens. Next base: position 41,417,642 of record VDFB02049217.1, read on the forward strand.
TTTCTCATAAAATTCATGTATGTGAGGGCTCACCATAGCTAACATTTGGTTGCAAAACTCTATTGAATTTCCCATTCTCTTCACCCTTTTACCCACTATTCCTTCTCCTATACCTTATGGCATAATGTGTTCATAATCTTGAGGAAAGTAACTCACCATGATTTAGTGAAATCTTATGGAAATCTATACATGGTTGGATTGCCTTATGTTGTGCATGATCCTAGCATAGTGTTTGCAACACTCTAGTGATCCTTCATTTTGCTATTCACCCAAGCATTGTACGTGGGTATCGATTGTTCCATAGTCTATAGGATGTTATCACTTTTGAGGCATCCATCACATTTATCCTTAAATTTCCACACTGCATAGACACTCACCACCACACAATGAGTGTCCCTTAATCATCATGCCTTGATGGTTATCTATGTGCAGTTCTCCCTAAATATTCATTTTTCATATGTTTGTTTCTTCATTTTATATTTGCATTTATTTCAAATTTAGCAGGCTTATGTACATTGTGTGTAATTTATAAATTTAGTGATACCACTTTCTCATGTCATCTTATTTAGGTGTGTGGAATAATTTGAACACATGCACTACTAGGTCTTTGTTTTTAATATCAAAATAGTACACTAGTAAACATCTTGTAATTTTGGAGTCAACTTAGGCATCATCCTTGTCTCCTTTTATGAGACTCCTCAACACACTCAATCTTACTAGCATATGTTTGAGAACCATTGATGTGTAGTTTTCCATTCTTAGGATTTCCTTTTCCAACATTTTAAATTTTAGTGTATGTTGGGTTTTGTCTCAAGAATACAAATATGGGGAAACTCTCTCTTCCTTAGTGAACCCCAAGCTTATCAATTTCTTTCTTATTTCATGATGAAAAAATGTGTTCTTATAAGCAAATAACCACCCACCTCCATTCCATAATTCCTCTATTTGGATGGTGACCATGCCCTATTTATTCTTGTGTAGATTCAAATGTTTTAAAATGAGTTAAATTTTAATGACTTTTTCTCCAATACTTAAAGTCAACAACATAGATTACATCCTCTCCATTTTTTGTTTTTTCATATTGTTCCCCAAAATATGCTCAGTTGCATAAGGAGTGATAACTATTCCTTCACTATTCACAGATTTTTTATGTTGAGGCTAAGTACCTTTTGTCATTTGAAGATTTCAAATACCCCACTTCATTTTCACGTGACATGAATACTAGTAACATGGTAGTAGGAATTTGATCCTTTCCTCAACGATGATAAGTATTAGAGAAAGTGTGTTATCCAAAGAATTATGAGAATACTAGAATCCTCATGCTCTGTATATCCAAGCAACTCACATTTTGGAAAAAGCATAAAGGATATTGGAAAAAGTTATTAAATCAACCAATTCTATATGTTTAAGAGTTTTGAAATATTCTTAACAAATTTGTTTTCTGTACAACTTGAAATCATTGTATTTTTTGAGATTGAGTCTCTCTATTAAACATTTTGTATGATTTGTCTATGCTTCACCTTGACAATGTTTTCCTCTATGATCTTGTTACTGGGTGGAATCTAGAGACTTGATTCTAATGTGTGCCACTAGTTTCAATTGTTGATGTTATCAATTTAGTCTTTCTATTAAGCACCTCTTCATGCTATCATCTCCATAATCCTTTCGAGTATTACCTTAAGTGATTGAATCTTATGGTGTTTTATTTCTACAACTATTCCATCAAAACCCATAATATACCTTGAACTAGAGTGGACATTTTATCAAAATTTATTTTATATCTTGCATTGTAACAAAAAAAACACCAAGTTGCCTCAAAACTTGCTTCAGAAAACTGATTAGAATTTCTCTTGGAGCCATAAAATTTAACCAGTGTGTTGACTTATGATAAAAGAGTGTGAATGTAGAATGAAATGACAAGATTGAAATTTTTTGATGCTCCCAGCTGCTCATTTAGCACATTCTGAAGAATTGCACCTGTCAAAATCAACTAAAACCCTCTCACTTGCTATTTTGTAAAAATATCAAATGTGATTTTTAGAAGCTATAACTTTGGACATTAGCTTATTTAGGAATAGTGAACATGTGTGCAAGAAGGTTTCTCACCAATAATCTTCATTCATAAAATATGAAGCATCAAACATGACCCCTTTGCACTTGTCCTAAAAATACAATGTTCAAACTAGGTAAGATCCAATTGGATTTGATTTTGAAAAAATACCAAATGATGTCTTGAAGCCTTAAAAAATTAGCATGAAGGTAGAATTTGGTGGGGAGAATCTAGTGTACCAATCTATTTGTCATAATATCTTTTTAGTTTCTTAATATTGTTCTCCAAAGTTGGCCACTTTAATAGATTTAACACTGTGTAAAAAGTAAACCTTCGTAGGACCCTTCAACTTGGCCTTTTGAAACCCTACCAAAACTAATCGTACAAAGCTGAAAATTGGCATGCACATTCTTGTATGTTAGATAAACATGCTTGTAAGGTGATTTTGCATGAAACTAAATTGGATTCATTTTGTGATTTTTCAAAGTGGGTCATTTGAGCAAATTTCTCAATTGTACATCTAGGTGCCAAAATCAAATTTTTGAACATGGGAACCTAAAATTTGCATAAAATTTTAGGTTCCAATAGGTTCCTTCAAAGATTGATTAAAAATCCTTTTAAGATACACAGTAACTTGGTAGGGTCAATTGGATTAGTAAGAAGATCTTGTTAGTCACATCCCTGCAAATTTGTACAAAGTATAGACAAATTAAAGTGTCAAACAATCAAAGTTAAAACTAGAATCTACCACTAGTTATAGAACTACATTGACTCCACACATCCAATAGAGCACTAGTCCATCTCATTCATACATTACTTATTCAATTTCACACCATAAATAACATGTTGTCACATTAGAATTATATTAGTTAGTAGTATTTTATTTATCCTACATCATTTTCCACTATGGATAGATTAGTCAATTCAACCAAATCATACATTCTTCCAAATTTTCTTAATTATAATGGTATAACCACCTAGGTTAGCAGAGCCTGAACTATAGGGAGTTATCAAACACATAAGTTAACTCCATTCATTGGTTCAAGAATGTTGCAAATCTAATCATAGAGCTTGGCATCCTCTTAGGATTTTCAATCTTCATTTCTTAGATCCAACAGTTTGGCAACTCAACTGGGGAATAAACCAATTCTAGACCTATTTCTTTTAACATAGAGTCATTCCAAAAACATCGTAATAAATCAAGGACTCCACTGGGAAAAAAACACAACCATTTTCCTACTTACAAGAAGTGTGTGGTGAGTCTAAGGAATTTTTATGACTAATAAGGTAGATATCATATCAAAGAGGATAGATGATAGACACCAGAGATATACTATACAATCCTCTTGGAAAGAGACATTGAACAATTTATCTAGTGTTTTAATCGATGGAAATTCTAGTTAGTGATTTGATCTACACATTGGCATTTACTCATACTAGAAGTTAGATTGAAGTTTTGTGATTAACTATCAAGCTAGAACAAAGCATCTAACAAAATTGTGTTCATCAATTCATATGCAATTTTTTGTTATCATTTTGAGTTACAAATCCTAGGGAAGGTTGTTTGGTGTATGAACTATGTTATCCTTGAATCTTGAAGCCTCGTATCAATTTGTGTGAAAGTTAGAAGATCCGGTTGATTAATTTTATGTTTAACAATGCAAAAAGGTGAACCCCTTGAATGTAGCATGTTGTGGATCTTTGAGGAGTATTTTTTAAAGTTTTTTTGTGTTCAAGCATATTGATTTGGGTCCTCACTATGTTGTGGCTGACTTTGGTTGATGTGCATTGAAAAGTATTTGTAGATTGAGCCGACAGTTTGTAAATATTTTATATTTTGTTGAAGCCAACATGTAGCGATTGAATCTTTAGTTGCAAATATATATAAGAAATCATTTATATCATTTGGATGTATCTATGAAGTGTGTTGGTGTGTGTTGTGAAATTTAGAAGGATTGTAGAGTGATTATGCATAGTATCACTTGTGCATAAAGGGGTTTGTGATGTGAATAAAAGCAAATAGAGTAGAAGAGTAAAATTAGATAAAAGGGAAAGAAAGTTATTAATGAGCTTAACCAAAACTATAATCAGGCATTAACAAATGCTATTCTCTCAGTTCAAATCTTCTAGATGTAATTCAAATATTTTTGTAAGATAGTGAGTCTTGTTTTGTATTTGAGCAATGAGCTCTAGGAAGTGTGCCTAAATGCATGTGCATTCCTTTTGTAAGAACTTATTTTGAGTATACTCAGATCATATTGCAGATTGAAATCCACTATGGTTTTTCCCCTAACAAGGTTTCCACATAAAAGATCCTTGTGTTACGGTGTTGTGGTTGATTGTTTTATGGTCATGCATCAGTGTTCCTTGATTCCAAAAATTGGTATTAGAGCCTAGTTCCTTGGCAGAAGTTTAAAAGCTTGGGGAAGATCTCAGAAAGTGATTCAATTGATTCACACAATCTTCAACAACAAATTTTGGTGGTAGTAGATGATCTTGATTAGTCCAAATATGAAGGACCTTGGAATTGCAAAAAAATATCATTAATGTTGATAAATTCATTCAATCATTGAAAGATAAAATCAATAAGTCTAGGGAGAAGAGAAGGGAAATTTGTGATCATATCAAATAGAAAGAAAGTAAGAGCATGGAAGATGAACAGCTGAGTCAAGCCCTAAAGGAAAAGAATGAAGAAAGTGAAAAATTTTCTAGAGAAAAGGTTGTCCAAAAGAATGAGATGGAATCTATTGTGATGAGGATGACTAGGAAGTCTTAAAATAGAAAGAAGAATGAAGAGAATCTTGCTTAGTCCTTGAAAGAGAAATTTGAAGAATGCAACTAAATTTTTTATGGATTGAATCAGTTGGAGCTTCAATTGGAACAATCCAAAAGTAATGAAGAAGAGCTTGAAAATTAGATTATTGATCTCAGAGAAGAACTTGCTACTGCAAATGAATTCAAGTAGAAGATCAAGATTAGCTCAACCAAGCTTGATGAAACAATTAAAAGTTACAGGATTGAAGGTGACAAGCAAGGTCTTGGATATTAGAAAAGAGAAAGTTACAAATCTAGACAAAGGAGATTTAGGTAAGGAAATCAGATGAACAAATCTAGGATGTATTTGGTAAGACAACCTAATGCTCAAAGGTTCAATGGTTACTATTTTGTTTGTAATAAATTTGGTCATATGGATGCTCAATGTAGAAGTAGAATGAATCCAAGTGGTCCATAATTCTCCAGTTAGTGTTTTAATTGTAGTAAGTTTGGTCATAATTCAGTTGAATGTAGAAATATGTCAAAAAAAAATTTCAATAGAGATGTCAGATGTTATACCTACAATAGATTTGGCCATATTGCTAACCAGTGTAGATCAAGAGAAAATCAATGGAACAAATAGTCTAGAAAAAGAAATGTGGTGTGCTACAATTGCAACAAATCCAATCATATTGCTAGAATTTTTAGAAGTGGGAAGGGTCCAATAAATCAAAGAAATAACATGCAGAAGGATGAAAAGGTAAACGAAAAAGTTACTACATATGAGATCATGAAGCAAATGAAGAAGATGTGGGTGAAGAATAGTCCCTTTGATGTAGAAATTTGATTCTACACCAAAATTTGGTATTGGAAATTCCTTTGGGAATTAGTCTATGGCCTCTAGCCTAGGGGGAGTTCTCAAGAAAATATTTTAAACCCCCTGTCGATAGTTTGAAATTGAATGTGGAAGATTGCAATGATTGCATTAGTAAAGTGCAAATGTTTTGGGATCTCTTGTAAATAAGATTTATGCAAAATTGAAGATCCATAGAAGAATTTTCTCTTACAATCTATGAAAATAGGGTATCCAAAAGACCTAGGGAAAAAGCATTTATTACGACAAAAAGGTTAGGCAGGAAAATGATAAAAAAGTCATTTCTATCATTCATTTTTCACTTTGCACCTTGAGAAGAAGAAATTTGGAGAGCTTTAAAGTGAACTTTGTTGAACTCTGGCAAATATTCAAGCCTGAAAGTGATTCGAAAATCAAACCCTAATCCATCAAAAGGTATTTATCTAAAAACTCATGAAATTGACATTTTTTGAAATGGCTGCTCCATTGGTTGTGGATATTAAGGATAGGCTGCATCCATAATTCAAATGGCACCCATTTAAATCCATCGAGACAAAAAATTTAGGTGCATTTTCTTCTATTCCATATGGATTTTTACATATCCAAGATATTAGGGCATATATTCATGCGAATGTTGAAGAATGAGGAAGATCCAAGTTGTTGAATTTGTACACCAATCATATTATGGGAGAGGATTTCTAGGTTAAACTGAATTCAAAACTTTGGAGGAGAAGTTCACTCAAATTATGAAATTTCTAGTGATTGAAGAAAATGAATGGGTTCGGTATATATTGATTCGAGTGCATGTTGAGTTTATGTGGTTAAGTTAGCCTTTTAAGATCACAAAGAAAGCCATAAGGATTGTTATCAGTTTAATTTCATCTTGTGGGTTGCTGACACTAAAAGCTATGAAGAATCAAATAGTCACAGATGCAACTGGTTCAGTGTTTGACAAGAGAGCTATGAAAATTGATGATATTATTGAAGTAGATGTCATATTTCCTTCCATGGTCAATGTGTACAAGATGTATCACTCCAACTGGGACAATTCTATATCTGTTACAACAATCTATGCAACATATCAAATGGTCAAAGAAAATGCAAATTATGACCTATGTGAGTTACTTAGGAGCTAGTTAATGGATAATCTTGGTAAAATCGAGAAGGATAAGAATAATTCTTTCAAGTATGGTAATTTGTTGTTGTGTTTATTTTTCTATTTCATGAATGAATTTTTAAGAGTTGGAAAAGTGCAATGGCAAGGTGATAAATTGGTATTTTTTTAGATTAGATATATCTTGTATGGAATTGGTGATAGTAAAGATAGAAAAATTATCATTTGGGGTTATTTCAAGAATTTTCATAATGAAATGCAAGCCATGAAAGGATTCCTACTATTATGGAGAAGTATAATGATACAATTTGCTTCATGGTTGATATTGATCATTGTTTGATGGAAGTTGTTGATCCTAGACCTATGTGGATAATGCCTATGGGTTATGAGGCGAAAGAAAACATTTTGGAGTTGTATGCTCAACACTTGCTAAGTAAACCTCAGGATCTGACATAAGAAAGGTTTAGTACCTTTGAGGAAAAGCATATGGAAGTCCATGCACAATTGAAGAAGCCTATGATAATCTAGAAAATGAGAAAATAAGTGGAAGCTTTTGTAGAAAGCATGGGTATATTAGCTAAAGTTGTGAGAGAAGCTAGAAGGAAAAGAGAACAAGTTAAAGTAGGAGATCTAGCTAGAACTAAGTCTGGTAGTATCTTCTACTAGATCTAGATCCACAAGGAGCTCTGCTCTCTCATTTCGTCCTACAAAGAATTCAAGTCTCATGAAAGCCCAAGTCAAGTCATCCAGCAGAGAAGGAAAGAGGAAGAAGGACAAGAGCACAAGAGTCTATGTTGTTGTTTCAGAAGATGAAGAAACTAAATCTGATAAAGACATAAGAGAAATTAAGCTTAAGGGCTCAAAGGAATAAGAAGTCTATAAGGACAAGCCCTCCAATGAATAGAAAGCAAAGAAAAAGATGAAAACTGACAGAATAGGTATGCCTGTAGTAGAAGTGGAAAAATCCTTGATTAATGATGGTAATCTTAGACCACTTTGTGAATGGTATGACACCTTTGATAGTGTTGGTGAAAGAATTATTTAGGAAGCAACAATAAAGTATTTGAAAATTTTTAATATGAATCTCATTGAAATAATGTTTGAGTTTCCTAAAGGGCTATCTGAATTTTTAGAAATGAGGAGAGTGAATGCAAGAACTAAAGAAAAGAAAATGAGAGAATAGATACTTGTTGATCTATGTCTAATGATGTCTATTAAAGAGATGAAGAATATTCTAAATGAAGCTAAAAGGGACTTTAAGAGAAAAAAAAGGGTGAACAAGATGATGATTGGACAGACTAGAGAAGTTGCAAAAGACACTAAAGAGATCCTTAAGGAAATTTTGTTAAAGAATAGATACAATGTGTTTTCTAAAGAAGTGCATGTGGAAGATGTTCCATCTGGTCTGGTAACAAAATAAGGAAAAGAAGACACATTTGAGGATACTCTAAATCCTCTAGATATACATGACACTGAAATCCCTATGGAGACTAAAGCTCCTAAAGTTGTATCAGTTGAAGAACAAGAGATTCCTGAAGCAAAGGAAGAATTATTGATTGAAGAGAAGAATAATGAAGTAAAGGAGATTCATGTGGAAGCAAGAGACACTACTAAGGCAGTGAAGGAGTTCTTAGAAGAGCAACAGGAAGAGTTTGATCCTAAATTGATTAAAGGTCCTATCAACTTAGCTAGTATATCTCCCATTGAGAAATTGAAAGTTGCATCATTTGCTTAGGCCAAGGCAAGGGAAGAGATTCTGAAATCTCATATTGAGGATAGTGAGTTGCTAAGTCTTGCATCTGGTATCCTGGAGAAGATCATGCCTTCATATGTCAAGGATTCATTTGATTCTCCATCCGGTCAGCTGAAGAAACTTGTTAATTCTATAAGTACTCTCTTTAAGTCACTTGAGAAGTCAACTATGGATAAGGTTTAGTAGGAATTTGATACTAAAAGGTTCAATAGGTTGAAGGGAATGATTTCTAATGACAAATATTTGTTAGCTACCCATGTAAAGAATATTCAAGGTGCTTTGTTTGAAGTTGGAAACATTTACAAGTCATGTTTATCATTATCTAAGTTCACTGAGGACATTGAAAATATAATGAAAGAGTATGAGAAACAGTTAGTAGATATCTCTCAAGCATTTGATCCTCTAACCATTTTTGTTTGAAGGCAAGAAGTTTAAGTCATATCCCTACTTGACAAGATTAAAAGTATGAAGCATGAAGAGGGAAAAATTGTTGAAAGAACTTGTGATTTTAGAGGATTGATTGGTCCTAAGATGGATACAATGCTTAATGCTTTGAAGGAAGCACAAGATGCTATGGTGATCAATGATCCGGTGAACCTTGAGTCTGTAGAGATGCAATCTTACCTATTATGTGCTCACATGACTATTTTGGAGAGTCTCAAAAAGAGTTGGGACACTAGCTTAAGCTTATTGAAGAGTAATTTTGCAAACATATTTAAGTTTATGTAAGTTAGTGAAGCATGCTTGTACATATGTAGTTTTTTCATAGAAGATTTTGTTTTATTTTTGGTATGTGGATTCCTACCTTTTCCATTGATGTCAAAGGGGGAGAGTGGGATAGTGAAAAATGTTATAATCATCTTAGGGGGAGTTGTGTTTTGAAGTTTTGAAGGTTTGTAGTGTAATTCATGTTGGTATTGATCCAACACTTAGTCATTTTTCACTAAGTGTTTCCATCAATGCCAAAGGGGGAGATTGTTGGAAAAATACACCACAAAAGTTATCTGGTGTTTTCATTGATGGAAACCCTAGTCAGTGATTTGATATGCACATCAGCATTTTTTCATAACATAATTCACATCAAAGTTTTGTGATTAATTGTCAAGCTAGAATAGAGCATCCAACAAAATTGTGTTTATTGATTCATATGCTTTTTTCTATTATAATTTTGAGTTTTGGATCTTAGGGAATGTTGTTTGGTGTATGAACTATGTTATCCTTGAATCTTGGAGCCTCCTATCGATTTGTGTGAAAGTTAGAATAACCAATTGATTGATTTTTTATTTAACAATGCAAAAAGGCCAACCTGATGAATTTAGCATGTTGTGGATCTTCGAGGAGTAATTTTTTAACTATTTTTGTGTTCAATCATGTTGATTTAGGTCCTCACTATCTTGTGGCTGAATTTGGTTTGTGTGCATTGAAAATTATTTGTGGATTGAGCCAATAGTTTATAAATATTTTATATTTTGTTGAAGCCAACATGTAGCAATAAAATCTTTAGCTGCATATATATAAGAAATCATTTATTCCATTTAGATGTATGTATGAAGTGTGTTGGTGTGTTGAAAAAGTTAGAAGGATTGTAGAGTGATTATGCAGAGTTTCACTTGTGCATGAAGGGATTTGTGATGCGAATTAAAGAAGATAGAACAAAAGAGTAGAATCAAATGGAAGGTCAAGAAAGTGATTAATGCGCTTAACCGAAACTATAATTAGGCATTAAAAAATTCTATTCTCTTAGTTAAAATATTTTTGTAAGATAGTGAGTCTTGTTTTGTGTTTGAGCAGCAAGCTATAGGCAGTGTGTCTGAATGCATGTGCATTCCTTTTGTAAAAATTTATTTTGAGTATACTTAGATCATATTGTGGATTTACCTACACTGTGGTTTTTCCCCTAATAGGGTTTCCATGTAAAAAATCCTTGTACTATAGTGTTGTGGTTGATTGGTTTATGTTCATGCATCTTTCTTTTGGTTGAATGTTATAAGTTCCTTAAAGATCATATTAATATAGTTAAAAATTGTAGAACACTAATTTATCCCCCCTCTCAGTGTTTCTTGATTCCAAAAAATCCAACATGAATGGAAGGTATTTAAACCAAGAAATTCCTAAGAACAATAATGGTAGGTGGACAGATAAACATGGGTTTCCCCCTTCAAAATTTGATACAAATAAGAACAAGAAAAAAATGGTATCTAATAAATCAGAAATAGTAAATGAAGAAAAGGAGAACTCATCAGAATAAATCCTTACTATGCACAATAGCTTTGATCCACTCCATGGATCAAAAATTCATAATGATAACTTGAGCAGAGATCCTCATACTCCTTTTGAAAATGAGAATACTAAATGTCCCATATTTCAGTTGAAGCAAGATCCCTAGAAAATGAGCGATTTTATGTCTCAAATGGATGAAGAACAAGATCAAAATTAGGAGTATAATTATAAGATGTCATTATAGTGAGGAGATGAATTCCAACAAGGATTCATAGATCATTCTACCCATGTTCCAAATTTTGGGGAGATGACTACTCAAGAAGTAGAAGAATATGTGAGATGGCAAGAGAAGGACCCAAAGAAGAAAGAACAGTTGATAAAGTAGAGTCAATATATGTCTCAACAAATATCTCAACTAAATTTCCAAGAAACAAAGCCACCAAAATATATTCCTCCTCATAAACAAGGGGGTAACATCAGTATGTGGGGGCCACCTCAAAGTACATGCAATCCAGGTACTTCAAAAGTACCTCACAACACATCTGGAAAAGAACAATAGAATGTGCAATTTAATGTACCCACAAAAAATGCACCATCATAAAACACTGGCAACATCCCACATGCTTACCCCTCACCAAGATAGCACTGTATTTCACAACATCAGAATTTATTCCTCAATAAGACATCCCACAAAATGTCAATGAATAGTCTCACTATAGATATCAGTACAATCCCAATCCACCACTAATGAATCTGCATCCCAAAAACCCCATAAGCACATGTAGGCAATTTGATATGATAGGACATCAATTATACCCATATCCAATGTACAACAATTGGAGAAACATGGTTCAAAAATTTGTAGGTAATAATGTAACATCAGCTGAAGAACATATTAGGAGATTTAATGCTTTCATACAAGATATTCCTATGGAGTATGAGGATGTAAACATGATATTATTCATGACGTCACTAACTAAAGAAGCAAGAGATTGGTTCAATAGTTTACCTAATGCTTTAATTGATTCCATAGCATATTTCCACAACCAGTTCCTTAAGCAATATGGGAACTAGTGTGCCCCTAAATTTTCCCTTCATGAACTACTAAGTATTTAGAAACATTAAAATGAGTCAGTTTATGACTTCAATCAAAGGCTCTCTAAAATGTATAAAAAAATACCACAAGGATCCAAACTTGTTGACCCTGCAAAACTAAGTATCTATTTGAAAGATTTTGACCCAAAAATAGGATATGAAATTAGAAACAAATTTCCTAGAGTTTTAGCTGAAGCAAAAAACATAGCATTGACAATTAAAAACAACAGAAAATCCACAGGGATGACTAGAAAAATGGACAACCTTAGAGTTCCCTAAAACTTTAAAGATTCCAAAAATAAGCAAGAGAATTCATATAGAAATGAAAGACCAAGGTTGCATGATCTTCCATACAACACAAATTGGAAATATGGAAAACCTATAACTGATAGACCTAAGTATAAGGAAACTCCTAATCCTTTGAAGAAAAAGGGATCTTACATGGTTAATAACATCCCTTAGTGTCAAGTTTTCAATTTTCCCCATTGCCAAGACCATTGTGTTGTTGCACAATCAATACAAGAAGAAGAGCTCCCATATGACAATGAAGAAGAAGATGCTATAGTATATTTGACTTCACATAACCTACATTCAGTTGAACAAGAGTATTCATCCTCAAGTGATGAAGGTTATTAATATGATGTGAACAATCAAAGGTACAATATTCACATGGCTAAACAACAAGTTTACTCTGATCAAGAGGATGAAAGCAATGATGAGTCACAATCACCTAACAAACCATCTATACCAAATAAGTATAGATTGAGGAGGCCAATTGAGGAAGAGATCAAAAGGTTAACCATTGTTGCAGTATAACATGAAAAAAAAATTATAGGCTAAGAAGAAAAACAACAAATGCAAATGATGGCACTCCAAGAGGATTGTTTATGAATGAAAAAGAGACAACACAAGAAAAACCTTAGAAGGTGGAAATAAAAGATCCTAATAAGGAGAAAAAGCATACTCCTAAAGAAGAAGACAAAGATTTACACAGAGCAAATAGAGACAGGATGAGACATGCAAAAAGGAAAAAGAAGAATGTAAAGTAGAACCATTGGAACAAAAGAAAATTGCCAAAGCAAAAAATGCTTCTTCATTTGATTTTACACAAGCATTATCCTAGGTAAAGATGTTTGTGCCACTCCTAGAAATGGTGAAAATAAAATAATATATAGATAGTGCTATGCAACTGATATCCAATGGAGCAAGCAAGAGCACAAATGTGGAAAACAAAGAAATTTTCAAGAACAATAATAGCAAGCAAGGAGAGGTAAAGGTCCCTGAAGTTTGTATTGGTGAAAAACTAATGAATCCTCCACAATTTGACCCATTCTTTACCACATTTCTCATAAACAACAAGATGGTGAGAAATTGTATGATTGATTTAGGGGTTGCTATTAATATCATGCTAGTAGGTGTCATGAAGTAGCTTGGCATATGGGTAGACACTAGTGGTGGAAATTGTTACACTATGGATAGTATGCTTGTCCCAGTAGTGGGAATCATGAGGGGTGTAGAAGTGAAGTTGTTTGCTTATCCACAAGTAGTATACAAGATTGATATAACTGTAATAGATACACCCCCTCAGTTTGGGATGCTCTTATCAAGACAATGGAGTACCATAGTAAGAGGAAATGTGAAATTTGATTTGTCCTATGCCATAATACCAATAAATGGTGAAGAGGTGAAGTTATTTAGAGAGCTAAGAGTCAACTATACTATGGAGTATGTTCACCAAAATAAGATAAATTGATTTTATGATGTGGACTTGGGAAGTTTCAGAATAGAACCTTCATAACCTAAATTGTTGAATACTGATCCAATTGATAAAAATGTCTCCAAAAATGAGCATGGTGTGTGGAAAATGTAATTTTATGGAGCATGTAGCAGAGAAGGTAATGGAGCAAGAGTAGTTTTCATCTCACTTAAAGGTACTACATTCAAATACTCATTATTTTTGACATTTGATTGCACAAATAACGTAGCAGAGTATGAGGCCTTGTTGATTGGACTGAACATGGCTATCAAACACAAAATCAAGCTATTGACTATTCTTGGGGATTTTGAATTGATCATTTCACAAGTAAGATTAAAATATGCTACAAAGAATGAAAGGCTGAAGAAATATAGAAACATTGTATGGGATACTATTGAGTTGCTTGATGCCATTTCCATTGATTGGGTGGATAGGACCAAGAATTTGATGGAAAACGTCTTGGAAAATGTAGCCTTGAAAAGAGATGATGTCTCCTTGGTAGGAATCTCACAGGTTGAACCAAGATAAGACCTTCAATCCTTGATAATATTTACAGTTGTAAATTTTTCAATGATGATACTGATCTAATCAAATTCCTACATTGTATTGATCAATATTAAACACAAGAGATTAATTTAATGCATTTGTGGAAGAAGTGGATGGAAAACAAACTGTGTTTGGAAAGGAGGTCATTCAACTTAAAACAAATAACATTCCTAAGGGACTGGTAGCATTGGAGAGAGAGTTTTATGGAAATGATCGAGCCCTCATGAAGAAAACACCAGTCAAAAGGGAGGATGTTGAAGAGATTAACCTTGGAACCAAACTTTCTCCTAAAAGAGTGTACATTGGGAAAAAGATAATCCCAAAAATCAGGAGGATGTTGATTACATTATTAAGGAAGTATAAGGATTTTTTTTCTTGGTCTTATAATGATTTTAAAGCATATAGAGAAGATTTTTTCCAACATGAGATCCCATTGAAACTAGATGCCAAAATTTTTACACAAAAACAAAGGCCTATAAATCCTACTTTAGAACCTAAAATGCATGAAGAAATTATGAAGCTTAGGGAGGGGGTTATCATCAAACCTATTAGGCATTCATCTTGGGTATCTAATTTGGTACCTATTAGGAAGAAAAATGGAGATATAAGACTCTGTGTAGACTTTAGAAATCTGAATTTGTCTTCTCTTAAAGACAACTACCCACTCCCAAATATGGAGGCCATGTTGCAGAGAGTTACTAGATGTGAGTTGTTGTCTATAATGGAAAAAAAATTAGTCTATAACCAAGTGAAAGTGAAGGAGTTAGAACAATACAAAACAACCTTTACCATGCCATGGGGAACATATGTATATGTTAGAGTTCCCTTTGGACTAACAAATATTGGGGCAACTTTCTAGAGAGCTATGGATGTTGCATTTTCTTACTTGATTAATGCAATAATGGTGGTATACCAAGATGACTTGAATGTTTAATCAATGAAGGAAAAAAACCATGTTGAGCACCTGGAGAATATTTTCATCAAAGCTACTAAGTATGGTATTTCTTTAAACCCTAAAAAATGTCATTTTGCAGTAACAAAAGGAAAATTATTAGGGCATATAGTATCTAAAGAGGGTGTGAGGATTGATCCTCAGAGGGTGGAAGCCATTGAAAAAAATCCTATTCCTAAGATGGCTAAAGTTATCCACTCCTATGGGTAGATCAACTTTGTGAGAAGGTTCATCTCAAACTTTGTTGAAATAATGAAACCAATATCAAGAATGCTGAAAAAGGGTGCAAAAATTGATTAGACAACTAAAGCTTTGGATGCATTCATATCTATCAAGAGAGCAATAAAAGAATCCCCAGTATTGAAGTCCCTTGATTTCAATAAGCCCTTTCAAATATTTTCATTCGCCTCATTTCACATAGCTGCAACAGTCATGCTATAGAAGAATGATGAAGGACATGAGCATCCCATTTCTTTCTTCAGTAAATCCCTTCAAAATACAGAGTTAGAATATGATATTGCAGAGAAATAGGCCTATACACTAGTAAAGGCTATCAAAGCATTTAGACCATATTTGGTAGGATCAAAAGTGATAGCCTATGTGCCCAATGCTATGGTAAAAGATGTATTTGTGCAATTAGAAGTTTTGGGCCATAGATGCAGATGGATAAACAAAATCTAAGAATTTAACATTAAGTTTCAAATCACCAAGCTAGTGAGAGGACATGGACTAGACAAATTGATAGTAGAGACAAATATAGAAGCTCCTCAAGTATGTAACCTAAATGAAGAAGAAAATATGGTTTCTAGTAATAAACACACACCATGGTATACTAACATTGTGTATTATCTCAAGCACATGAAATTCCTTGAAGGACTTAGTGATAACAAGAAGAGGACACTCAAGTTGCATGCTTCAAGATGTGTATTCATGAAAGGGGACCTTTATTGGAAGAATAGGGATGGTGTTCTACTATTATGTCTAGATGAAGATCAAGCCAAGCATATCCTTAAGGAAATGCATGAAGGGGTGTGTGGAGGACATTTCTCAGCAAAAACCACTACACATAAGGTGTTAAGGGTGGGCTACTATTGACCTAGAGTTTTCAATGATGCTTATAATTACACCAAAAAATGTGAAGCATGTTAGATGTTTTCTTGGAAGCTAAAATATCAAGAAGCATTACCTTTGAGACCTCTATGGGTTGAGGCTCCATTCCACTAATGGGGAATTGATTTCATATGAGAGATTATAGAAAAGTCTAGTGGAGGTCATAGATGGATATTAGTAGCCATAGATTACTTTACAAAATGGGTGGAAGTTATGCCTACTAAACAAGCTACTATCAAGGTGGTGACAAATTTTCTATTGGAGAACATTATCACCAAGTTTGGAGTGCCTGCAGGGATCATAATTGATAATGGCATGTGCTTGAGATTAGATGAATTCAAGGGGTTATGCCAATCTTATGGAACAGTAATATCCTACTCTTCACCATATCATCCATAGGTGAATGGGCAAGCTAAATCCAGTAAAAAAATCATCTTGAAGATCATAAAGAAAATATTGGATAATAATAAAAAGGCCTAGGATTCCAAGTTGAGACTGGCTTTTTGGGTAGATAGAATTACTGTAAAGAAGGCCATTGGAAAGTAACCTTTTGAGCTTGTATATGGAACTCAAGCTAGGCTTCCTTTGCATAATTTATGACTAGTTTGTAAGTTTATCTTCCAAGAAGATCTAGAAATTCCTGAGCCTATGGAAGAAAGAATACAAGAATTGATGGATCTTGATGAGGCCAGGAACCAAGACCAACAACACAACATGAAGAACAAGTTGGAGATGAAATAATTGTATGATAAGAAGGAAAAAAGTAGGAAATTTGAGATAAATGACATGGTTCTCATGTGGAATGCAAGTAGTCGGGATAAAGGAAAGCATGGAAAATTTTAGGCTTTATGGTTAGGATGATTTGTCATCATTGGAAAAGTTGGTGAAGACTCATATTATCTTCAGAACATGTCAGGAGAAGAGCAGGAATTGCCAGTCCATGGAAAATTCTTGAAGCACTTCTTTTCTTAAAATCTTCCATGCATAGTAGTATAGGGGAAGGTCAAGAATTGCCAGTACATGGACAATTCTTGAACAACCTTCTTAAAATAAATAATTTTCCATGCACAGTAGTGTAGGACTTCATATAATCTCCATCTCCCACCATTCTTGAATTTCCTCCATTTGTATTCATCATAAGACACTTGGTATACTCTCCTAGAGACATGGATTCTTGTTATACCCACAAGGGGTATACATTTGCAGATGGGGCCACTATTGGAACTATAAAAATCTTGCATTTTTCTAGCCTTTACTCATGTTCCCTAGGAAGTCCACAAATCATAATTTCATAAGTAGTACAAATTGCTAATATTTTTGTGACAAAATCCATCCATGTTCACCAATAATCCTCTCAATTTAGCCTTTGATACATGAGCATTCCTTTGGACATCATTGAGCAATAGTTTCAATCTACTGGTCTATATTGGCAAGATCAGAGGGAAAGTCTTTCTGATCAACAGACCATAGCTGCTCAACTTGAGCATCTTTTACATATTGACATGAAGTGAACTGAGTCACACCGATGAGAGGTCACAGAGAATGCATAATCGGTAAGACAATGATTGTCATATTAAAGATGAAAGTTATTGGTAAGAAAAAAGTAGTCAAAGTAAAGTTTCTAGGTCAGCCCAATCTCTTAACTCACGCTGATGAAAATTGCATCGGTGAGACACAAATTTTATTTCACTAATGGGACAAAAGAACAACTATTGGGAAGACTTGTGCAATCAAAATGAATCATACAGATCTTGCCGACCATATTGGTTATGCCGATAATGAAAATTTTAGGAGTCTTGCCAATCAATCTAGAAAAAGTGCGGCAGTAGATGGAGCTTATCAGAGAGACATGCACAATCAGAATGAGTTTTTTTGTTCTTTCTAACCTCACATATTACACCAATGAAGGAAGTTTTGAGGAAAGTCTTTCCAGCCCCAACAAATGAAAGAAGTGGTAGATAGACTTATCAGAGAGACCAAGTGACATCAAAGCAATGTTTCATTCTCTTAGTGATGGTTTTTGTCATGCTAATGATAATACAAAGGGATCAATATTCTTCAAAGTAACATTGGTCAATGATGGAAAATGGATTCTAATGATTTAGAATAGTTTTAGATTGGGGTAACTTCACAATGATCTCCCCGAAGTATTACATGTTGGAAACCAAGAAAAGGGTCATTTATGTAGCATCGGTAGAAAGATCATTTGGTCTTCCCCGCTAAGGAGAATAAATCAAAGGCCATTCCTTATCGAAAAGACATTTGGTTATGTCTTGGTGATCAAATGAGAAAATATAAAACAAGGTTGGTGCCAAGATGATACATAGATCAGTTAAGAAACAAAGGAGTCTCACCAATATGATATTGTCGATTAGACATTTTGAGATTCAAAACTCCTGTTGCATTCACTCATAGAGAAAGACATTAATGGCTACAAAAATGTGCATTTTGTGCATATCTTTTGATTGAAAGAAGAATAATCAAAATGGATTTTCAAAATACACAATAAGAAGGATAGGAGATCAAACATAAGCCAAAATTTCAATGCGGACAGAGATTGACAAGTTTACAAAGTCTCTTTGCAGCTGAAATTATAATTCAATACTGTTATATTGAAAGATGGAAAGGTCAACCTCTGAGAAGAAAAAGGGTAGAAAAAAACAAGGTGAAAGTAGTCATCCAAAGGGTAAAAAATAGAGAATTGAAATTAGTGAGGACCCTAAGAAAATTGAGAGGAAGCCAAACCAATACCTCATTAACCAATTGCCTGGTTTTGGGGCGAAGAATAGGAGGTTTGTGCAGTTAAGGGATGATGTAGAGAAATTTGAGGATAAATGTAGGCACATAGGAGATGCATGGACCCTTCTTAGAGGCTATGAACTATTCATGTTCCATTACCATAGGAGAAATCAATTTTAACCAGTGTGCAAACCTTGGAATTACAATTTGGGATTCATGTTCCATTACCATAGGAAAAATCAGTTTCAACCAATGTGCAACCCTTGGCATTACAATTTTGGATTCATGTCCCATTACCATGGGAGAAATTAGTTTCAACCAGTGTGCAACCCTTGGAATTACAATTTGGGAAAACTAGTTGTTCAAAATGTGTTTGTCAATGTGGAACTAGTGAAAATTTAGGCCAAACATTACAACCCAAAATTGAATGCTATATGTGACTTACAAGGTGAGACCTCTATACATGTGTCTAAAAGTACACTCTATGAGGTTTTTGACTTAGATGACACTTGCGATGAGCCAATCATATATGAGAACTTGGAAAGGGAATACTAGAGGATAGACACAATGTACAAAGCCTGGAGATTTCCCTTACACAAACAAAAGAAGAAATGGAAACCTTGTCCCACTTGAGGAAAACGATGGGCATCCTTTCCATGTGGATTTCTTTGAACCCTACTTTAAGAACACATATTTCTCTATATGTTAGGTGTTAGGGAATGAAGCTTCTAAGTTTATGTCAATTGGCCCAATCACAATTGTAGTAGATGTTCAATGCCACAATGTGAGGCCATTTGACTATGTCTCATGCATTTTCACAAAAAATTGATTTAGGGTTGATAGCAATTAAGAATGATTCTCCCACTCTACACTTCAAGTACTATTCCCTCTTGATGCATACATACTGTATTATCGCTAGGAGATGGGAATGTGGCCAAAAGAACTGAAGGTCACACAATTTGATAAGGAAGGTTAGGCACTGCCAGTGCAGTTGTGGACTACCATATGGGATAATAGATTTGTAATTTCTAGTTATGTGTATTTTGAGGAAAATTTTGTCACAATACTATACATATTTTTCTATCATCCATGTGATTATTCTTTAACTAATGAAATTAAGGGATTTCTAAGGGGAAAAAATTTCAATGGAACAACTATTAGTAGTAGTTGGGGTGACTATTACTATTACATTGATGTTACCATGATTAGAGTGTATGGCTTTTAAGAAACATCTTTCCTTCTCCCAAAAATAGTACTAGATACGATTGCATATTTGGAAATTGTTAGACAATTGGATTACTCTAGCGCTATGAATTTGAGTTCTTTTGAGAAATAATCATTCATGCCAAGTACACTCTGCTTTCGAGATTTCACTATCTTATCTAAGGAGGGATATGATTTGATTTTAAATAAATTATCTCAGTTCAATTTGAAGAAAGCAGGACCAAGAAAATGGTTTGACCCTGAAGGTTACATTGATTTTGCTAGAAAGAAGGTGAACTTGGGCGGATATACTCATATACCTTACCCAAATGATGACATAATCAAAAATATGGAAGAGAGGGAGGTAGAGTTGGCCATTGATGAATATAATAGGATAAGGGGGAGGAGGAAAAAATGCTATCCTCTAGTGAATGAGAACCTCAAGTTCTAATTGAAAAGATTCCTAAATTAAGAATTGAGAAGTATCAACCTCCAAAAAAAGAGAAAGAGGTTGAGGAAGTGTCTAATGCAGATGCAAGGCAATTAACCTATACGTCTTTTGTTTCTAATGATGATTTTATCAAGTCTCTTGAATTTAGGTCATTTTTGTATAAGAAAAAGGGGGAATCAATCAAGGATTCTATTGCAAATATTATTCCTAGCAGTGAGGCTCAACTATTAAAGACCCTGAAGTCAGGTGGAGAATGAAATGAAAGATGTGACCCTAGAAAAGGGAAGGAGATTGCTTGAAGAATCTAGTGTTATGATATTCCCTGGCTTGGATTTGAATTGAGCTCTTGTCTTTGATATTTTTTATGCAATAATGGTGCAACACACAAGTTAAGCCAAGAAGGAGTTATAGAAGTGTACACAGGTCCGAAATACAACCCTAATGAAAATTATCTCATGATTTGGGATTTATATCCTCCACACAGGAAATCAATGATAATTGACATGGAAAAGGAATTTAGCCATGTGATGACATTAAAGGTTGGAGAAGTTAACATAGTTGTAACTATTGATATTAGAATCAATATTGCCAAATTGAATAATGCACAAATTAAAATGTTGATCAAAGAAAGGGATATATACAAAATGAGTAATGAGAAGATTCTTAAGGAGAATTATTTTCTAAAGGACATAGTTAAGGGTACAAGGTTATTGACTCAAGGAGAAAGTTCCCAGACAAAGGACAAAAGGGAAGAATCATATATATATGCTCAAGCAAAATTTGATACACTTTCTGCAGTATTCAATAAAAGGCATGCCAAATTAATGGCATGGATGAGAAAGTTCTAGGGAACTAATTCAAAGAGTTATGCTATGATTCAGGAGCACAAAAGGATCAGTGGCAAAATTCAAGAAAAAAATTAGGAAGTTCAAAAGAACACTTTTGATAGTGGAGCCATCACAACTACAAATGAGCTTATGAGGAAACACCAGGGCTACTACGAGCAACTTCAAGAAGACACAAAAGAGTTTGTTGATGCTATCAAGGAAGGGGTACCTGCATTGTTTGGAATTGATGGAAAGTTAAAAGACATGACTGAATGGATTGAAGAATGTAGGTTGATATTACATAGAGCACTAGAAGCGGCCACAAGCAAGGACTCAGCATTGGATGAGGCATGTGAGCATATGGAAAATATGGCGATCATGGAGATAGTAGCCAGGAACATGTCAGAAGATGTTGACACTCATTTAAGATAAGATTATTTGGATCACTTGGTAAACTTTCATTTATGGCTAAATAGAGCCTAATTAATTATGTTTAATTGTTGTTAAACTTAAAAGAATTTATGAAGGGGCATGTCCTCTCTAAAGTATTGATAAATATGTTGGAAATATAGTGATAGGATAAAAGGGGTGAATAAAGAGGAAATAGGAGATATAGTAGAAGAATTTTTCAAAATGTTAGTCATATAAGTTATACTGAATGGACCTTGGTGCATGTATAAATTTTGGTTGAAATCAATGAAAGATTTTTTATTCTTTGTGGTGAAATATTGGTATTTGTTATTTGTTGATCTAAAGAAATTACTTAACTATCTCTATATTACTACTTCTATGTTATTTGGAGTTGTATATCCAAGTTGTTGTTTCAATTCCATCATAACACATTTGTTGTTGTGTTATAAAATTAATTGGTTTTCATTAAAGAATTAAATGCTTGTATTTGACTACAATAACTTTGGGGTAACAATTGGATTAATAAAGAAGAGTTAGATGGTTGATATTATTGTCATTTTATCTCCAAATTGATGCTATCCTAAATATTCTACAAGTTAAGGTTAAACTTACTTGTCCATACACATTTGTTGATATTGTGTGGCTCTGTTGATTGGTTCCTTCAAAGAGGGATTAAAAATCCTTTTAAGAGATCATAGTAACTTAGTAGGGTCAATTGTATTGGTAAGAAGAGCTTGTTAGTCACATCCTTGCACGTTTGTACAAAGTACAAAAAATTAAACTACCAAACAATCATAGTTAAAACCAGAATCTGCCACCACTTATAGAACTACATTGACTATGCACACCCAATAGAGCATTGTTTTATCTCATTCATACATTACTTTTTCAATTTCACATCATAAATAACTTATTGTCACATTAGAAGTTGATTAGTCAGTAGTGTTTTATTTATCCTACATCATTTGCCACCATGGATAGATTAGTCAATTCAACCAAATCATACATTCTTCTAAATCTTCTTAATTATAAAGGTATACCTACTTAGGTTAGCAGATCCTAAAGTGCAGGGAGTTATCAAACACATAAGTTAACTTTGTTTGTTGGTTCAAGAATGTTGTAAATCCGATCATAGAGCTTGGAATCCTCTTAGTATTTTCAATTTGCAATTTTGAGATCCAACAACTGTTACCAATAAAAATAAGATCATCTTCATACAAAACAACAATTAAAATGTCACCTTCAACTATTTTGATGTAGAGTGTGGGATCACTGCTACTTTTTCTAAAGCCATTGTTCAACAAATATGAGTCTATTCTATTGCACCATGCCCTTGGTGCTAGTTTCAACCCATAAATAGCTTTTTGAAGCCTATATACCTTGTCCTCTTGCCCTAGGACTTTGTAGCTAGGTGGTTGCTCCACATACACTTCCTCTTTTAGCACTCCATTCAAGAAGGTGGACTTCACATTCATTTGAAATACCTTCCAATGATGTTGGGTTGCAATTTTTATGACTGGCCGCACTATTTCCAACCTTGCAATTGGTGCATATGTTTCATCATACTCTATTCCATGCTACTATTTTTATCCTTTCACCGCTAGCTTTTCCTTATGCCTTTCAATTTTACCTCTATCTATACACTTGGTCTTATAGATCCACTTCACTTGAATCACTGGTTTACCATTGGGTAAATCGGTCAGCTCCCATGTTTGGTTCCTTTTTATAGCCTCCAACTCTTCACCCATGGCCTTACACCACTTCTCTTCTTTCACCACTTCCTCAAAGTGTTTTGGATCACTATAAGAGAATAGTGCAAAATCTAAATTCCCATCAAAATCAGCATGTTGTGTGTTGTCATAAATCTCCCTCACACTCCTTGTCTTTTGTGGAATCAATGATGCAAGTGTGAGATCCAAATTACCTTTGGACTTGTTGCTACTCTAGCCTCTAGAGCTACTATACTATTGGTTGTCAGAGCTACTTAGTTGTTGTATCCTAGAGCTACTACTTTACTATCTTTGTTCAAATTTATTATTCTTCTAAACACCTATACAACTAGTGTTCTGTTGCACATCCCTAGAGCTGTCATTTTCCAGTTCTCTATAGTAGTTTCTTCTTAAGTTGTTGCTCTCTTGAGCTCCCACTATGTTGTTTTCATTTGAAGCTTCTTCATCATCAAGGGGTATTGTGACTAAAATACCTATGGTACTATCCACCATTCCATCCCATGCTTCATTCTTAATAAACACATCTCTGGTAATCACTAGCTTTTTGGTGATGGGATTGTACAACTTGTAGGCTTTTGACTCCTCACTATAGCCTATGAAAATGCATTTTTCACCTTTTTCATCAAATTTCTGCCTCTTCTCTTTTCGCATGAATGCATATGCCACACACCTAAAAATTCTTAGGTGTTCAACACTCCACTCAAGTGCTATTTATCTAGGCATCTTGTGGGATCCTATCATGGAAACATTTATAGGACACCTATTCAATATGTAAATAGTTGTTGCTACAACTTCACCACAAAATATGTTTGATAGCCTTTTTGCTTTCAACATATTTGCTACCATGTTTTGAAATTTTCCATTTTTTCTCTCAACCACTCCATTTTGTTTTGGACTATACCTTGTTGTGAATTGTTTGTGAATGCCCTCATTTCTACAAAAAATCAAAAATTATTTGGAGATGTACTCTCCCCCTTTATTTGTTCTAAGGGCTTTGATATAGTGGCCACTCTCCTTTTCAACTAATGCTTTAAACCACTTAAATTGAATCTCAAAGGATTTTGATTTGTTTGTCAATAAATACACCCATATTTTTTTGATGTAATCATCTATTAATTTCATAAAATAGGAATTTCATCCTAAGGTGGGGGTTTTCATGGGTCCACACAAATTTTAATGCACTAATTCTACTGGTGCTCTTGCTATCCTAGAAAACCTGGATTGAAATGGTTGCCTATGTTGTTTTCCTAACATGCATGCCTCACATTTTCCATCAGGTTCTACAATAGAAGGTAAACCTTTAACCATGCCTTTCCTAGACGATAAAATCGAACTAGAAAAGCTTAAGTTCACATACCTTAAATTATAAAGTTTCAATCATGGGTCTCTAATGACTTTCTTGAAATTTGACTATTATTCCACTATCAATTGTTGTTGAACTACTTTGAGTGCCATAGAACAATGTTGTTGTTGTCTTTATGTTGTGTCTATTGTAGATACTGCATGCATCTTGAGAGGAAACATTATGTTTCTCATCATTTGCACTACAACCATCACTTTCTTGCTACCTCCTTTTTCAAATATCTTGCATTCCCCATTCTCCTTTAGGATTTTGTAACCATTTTGGACCATTTTTCCAATACTCAATAGATTATGCTTTATGTTGGGGGTATAATAAAGATCCTAGATTTGCTACCTCTCACCATGCCTGGTTTGAATGCTTGGTGATCCTATTGGCACCTTCAAAAATTTTAAATTTTGAGTGCCCACGATGAAAAAAGTTGATTTACACACTCTAAAACACACCTAAAAAGTTTTCCTAAGTGACCTACTTTAGAGGGTCATAAATTAGACCCCATTGATTTTCTTGTCAAATCCCTTGGTGAGCATATTTAGTTGAAATATGTGAAAAGTTATGTTAGATTTTAGTGCCATATGATATGTTTTGATAAGGTTTTGAAGTGCAAAGCTCAAAGGTTTAGGACTATTTTTATGTTTGTAGACTCTCATTTCTGCGAAGTGGCCTCCTATTCAAGTTGATATTTTGCAACTGGGTGATGGTTAAGATAAATGGATTGGTGCTTTCCATTCCCTCCACATTCATATGCTCCCTAGTCCAATTTCAGAGTATGATGATTAGATTTGATATTTTTACCATGTCAAGAAAATACAAATTGTTCACTTTTACACTTGTATTTTCAAAATGTTTCAAAGTGGTCATCTTTGAACCTTAATATCTTTTGAAAAATGTGGGTTGAAGGGAAGTCCTCTTGCACACATGCTCAATGTACCTAAGTGATTAAGTGTGTCCATAGGTAGTTTCCCAAAAGATGATTTGACCATTTTTCAAGGAGGTGACTTGGTGTGCTCGAGTTGGTTTCCAATGAGTGCAATAGCAAAAATGTTTGAGTAGCCCACTTTGGCATTTAATATTTTGCACCTCAGGAAGAATTTTTCCATGCCATTTGTTGCACTAGATTTTTGGTTCAAATGGTAACATGAATACTCAGTTTCGCACCTCCTAATAAGCTTTGATGGGTTAACTAATCCTTTTTGACTATGACAGGGCCAAAATTAGTGTTCCTAAAAGTTTCAAATTTTAAAAATCTAAGGACAACCCATTTCCTTTATTGGTGTAAAACCTCTACAACTCCATTTTTCATGAAAAATGGATGTCATATGATATGTGATTTTAATGCATTTTGGGAGTGGCGAACACATCCCAAGGGCCAGTTTACAAAGGAGGTACCTATTTTTTATGGCTAAGTGAAGTTTACAGAAATAGGTTTTCTCTAAATAATTTATTATGGCCACACACAAAAAATCTTAGCTCCAAGTTTCTCGGTTTGCCTATAGTTAATTTTCTTCAAATGGGTCACAAGTGTAATTAGAAGTCATAATTTTTTATAATGTTACAAATGTTCATATTTAAAATATTTTGAATATTTAAATATTGAGAAAATAAAAAAGGGCATTTAGGGAAAACATAAATGCAATTTCAAATGTTTGGGAGGAAAAGAAAGTTTAATTCTTGCTTCTGATTGGTCCACTTGATATTGGTGATCAATGATGGCTTTGTTCACTCATTACCCATCATAGATTTGTGGGCTCTTTCCCTTTGCACAGTGGCGATGGAGCATGTTTTGAGCTCTTTATCACTCATCGCTAATATGTATATCTCTTGCTTGTTGCATCTGTGTTACATGATGCTTGAGCGATGGAGTTGTTAAGGGTAGATTTTGATCTCCAATCTCTATTGTAATGAAGATTGAAGTGTTTCCTTCTTAATGGAGGTTTCTTCTAGAGCATTTTGGGCAGAATCAAGAAAGTATTATTGCACGATGAACAACTCTCACGTTTTTGGCTATTCGACAAGATTTTGGGGGATTTAATTTGCTCAAAATTTTTGCTCCATGGTCTAAAATCACCCATTAATCATTACTAATACCTGGGTAGTGATTCTTGTCATGTTTGTCATGAGTTTAGGGTGCCTACAACTATTAAAACACCCCTGCATCAAGAAAAACGACCTGCACATTTTTCTCTTGCCATGGCTACAAGAAATTCCATCAAAGTCTCTAGAAAAGTTGTGTGTGAGGATCGAAAGATTCAGGTGAACAAAAGTGAATATCTTTAATCGTTGATTTCTTTTATGTTATCTCATCTCATGAGTGATACACAATGGTTATTCTACCTATTTCTCCCATCACTATTGTATTTTAATTTTCTAGAATACATCAGAGATGTATGACAAAGTAGTGCTCTATTGCACAGTGTTGTTTTATATTTTCATTTTCATTCCTATTTGCAATGTACAAAGGTAACTTGCAGATAAATGATGGTGGTGGGCCTGTGGTAAATAATGAAGTGGGAAATGTTTAAAGTTTCAACATTTACTTTGGATGGTGGAAATGCTTCAATGGCGATTGCATGGGTAATAAATTTTATTTCTGAAGTGTTCAATAAATCAAAGCCTCCATAAGATTAAGATCAAGATTTTAATCAGGGAAATATCTAAACATGAAAGTGAAAAATAAAGCTCATGACAATCACTATTTATTTTCACATTTTTCACAATGTATTTGTGATACATTATGGAGGCTTGGATAATGTTTGAATGAATGATGGTGGGTGCCCAGTGAAAATTATTTAATGTTTTCATAGAAAGCATTATTCTTTGTTGCAAGTAAAATGCAAAATATAGAGGCATGAGTAGTTATTTTATTTCCCAATAAAGTGGAATTTGATCTTTCAAGGTAAAATTAAAAAAAATAAAATTATTTGCTGGGCATTGAAATAATGCATTTCATGGAGATTGTTTAAAATGTAAAAAACTTTCATGGTAAAGGGAAAAACATGAGTTGTAGGACAGCGAAAAGATGAATGTATAGGTGAATAATATTTCTACAAAAAATAAAAGATGAATGATGGATTTTCAGATAAGAAATATTTTTTTGTTATGGGGTAAGTCAGGCATGAGGCATGAATATGAGAGTAGGTTGAAGATTCTTCAAAAAGAAAAGGGTAGTTATGGATCAACGGGAGCTAAAGATGCCAAATCTCAACTGAAGATGTAGTTTTAGGGTTTCTCCTTCTTCTATATCTTTTCTTCTTCTCTCATTTGTATAGGTTCTAAAATTTTGAATTAGGTGAATAAGGTAGAATAGTGTTCAGTCTGAGTTCTAAATGGAGTATGTAAATTGTAACAGCTAGGTTTAATGAGAAAATGTTAGCGAATTTGTGCAACATTATATTACTATTATGAAGTTCTCTCTAGATTTGTAAGCTTTAATCATATGAATTCAATATATCAAGGTATTTTGAGTTTGTCATTCCAAATTTCTTGTGATTGTGTTGTTTGGCCAAGTTTCTCTTTCAAGTAAAGAGTTAAATTGATTTGATCAAATAATTGTGATTTATAGTGCACAAATAGGATTAGTAAGTAGAAATTTATGACAAATATGAGTGGATTTGTTAATGTAAACCATTAACATATATTAAATCCATTGGTTAAATATAGTTGCTAATAAGATCTCTATTTTAGTTTAATATTTGATTCCATGGCCCATGATTAGGCATTGATTTATCACAAAGCCTAAGGAATTTAAAAAAAAATCTATATCATTTTAAATCCCTGTTACTTCAATCCTTTTGCCTATGTAAGTTATTCCTATTCCTTGTATCTTCATGGTGTTTCAAAGAGTATAGAGGATAAATTTGAGAGAAATTTATTATTCAACCCTCTATGTGTTTGAGATGAAGATATTGAAATTATTTGTTCTCAGCAATGTTCAATGCAATTGGGATTATGCTTGAACCTAGTAGAATATATAATACCCATCATTAATATACCTAAGAAATATCCACTTTCATGGGTCTATTAATTGTTGTTTGGCACAATTTTATCACATCCAAGCCTACAATTAGGATCACCCTCTTGAGTCCTATGGAGCTCAAAGTTCAGAAGGCTTTCATATCCTTTTTCGTTGGCTTTTCTTGTCTTCAATCTCCTGATAGTGTAGATTCCTTCTTCTAAACACTTAATCCAATAGTTTAGGAATTGTGTTTCTCCTTAGGATTGATGGTTACAAGAAAAATAACCAACAAATTGGTGACTGTTGGGGAGTAACTTGAGAAAATTATGATAGAAAATCATCTAGCCTTAAGAGTCAAAAATTTGGTGAATCTAAAGAATTGGTTCAGATATTGAGAAGTTTTCAGACTTGAAAGTGGTTGTGTTGTAGCAACATTAAATGAATTCATGTGTGACTCTACAGTGGGAAAATACCTAGAAGGAAATTCTTCTTTATAGGAGCATCATATTGCTTGAAGTTAAATCCTCTATGAAGAGAGGTGGTGACTTTTTCAAATGAACTTGATGGAGATGTGAAGAGCATTTTAGATTTTCAAAGATTTCCAGTTATGAAGAAGAACCCCTTGCTGCAACATATCTAGGTATTTTTTAGTTTCTGATTTTCAAGAAAGATAAATCTGTATATGAAAACCATATTTGTAAGTCTTGTAAAAAATTGATTCCCTATTTAACAAAATTAAGCACTAAGAAAGGGAAATAGTAGTGATAGGCTTGCATACTTCTATATTACTATATTTTAGTATCTTTTATGAGTGAAGTATGAAATGTTTTTGAAGAAACTCGTTAAGAAGATCTTAAGCAAGTCAAGAAAGAAATTTTTATTATAAAAGTTTAAGATCATGTTGTAAAAGAAGTTTAAGTTGCCTTATGTAAATTGCATAATATGAAAAGGCTTGTAAGGTTATAAGAAAAATGTGTCATCACAATATGCATCCATGTGTGGACCAAAATGTAACAATGCATAGTGCTCAACCCTTGTCATATAATAAGAGAAGTTACAACACTGAAAGATATAGACCCATCAATTTCAGTGGTATTAATGGTTACCAAAATGTTATTCCATTTGACATCAGAGATAAGTTACCAAAATTTAGTGGTACAAGAATTCAACTATTTAATGGATGACTATGAGATAAACCATCAGGATGTGATCATGAGGTTGTTTCTTTAGTCTTTGAAAGGAGATACAAGAGATTGGTTGTGTGATTTACCAACATGCTATGTTTGTTCTTGGGATGAGTTCAAAGAAATGTTCATGGAGCAGTTTGGTGAAAGAATCAATGATAGTTTTGTGCTCAACAAATTTATGAGCATTGAGAAAGAAGATGACAAGCTGGTCCCAACATTTAATCAGAAGTTTACTAAAACATTGAGGGCTATCCCTGAGTTTTTGAGATTAAGTGATTATGTATGTTTGGTTGTTTATTTGGTAGCTTTTGATAATGAGATGAGTTATCTGCTGAGAGATAAGGATCATAAAACCTTGCATCAAGCACATGGGATAGCCATGAACATTGAAAAAATAAAAAATATGGAATACAAAGGAGTTATCTTTCTACAGTTTTTTGCTTCCCTAAGACACAAAATTTTGATGAAAGGAATGAATATCATAGAACTTACACCCCTATTGTTTCAGCTTATACATCATTGCATAATGTTGATCACACTAGCCTTGTTATGGGCTATGATTCAAATAATGATGTGAGTGAGGAAGACTTATCCCAAGCTGTAATTATTCCTCATGTTAATAGAATTTTTTTTACTAAGAATCCAAATAATGTGGTGTATGCACCTATGGATTGCATTCATGAAGTTTCAAATACACTACATAACACAACTGATAAAGAGATGGAAACAATTTCAGATATTTGGCATATCACACCTTGTAATGGAACTATTATCTATTCAAATGATGATATCACATAAAAGGTCCACTTGTAGTCTTATGGTTCAAATGGATCTAGTGACTTTTTTGATGATAAAAGTGATAATGAGATAATGTATTCATCACTTAGCATGCAAGAACCATGTGGTCTTGATTACAATATTACCAAGGTTGAAAGCTTTTCCAATAATGAGCTTGGTATCATTGGGCTTGCTCATGCACATTCAAATAATGAGGTTGATCATGTTGATTGTTGTTCTGATGGTTATAGCAGCTTGTATGAAGTAGAGTTGGAAAATTTTACATCAAATGAGGATGAAACTAGCATGCAAGATGTTGATGACATGAGTACACTCTTAGATGATCAAGTTATGCATTGTGATGAGAATTTGAGTAGTAGCATGCCACCATTTTGGGTGATAGTGCTATAGAGCTTGAAGAGATTTCTAACCATGATATCTCAAATTGTGTGGACATGACAAAAATTTCAAATATGTGGGTATGTGTAGGATCATGAAGGAACAAAAAGTGGTGATATGATGGGTATGTGTAGGGTATGTGGCTGAAAGCTCTTTTTTACCCAAAATCGATGAAACAAAAAGGGTTTTTAAAGGAGATTCTTAGCTTTCCACCAATATAAATTATGCTTTACTTTGAATTTAATAGATAATTATTATTCATTTTCTATTTGAATTATGACTAAAGTCCTGATTGATAGGCTGATTGAAAAACATCTATAGATTTTAAATAGTATCACATTTTTTAAATCTGAAACATGTGTCAGATTCTATGCTTCGTATACTATATGATTAAAAAAAAAAAATCATGAAGTTTTGACCAAGTTAAGGTGGTCAGACATACAATTTTTTATATTTTTTAAAATTTGTAATAAAAAATTCATAATTAATTATTTACTTGGAAAAAAATTACAAAAAATATGAATCACATCCATACATGAGTCCTCTACTTATATCTAAAATCTTATAAAAAAATATTATCATCTTATTGTAGTTAGGGTGTGTTGATGGTATTTTCTGCACAGCAATAACTCAGACACAATATGACATTCTATCTCTCTAGAAAGGTAAATCTCTATCAAAAATCCTCAAGAGATAACCCTAAGGTATCTAATGTTAGGTCTTGACAATGCATAAACAACTCAATGATAAATGTGAAAATGTTACTAATCACAAAGGGACCTTACTATAAGTAAATACTGGAACTTCAAACTTATAAGATCTAGCAATATGGTGATATTTCAAGTCCTAAATCTAACCCAAATGATAAATAAATAGCAAAAGATAAGGGTTTTAGAGAGATTTCTAAAAGTAACACTAATCCTAAGATTAACAATGTAAATGATAAAATACTTGAAATGGACCAATCCCTTAGAAACTAATTCCTGCTTAACCTAGACAAAACTACAATATTACATAAATAGTGCAATCTTCTAAGGAATTAAATATTTTTAGATCATGAGCATTCATCCAAAACAACCCTATTACAATTAAAATGAACAAACATTCACAATTGAACTAAGCATAATGAATATTAAAGTCTAGAATAACTTTGCAAAGCAACTCACAATCAGCTAGCTATGAAAAGTATGGACTAGGGATTGCTACAAACACTTCAAGAATCAAACCATAAACACCATTGAATCATCTAACCTTAATTCTAACATATATCCAATAACTTTGAGAAATTTCAAAATATGGAACAATAAGAACCATGCAAGATAAACCAACACTAGAAAATTCACCAAGGCACAATGTCTTCGCTTGTATTGAATCATCCAAAGTAGAAAAAATTCCAATGTTTTGTGTCACAACACTTGCTCCAAAATAAAACTAACTCCTAGCTCTAATTTTTTCTCTAATGCTTAATTCGCTCCAATGTATTAACTATCTAGCCTTTACAAATGATGAAAAATGCCATACTTATAGAAACCCCCAAGATATGTCAGCCCAATTAGGTTTACAATAAAAAATGGCCACAAAAGAGATTGGTCCAAGAAGTTCTAGAACAAGATTAAATGGCATTAAATGCTTGGGACTCATCCAGGTTAGCCTAGGTTCCCCAATGTAACTCGGTCCAATGCACGTAGAAAATGAAGAAGGAATAATGTTAAGAACAAATTCTGATGTAGTCATTCATTAGTTGGCCCATTATCTTTATCTCAATCCAATTTATCATGTACTTGAAGAAAAAACCGTTCTAGGTTGGCCAAAGGTGGAATAATGAACACTTTAAATATTCTTTCCATATATTTAATTTCATCCCTTGATTTCTTGATAGATTTATCCCATTCCACCTTGAGATCTTCATATTTATCCATGAAAGTAAAATAGGTGGATGCATCATCTAAATAGTGACCTATGATTAGACCATCATCAACAAGAGCATAAACCTCATGCCACCATTTCCTTAACTGTTCCAAGCTCAAATTCTTCGATGCAAACCTCTTCTTCCTAGTCATTATCTCAAAGAATGAAATACATCTATTATATATGGTAGTAAAGGTGATCTGTATTTGTTTCCCTTGTTTATACACCTTCTTCAATACCTTATGTTTGATATGCAAATTCTCATACCATTCCCAGGTTTTTACAAATTTTGAGGAGGAAAGGACGACATCACTTACCAACTTTTCTTCAGTATACTCCATGATGGTTTTGGCTTTATGCAATAGGAGATCAACATCCTCCTTGTATTGAGCCAACACATACCTCAACCATTTCACTAATCTGTGAGCATCTCTAGTAGTTGACAAGATTCCTTTAATTGCATCATCTCCCCTAGTTGTCATTCCTTGCAACCATTCATGGGTAGCCTGTGTGGAAGCTTTCATTTTCTCAAGTTCACTAAATGCCTCCTTAGGCATAAATCCTTTAGGAGAAAATCCTTCACTTCCCATAGTCTATAGAGGCTTCATTCGATGTTGCACATATTTATATACATCATTTAACTATTTATGCAATATTTCCTTCTCCTCTGTCTCTTTATCTAATCTCCTAAGGATGGCCTGAGAAGATTCTTGGAACTCTTCTTTCTCTTGATCTTTACTAGTAGGCCCCAAATTTATAGTTTGAATGGTGTAATCCATAGGATCCATCTCACCTTTGCCTTCATCAACTACAGGAACAACAACATGAATCACCCTATTATCTTCCTCATCTCTAGTGATTTTAGAAATCACCTTAGCCTTCATTTTTGTTTTCCTTTTTCCAATATTGGCTAACCGTTCATCCCAGTTAGGAGGAGTATCATCCACAACTATCTACTTACTCCTCAATATTTCACTTAGCCAACCAAGATTAGTGTCATCTGACTATTGTTCACCTTGTTTCTCTTGTTCTAGTTGTCTCACATCATGCACATCCACATTATGTATCGAAAGGACCTCTTCAGTTTTATCTTCTTCCTTATCTTCCTCCTTATTATCTTATGGATTTTGACCTTCATCCTGATCCAGTATTTCCATCACCACATGAATGGGAGAGGGAGTCCTTTCATGTACTTTTCCATCCTTTTTAGGTCTTTCTTCCTCATCACCAACTAGTGAGTTCTCATATGTCACTAAAGAGGATTGCATGATTCTTTTTGTCTCAACCTCGACACTATGGATTTCACCTTCCTTGAAGCCACCTACATCCTCACCCTAATGGTCACTATCCTCTACATATTTGGACTCATGTTGTCCATCATATGACTCATGAAGAGGAGGGGCATCTTCTTATTGTTCCATAACAGAAAAGTCTACCAAAACATTCTTTTTTGGTGAACTATCTTTTGGAGAGGGAGTTCTTGATCTTATGGTATAGACTTGTGTCTTCTCCTTAGAACTTTCTACATTCAAAACTTGAGGGCATGTTCCCTTTTATCCCTTGGAGGGTTCATCCTTATTTTTTGAAGTTCTTGTTACTCTCCTTTTTGATATAGGGACACTATCTTTTTCTTCTTCATCAGGTTCACCTTCAACAACAGACTTATCCCTCTTCGAAACATTCCTCCTCTTTTCAACTATGGGCTTTCTCTTCTTTTCTACCTTTGACTTTGCTTGAGCATCCTTAATCTTGATCTTCAATGGAGAATCTACCTTTTCTTTTCCCTCTGGATCTTGCTTGTCCTCCTCAAAGGTGGACTGGGAATCCAAATTTTCCAGTAGATCATATGTATATTGCTTCCCTTCATTGTCCAATTCCCAATCTTATGCTTGAGCCATAACTTGGTATACTTGATAACAGGAGCATTGACTTGCTCTAATTTAGTTTTCTCCTCCTCTAACCAATTAATCTCACTAATGGGATTATCTTTGATTGATTCATAATCATGGCTCTGGACTACTTCCCCATCATCATCAAGTTGGTCAAGGATGGATTTGATGCTATTTAGCCTAATTAAACTAGCGGGTAATCTAGAGAATTTCTTTCTTCATACCTCAAACTCATCCTTGCAATTGGCATAGTAGTCTACAATGTCATCCTTGTATCTAAAGTCCCTACTAGCTCTCTTTTGGGCTTCTCCTGTCCTATCAAATCTAGGCCTCTTGGAGTGGAATGCCAGACCTAGAGTACTCATTTCTTCCTCGAAGGAGTGTACTGTAATCATGGAAGGATAGGCCTCATTGACTCCCACTCTCAATGGGAAATCACCTCCTAAGCTTGCTTTGTACATATCATTCTTTACAATATCAAAGGTTGAAATTTTCCTAGTTACCTCTAGAAGTATGATGTGGTCTGTTGGATACCTTGGTAACCTATAAGGAGCTCTCTGACAACCATCAATCTTGATGCAGGAGAAGTTAGGAAATTGTATAAACCATGCTCCATATTTCTATATTAATTGCTTGGTTCCATCAGAAAACCTTACATGCTCTGCCCATTGCAACAATCTTGTGATATACATGGTGAATGCATCATTCACCCTCCTATAGCTTGAGCTTCCCAATTGCAGTTGGGGATAAACATCATAGATAACATCCTGGCCAAATATCCCTTGTATGGATGAAACCTTGCCAAGGCATAAACTAGGTAAGATGTCATTGTGAAGCTCTTGGTCTGCAAAACATTACACAATTTCTTGTGGATCTTGCTACTGATGACACCAGAAAAATGATAATCTACATTTTTCTCCATCCTTATTATGATGTAAAAATCCCAATCCTCAAATATCCCTATAGTCTTCAAACCCATTACTCTGCTAAGGAGAGTGATTGCATCATAGTACTCTAATATGAACTTGGCTCTGTACAACTAATTGGGTAACTTGGAGAAGTGTTTCTTAGGTTTCTCCAACTAGGAATTAATAACTTGTAAATCCTTAGTTGTATCATCTGTATAGTGTTTCTTGGCTATGTTAAGATCAAACCCCCCCACATGAAACCTATTTGGCATGTCAAATGTCTGAGCCACCGAGATAGGAGTGAAATTTTCCAACACCCTACCTTGTGGACTAATTATCCTCCATGTATCTAAATCATAATGCCTAGCACACTCTAGGACTAACTCATAGCACTGCACCATAGGAGGGAAGCCAGCCAATGAGCCAATCTAGAGTTTACCAACCTGCTAGCTAACAAGGAAGGATTTTGTGTTGCCATCCTTGCCTTAAATTCTGCATAATCCTACTTGCCTACATTAGTGTCACCAACCTCAGAACAAATGGAGGATAACTTAGAATCAAGAACCTTGCTCTTCATTTCCAACTTGATTCTCTCATCTTTTGAAATAGAAACTCCCTCATCACTAGGGTCCAGTACCTTTCCCTTAGTCCTTCCAGCAATGGCCTTGCTTGATTCAGCCTATATTCATCGAAAAACCATAATAAAGATCCACTACAATATGAAAATCCAAGTTAGTCCATAATAAGCTTACATATTCATCCTTAAAAAAAGCCTCATGATGAACAAAATCCCCTACAAAATCATAAAGATTACTCATTTCAAAGTTTAGGTTTTTAGTCCTCTCATAGAATTAAGGTGAGAGGAATTTCAGGAAATTCCAAGCTAGACAGAATTCAACAAAACAAGCACAATAAACTTAAAAAAATCATTCAATCCAAATAATAAGTTAAGAAATAGCATGAAACATCTTTAAATAACTCAAATTTATCACATGATGCATACTCATTAACTCATAACTCATGCTATCCCACAATTCCTTATTTTCAACAAGAGTTTAGAGAATTTCGTCAGGGGCGAAAATCCATGAAAAATGGCAGGAGTTCATGAATTTTGGGAAAATGAAGGATGGAAGAAATCTTGATAAAATCCTATGGAGATGGAATTTCATGAATTCAATAGAATTTCTGTGTTTTAAGCACATCTTCGAGAAATCAATAAGGCAATGGAAAATCGGGGAATTCCTAAAATAAAGGAAATCTACAAAATGTTCAAAAACCCAAAATCTTTGACTTTGTCGGGATTTCAACTAGATCAATTAAATGATTAAGAAGTTGGGATTCAATACTGGATTTAGTTTGTTTCAATTTCAAAATGGAGAGTGACGACCTCCAATTCATCAGATGTGACCTCAAGCATTGAGTGCAATGATTTCAAATGGGAATCCCTAGGAGGTCATCATGAATGCATAGTTTGGATGCAACTTAACTTCATAATTTTTCTATCCTTCATACAAATTCTCCCATAGCCTAGCTAAGGAAAGGAGATTATCAAATTGGACAATGAACAAAAGGTTTCAATTCACCCAGAACATGATTTTATCAAAGTTCAAGGATTAGCTAGGTAAAACTATTGCTCAATCCATTAAGCACAAAATTGAGCAATGAATTAAAAAGAGAATTAGTTGACCATATTAAATCTCAATCAAGCAGAAGGAAAGCAAAACAAGCTACAAGAAAGAGCTTCAAACTGAAGTGAGAAACCCTAGCTCAACTATCCAACCCTACCATATCAAAAGCTTGACTCTAAGCATACTCACAAACCATGAAGCAATTTAGCTCATTAATTAAAAGAGAAGGCCAAATGTACATACCATGAGAGCAAGAAAATAGAAATGGCAGCAACTGGCAAGAAACCCTGGAGTACAAACAAACGTGAGCAACCACAAGAAAATTTGACCAATGTCAACAATCATAGCTCAAACGAAAGACTCGGCAAGGGCAACTCGAAATTAAGTCTCCTCAAATTCCTTAACAATGCAAATGACTCAAATTCTAGCATAAAACTCATTTAATCCTAATAAAGTAGGCTGCACGATTGGACAAGAGGCATAAATGCAATGAAAATACAATAAGCTCAGGAATCCGAAGGCATGATGAAATTTCAGGAAAATCTGGGGAAGACAAAATTCCGCAAAGTCCCAAAATTTCTAAAAATAGTATAAAGTAGACTCTATCGGCTTTTAAAGGAATTTAGGGAATTACACCCAAAGGGAATTTTCCCGAAAATAGAGAAAAACCTGAAATATGTCTAAAAACATAAGATTTTCAAAGTGTTCCTTAGAAGGGGGCATTTTCACGAATACGATAATGATTTAGGCACAAGCCAAAGCAACCAAATCCTCAAAACCAAAGGGCCAAAACACCAAAAATGAAATTAAAAGAGTGTACCTGCTTTCAATGGGGTGTGTGTGAAAACTACACAATAGGTTGGTCCGATAGACACCTACTTATTTTTTCCTTGAAATTTAAGTACTACTGCATTGAAATTTCAAATTTTCACCAAATAGATTTATTTTTTTAAATAAACCTAGTAGTTTAGAAACTACATTTAATTTTCTACAGATTCTTTCTTACATATTTTTGAAATAATATAGATAACTTATTCAAATTTTTACACAAGTTTCCTAACTCTAATTTTTCTATTTTTTTTGCCACTTAAGGGCCTATTTTCTCCATGATGATCCTGCACATACCCATGTGTGTTGAACAATCAGAGGATGAAATGAAGGGTAGCATTGGCTGCTATAAGTTCGAGGTTGATTGTGATTATGCCTATGAAGACGACATTGACAGTGGTGTTTAAGAGTATGATATGGAAGATTTCGATATTTATATTAAGGAGGTTGAGGCTCTTATGACAAAAATGAATGTGATACCAAACCCTTTATTTGAGGATCCTCCATCCTCATTAGTTGATAAAAACAGTGATCCTTATTGGTGTAGAGATAATCCACTCTTTGTTGAAAACTTTGAGGATGCATCTGACATGGGGTTGGAATGCAACCTTGAGAAAATAGAGAAATACCTTGATGAGCTCCTTGAGGGCATTTCCTATGTCTATTTTACATTTGATATAGGTGTTGTAGACAAGTTTAAGTATCAAGATTTCAGCTACATGGAAGAGTATGAATACTTCTAGTTTCCAATTCAGTTGAGAGGCATTTGGATGGAGCATGATAATGAGGTGAAGAATAAGGATGTTATTTTCATTATGAACATGTTTCATGTGATGAACATAACACATATGTGTCATGTGATGATGAAAGTTTTCAATTTATGCCTGAATATACAATGTAGAATGACAAAGATTATATTGGAAATGGTATGCTTAGAAAAGTTGGTAGAGATGTCAGTGGCAATGTTTGTAATCAAGAAGATTTCAGTGGTAAGCACATATTTCTACTTGCTTGAGGAGAGCTATACTAGTTGTAGTGGTATGGTAGAGGCAAGTGTGGGTTTAGGAAAATTAGTTCCTTCAAAAAGTGAGTGTTTGACAAAGGAAAACATTGGTTCTCCTTTTTATTTGGTGGTCTGGGGCCATCAAATATTGTTTGAAAAAAATGACTTAGACTTTGTCACCCAATGGTTCTAGAACTTGGTCTACTCCCTAGAGATATGGAATCTCACCATGCCTACAAGGGGCATGCATCCCTAGTTGGAGCTACTATTGACACCTTAAAAAAATTCAAATTTTGATTGCCCATGATGAAAAATGACTTACACTTTGAAACACACCTAAAAAATCTGCCCCAGTGACCTACTTTGGAGAGTCATAAATATGGGCCAATTGATTTTCATGTCAAATACCTTGGTGAGAATATTCAATTGACATATGTGAACATGTATGTAAGATTTCAGCCCCCTGTGATAATTTTTGATAAGGGTTTGAAGCACAAAGCTGGAAAGTTATGGGACTATTTTGCTGCTTGTGGACTCTTAGTTCTGTGAAGTGGCCTCCGATTCGAGTAGATATTTTGCAACTAGGTGATGGTCAAGATAACAGGATTGGTTCTCTCCATTCCCCCAACATTCATATGCTCCTTGGTCTAGTTTCAAAGTCTCATGATTAGATTTGATAGTTTACTAGGTCAAAAACAAATGTAGTTTGTTCACTTTTACACTTGCATTTTCAGAATGTTTCAAAGTGGTCATCTTTGACCCTTAATATCTTTTCATGAATCTGGATTGAAGGGAATCCCCCTTGGAAACATGCTCAATGTATCTAAGTGATTTAGTGTGTCTAGTGGTAGTTTCCCAGAAGATGATTTGATAATTTTTCAAGGAGGTGACTTGGTGTGCTCAAGTTGGTTTTTGATGGGTGAAATGGCAAACATGTATGAGTAGGCCACTTTGGTATTTAATATTTTGCACCTCAAGAATAATTTTTCCATGCCATTTATTGCACTAGATTTTTTTTTCAAATGGTAACCTACATGCTCAGTTTCATGCCTCCTAGATGAGCTTTGATGGGTTAACTAATCCTTTTTTGACTACGACAGGGCCAAAATTAGTGTCTAAAAAGTTTCAAATTTTGAAAATATAAGGACAACCCATTTTTGTTTTTGGTCTAAAAGCTCTATAGCTCCATTTTCATAAAAAATGGAGGTCATATGATATGTTATTTTAATGCATTTCGGGAGTGGTGAACATGTCCCTAGGGCCATTTTACAAATGATGTACATGATTTTTGATAGCTAGGAAAAGTTTGAGGGAATGGTTTTTCTCTAAATAATTGATTATAGCCACACACAAAAACTTTTAGCTCCCTGTGTCGTAGTTTTCCTACAATGAATTTTCTCCAAATGGGTTGCAGGTGTAATTAGAAGTCACAATTTTTTATAATGTTTTAAATGTTCATATTTAAAATATTTTGATTATTTTAAATATTGTGCAAATGAAAGGGGGCATTTAGGGAAAACATAAATGCAATTTCAAAATGTTTGGGAGGAAAAAAAAGTTTAATTCTTGCTTCTAATTGGTCCAAAGGTGGCTTTCATGACTTTCACTACTCCACGAAAAACTCTTTGCCCTGTCGGTTTGCTTTGTATTTGCCATTTGATATTGGCATTCAATGATGAATCTGTTTTCTCATCACCCATTATAGATTCGAGGGCTATTTCCCTTTGCATAGTGGCAATGGAGCTCTTTATCACTCATCACTAATATGTATCTCCATTTCTTGTTAAATCCACCATATGTGATGCTTGACCGATGGAGTTGTTAAGGGCAGATTTTGATCTCCAATCTCTATTGTAATGAAGATTGAAGTGTTTCCTTCTTAATGGAGGTTTCTTTTGGAGCATTTTAGGTAGATTCAAGTAAGTATTATTGCAGGATGAACAAATCTCACGTTTTTGGCTTTACAACAAGATTTTGGGGGTTTTTATTGGCTCAAAATTGTTGCTCCATGGTCTGAAATCACCCATTGATCATTACTAATACCTGGGTAGTGATTCTTGTCATTTTTGTGATGAGTTTTAGATCCCTACGGCCATTAAAATTCCCCCACATCAAGAAAAATGACCTGTACATTTTTCTCTTGCCATAGTTGCAAGAAGTTCCATCAAAGTCTCGAGAGAAGTTGTGTGTGAGAAATGAAGGATTTAGGCGAACAAAAGTGAATATCTCTGATCGTTGATTTGTTTTATTTTTTCTCATCTCATGAGTGATGCACGATGGTTATTCTCCATATTTCTCCCATTGCTATTGTATTCTTCTTTTCTGAAATACACCAAAGATGTGCGATGGAGCAGTGCTCTATCACACATCGCTATTTTATATTTTCATCTTCATTCCTATTTGTGATGTGTAAAGGTGTAAGGCCTCGCCCCGCATGTGATTAGTACAACCCTAAGTGGCTACATACTTTACCTAAATAGATAGCTAGATGTATTACCAATGATAAATAAGGTGATTTAGTGTGGCAACAATATTGTATATCATTTCCTTTCTTTATGTTTTATTGTCATTACCATAAAGATGTATTGTAGCCATAAATTAGGGAATATGAATTGAAATTTTAAATGGGAAGTGAAGGAGGGTATATATATAAGATAATACATGGAAGTAATATTTGGTGAAAAGGAAATTTGTTGAGTATATATATAATATTTAAATATTCGTTTCTTTTCCTATGTTCAAATTGATATTGTCTCCCCGTTAAGAAAAATATTAACATTAATACAAATACATATATTAGCATCAATATTAATGCCATTCAACATGTAACATGAAGGTCTACAATGACATTAACTTTCCTTTTATTGCTGCCATATTTTTACTGCCTGTTCATTTATTCTTAATTTAAGCCGTATTGATGTTACTATTATTACTCTTCATTCGAAAGTTTCATTTAAACACTGATGATTTTAATATTATTATGAGTTTGGTTAACTAATAATAGCAATGTGATATTTTAATTGTGGAATACTTTATTAAAATTATACTAATATTTGTATCAATATTGAAGCTAGCATCTTATTATTAAAATTTACCCTCCAAAATTCTTAACCTCTTATCTAGCTATGTAGGTAAAGCTTATTTTTAGAATTGTTTTATTTATGCCCTTATTTTACCTACCTTGTAAGTGCAATGTAGAGGTCATATTAAATTAATAATTCAATTATAAATCTATTGTGCACAAAGCTATCTCTTTCCACCTAATCCTATGGCCCCAATCATATGGAAAACACCACTAATGTAGTTTCAATCTAACTATCACCATTAAGGCTAACACTACTAGTCAATGCAACATTATCACACCTATCAGATATCCAAGATTTGAAATCTAATGCCATAATTGATACTAGCTAATAATATTCAGACTACCTTCCGTAAAGTCAAGTTGATTGGTTGTGGCATTAATGGAAGATCAACACAAAGATTTGATAATGGTTGTAAATTTAGACTCATTTATATCATGCCATTCTAAAAGAGACTTCCATTTTCTACAAGTTTGTTAGAAAAGATGGGACTAGCATTCAAGGGATAGGCAGTACCCTACATACAATAATGAAGGAGATCAGAGCCTTTATTTCATGATTTTGGTTGTCAAGGCTGCAACCACGGATGCCACCAGTGGTTGGTGGATATATGTTTTATTTTGTAGACAATGGAGGGGATGAAAAGAAAATGGAAGAAAAAGGTGAAACTGTACAGAATGTGGTGGCCACAAGCACACGAT
Source organism: Sequoia sempervirens (assembly GCA_007258455.2). Taxonomy (NCBI): domain Eukaryota; kingdom Viridiplantae; phylum Streptophyta; class Pinopsida; order Cupressales; family Cupressaceae; genus Sequoia; species Sequoia sempervirens. The sequence continues at coordinate 41,460,832 of VDFB02049217.1, forward strand.
ATTTGGGTTAAAATGAAGCAATTTTAGTGTATGGCAGGGGATTCTTCTCATTCTCTTTTTTTAACTCTTTTTTAGAATCCAACAGTGGATTGTGGGGGAAGAGTTAAGGAGGAGAAGGAGAAAAATTACAAAGAAAAGCATCTATTTTCATGATGGGAGAAAGGAGAAGTCTGGACAAACAATATTCACTAGGCTGGAGAGGGGGCAAGCAATCTACATAGAGGAATGGGATTTCTACCTTGTCAATGTGTGAGTGAGAAAGTCATTGCATTACTCTACCCTCATTTTCTTTTGTTTTTCCCTTTTTTGTATCAATGCTCAAAACAACCCACTAGCCTAGTCCTTGTCTTCTCATGTTGCATATATGTCTCAAGTTTAGCTTTACTCTTGTTTCTATATGCACAATTACTTGGGACCATGATCTTCAGTAAATATATCTGATGAAACAATAGGGTGTTACTTATTTAATTCTGAAAGTAGATGATATGCATTGTTTACATTTTCACACTACACACAATTGCTTGATGAATAGATGGACACCATTTTAAAGCTCCTAGTCTGGCATAGGTAGGGCAGTGCTAGCAAAACTTGTTGTGCTAGAAAGAAAACGCTGCAGTCTATGTTGGCTACTGAGCAATTTATATATCACCAATCTTTTTGTGATGTGGATATCATCAATCATATAGTGTATGATTTGTACATTATAGTGTAAATAATTTTATAGGGTGGGTGAAATACTGAAAAATAAAAATAAAAATGTCAATTTCAAAGTTGCCTGGTTGGCTTCTGTTTATCCATAAAGCATCCTTTATGTCCATGCAAGGAATTTTGAAGGTGATCTAGATTTATTAGGCTAAGATAAACATAATGCAATGCATTCGTCCCTGAGTTGCCTTAGTCAAGCCTATGACTCATTCGATGTAGGTAGCCCAAAAAGGCCAGCTTTAAAAGCACATATCGATGTCAGGCCAAATTTATGTTAGTATTATTTAACATTTCATGTTATTTAATATTTTGGTAGAAGCTTTAACCTTGATGTATTTATTCCTTCTTCCTTAACCTTCCTCAAAATTATGGTTTCATTAGAAAGCTAAATGAATAAATTTTAGTTGTTTAATCTATATTTATTGTTAACTATTAGTAAAATTTTAACTAGAGATAATAGTTATTAACAATATCTTATTAGTAATGAAATCGGGGCTAATTAATAATCTCATTAATTGGTTCATTCAAATTATAATTAGTGTGTGCAGCCTTGACTAGATTATGGCATTAATACTATCCAAAAAGACCAGTCCAACTCACATTTAATTCATTTTGAAATTACCAATGAATCCATTAAATGCAGATAGTTGCTTGTTGTATGGGCGTTGAGTGCTAAATGGGAATGAAGCGACCGGTTTAATAAGTTATCAGTGATTGGCATAAATATCTGTGAGATGGCATTGAAAAAAATAATGCTGGAAACTTTACCTTTCACCAGGCAAGTTTTAGGTCACTCAAAAAATAAGATTTTGGTGTGGATGTTACCCAGTGAGCTTAAACTCCAAATCAAAGTAGGCTAATATTAGTGTGCAAGCAATGTTTTATCCTCCAGTGGTTAGTATGTTTGTTGATAAGCTAATAATTATTAAGATAGTAGATGCAGTTATTAATAATAATAACTATTATTAATAATAATAACTGTTATTAATAATTACTAAATAAATAAACCAACTCACAAAAATGTAATCCTTGATGTGAATAATTAATCACTAAATTAATATTTAATCTTTGCTGGACATTGTCGAGAGGAATTAAATCCATGATCTTAGTATGTGAGTCCTATTGCATGAATATCTTTTGGAGAGTCAGAACTGTTGGCTAACTGATGTTGATGCTTTTCTTGTTACCTCACTGCACAATTTTTTTATTTCCATGTTTTATTGTTTTATTAGCTTTAAATCGGAGTTTTAAAAACTTGCCAACAATTTTATTGCATGTAAGAAAAACAGTCTATTATTAGTTTGTTTCAGATTTTTCTTATAAGCTTTCTTGTCTATTTATCTTTGTATTGAGTGCTGCTAATTGCTGCTCAATTTTTAAACAATAAACTATATTGTAGTTCAGTCATCAGAAAATATATAGTCTGCATGTTTGGGAAATAGTTCAATCATAAGAAAATATATGATATGCATGATTGGGAAATAGTACAAAATAGTTTTCTTTGATGTAATCTCTGTGTGGTATTATTAAGAGGTGTGAGTATTTATTTGATGATATTTTCTATCTACTATAAGTATTTATATTGTTAATATATATATATATATATATATATTCAATTTGTCTCTTATTTTATATTATGCAAAATGCATGTTGTTCTAAATGGAGCTGAAATATCCTCTCCCTTATTAAAAAAAATACATATAATCATTTGATTAATTAGTTATTAATGTTATCTTTTGTATTTATTTTATTAGTTAAAATAAAAATAAAAATGATCATTATAATAATTTGATGTATATGTCAACCTTTATTTTAAAATTTGTTATGCAATAATTTGCATTGAATTAAGTATTATTGTTATTTGAATGTACATCTGTATTATATACATTCAAGTGCATATATAGTATATGATCACCCAATTTGATATGCTTATGTATAATTATGTGTGTATATATATACAATTTTATATATGTATACTTTGTGAATATATTTTAAAAAAAATTGTATATTTATAATATACTATTATTTTTGTGGCAAGGTGTTATTATTACTTGTTATAGTTTTCAAATTATTTGATGTAAGTATTAGTTGGCTATCGTTTGGCATAAGATGGTTAACAATATTATTTATTGCTAAACTGAACATTAGTATAGATGTCATTATCATTTTAATAGATGATTTGATTTTATACATTTAAGAAATCATTCTTGATTAGGTTAAATGTTAGTTTTTGACAATTGTGGTTATTACTATTTTTGTATAGTGATTAAATCTTTATCCACTAACAATAATTTCTTAGCTATTGTATGTGCTTTCATTTTATTAAATCAATAAATTTTATATGTAAATCATTATGGTATTTAATTACTATTGTATACTCATCAATCAAACAATCCTTAGTATTGTATAAGTATTGGTAGGACATTCGTAGAATTGGTACTCCTTGGAATTCCTATGGCTAATGTTATGTAATTTAGTATACAATGTCTTTACCTTTGATATCAAATTTTTTAGGTCCATATGGAGTTCCATAGTCATGGATAATAGAATGATTGATAGAGGGAATGTTTAATCACATGAATTTTTTTTGAAATTAATATGATCATTTTTGAACTTTTTTTTGTTATACCCTTTTTTTTCCAACCAAGTGTGTGATGGTTAAAGTCTATGCTATGCCCTTAATATTATGGTACATTGGGTTATGAATAGTCAACTTGTGGCTATCTTAACTCTCTATTAAGTCATATTGTCATTAGTATATTGTTATTTAGTTTTTTAGGTTGGCCTAAGTCTTATATAGGTGTGTCTAAGTCAGCCTAGGTGATATCCTTGGCATAAATAGGTATATACAGGAGGTTGTGAGTCTTATTTCATCATCAAGTTGTGAAGTGTGTTCTCATTAGAGATATTTGGAGGTTGCCCCCTCGAAGTGCCTTGTTATTCTTAGTTATTATCAAGTATTTGTAGCATATTTTAGATCATATTCTTCTATTGTGCAAGTTATTTCATAACAAGTGGTATCAGAGCATGATCTTGGCACCATAGAGGCAAGGTTTTTCTCAATTTTGGAGGCAATTTTGGGAAGAGCATATCTTTCAGATTTTGGTGAATTTTTTTCTAATTTTTAAAGGGTTTTTGAAGAACATATTCAAGAATCTATAGTCTAGATATTAGAATAATTGGAGCCGAACTAAGCGAATTATTGTAGAATTAGGGTTTCTTCACTATTTTTTTGGAATCTACATATCTTGCACATCTTGTTAAGAGAATGTTGTCACTCCGGAGAAGACTCCTGACAAGGATGGTGAAACAATCGAGGACTCATAATGAGGAAATCAATAAGGTCAAATAATACATTTCCTCAATGAAGATGGATATGTGTGACCTAAGAGGAGATATATCGGACATATGAAACATGTTAAGCACCTACATGGCTAAACCAAGAAAGGAGTTCTCAAGTGCCCAAGATGAAAATTCTAGGTCAACTACCATGGACACAAGCTTTAGTACTCCTATGGGATCTAGGAACTTATTTACAAAGGTTGATATGCGCAAGTTCGATGGTAAGGATCCTCTCACATGGATAAACCAAATGGAGAATTTTTTTGAAGTACACCAAATCCCAAATGGACAAAAGGTCACAATGGCTTCCCTATATTTAGAACTAGATCAATTCATTTGGTATTGTTGGCTTTGCACTCATCGAAGGAAAAAGGGGCTCACCGTATCATGGTCAATTTTTATAGAGGAACTCCAAGCACAATATAGCAATAGCGTCATAGACAACTTCTTCAGCCAGCTAGCTAAACTTCAACAAACAGGATCAGTTAAGGATTATATTCAACAATTCCAAAATCTATACTTAAGGGTGGATTCAATTATAGAGGAAAACTTGAATGACTTATTCTTGGGTGGTCTCAAGGATCACATTCAACATGAGGTACACATATTTAGCCCTAGTTCCATAATTGAGTCTTTTATCTTAGCACGCAGGGTAGAGGAGAAGTATTTGATTCCTAAGAAGCAAGGGGCTAATGTGAGAAGAGAGAAAGGATATTCAACACAACCTACTAAGTTGACTCCACAACAAATTGAGGAGAAAATAGCAAAAGGATTGTGTTTCAATTGTGATAGCAAATATAGTCAAGGACATAAATGTAGTGAAAGGAAATTGTTTTATATTGAAGATCCCAATGAGGAAGAAGAGGAGGAACCTATACTAGAAGATGAAAGGGATTCAAATGAGGAATCACATGATTCTCAACTAATCATTTCTTGTCATGCACTCTCAAGTTTCAATGCTTCACAAACTCTCAAGGTGGTGGGTTTCCTAAAGAAGTAGAAGGTAATAGTGTTGACCGAATCAGGTAGTACTCATAATTTCATCAACAAAAAGTTAGCTACTCATCTAAATTGTTTCATATATCCAGCTCCAGAGTTTCAAGTTTTGATTGCAGATGGTGGTATAGTTAGTTGTTTAGGGAAGTGTCATAGCATTAAATTATCCATGGGAGATTATCAACTTGATACCCCAATGTATGCGATATCCATGGGTGCAGCAGATATTGTTTTGGGAGTACAATGGCTTACTACATTAGGAACAATTGAGATGAACTTCCAAGAACTATTCATGAGATTTCAATCAGAAGGAAGGCTAGTAGAGCTAAGAGGGTTGAAGGAAAAATCTCCACAAATGGTAAGCTCTCATCAAATGCAAAAGTTTCTTAAGAAAGGAGTGGATGGATTTGTGGCCCAACTATGTTCATTAGAAGTCTCTCAATCTAATACTCCTACTCATCCAGATTTGCAAGCTATAATTTATCATCACTCGGTTGTTCTTGGAGATATTCCTAAAGGAATTCCTCCTAAGAGGGATCATGATCATGCCATACAGTTATCCACACATACAAAAGAGTGAGATATAAAAAAATGTTGAAGAGATGCTAGAGGTAGGAATGATTAGGCATAGTCAAAGTGCTTACTCCTCGCCTGTGGTGATGGTACGTAGGAAGGATGATATTTGGCACATGTGTCCAGAATATAGAGTGCTCAACATGTACACCATTAAAGATAAGTTTCCAATTCTAGTCATTGATGATTTACTAGATGAATTAAATGGAGCTATGTTTTTTACCAAGTTAGATCTTAGATCTAGTTATCACCAAATTTGAATTAAGGAGGACGATATTTGTAAGACAACATTTCAGACTCATGAGGGTCATTATGAATTTTTGGTGATGCCATTTGGTCTTACCAATGCACCATCTACATTCCAAAGTTTGATGAATTCCATTTTTAAGAAGTTCTTGCGAAAGTTTGTGCTAGTATTCTTTGATGATATCTTGATTTATAGCAAGACTTAGGAAGAAAATTTGCAACATTTGGACCAAGCATTACAAATAATTGAAGATCATAAACTCTATGCTAAGCCATCCAAGTATGCTTTTGGTCTTACAGAGGTGGAGTATTTGGGACACACAGTTTCACATGAAGGAGTGAAGGTGGACCCTAACAAAATTAAGGCTATCATGGAATGGCCTATTCCAAAAACCATTAAGAAACTAAGAGGATTCTTGGGATTGATAGGGTACTATAGAAGATTTGTGAAGAATTATGGTAGTATAGCAGCACCTCTCACCACTCTATTGAAGAAGGATTCTTTTCATTGGAACAAGTCTGCCAATACAACATTTGAGAGATTGAAGGAGGCTATGTGTACAACTCCAGTACTTTCCACTCTTGACTTCACCAAGGAGTTCATTGTGGAATGTGATGCTTTTGGAAATGGGATAGGAGCAGTGCTCATGCAAGAAGGTCAACCAATTTATTTTGAGAGTTGTCAATTAAAAGGTAAGAATGAACTAAAACCTATTTATGAGAAGGAAATGCTAGCAATACTCCATGCAGTGAAACAATGGTGGCCTTATCTATTGGGTATACATTTCAAGGTTAAGACAGATCATGATAGCCTAAAATATTTTTTGGAACAATGACTATCTTCTGAAGAGCAACAAAAATGGGTCACTAAGATGTTAGGATATGACTTTGAGATTGTATATAAGAAAGGGAAAGAAAATATTGTCGCAGATGCACTGTCAAGGAAGGATGAGAAAGATGAAGCCTTATTGTGTGCCCTTTCAATATTACAAGAAAATTGGGTGGAGGAAGCCAAAGCAGAGTGGAAAAATGATGTTGCAACAAGTAATCTCATCGAGCAATTAAAAAGTGATCCTAGTAGTTCAGATAAGTTTTGTTGGAAGGGAGATACTCTTTGGTATAAAGAGTGTTTGTATCTCTGCAAGAATTCCAACCTTAAAATCAAGATTCTCATAGAGTTGCATGAGTCTCCAGTGGGTGGTTATTCAGGATTTTTGAAGACATATCATCGATTCAAGCAATATTTCTTTTGGGAAGGGCTAAAGGGTGATGTTCAAAAATTTGTGGTTGATTGTTTGGTGTGTCAAAGGCATAGAGGAGAGACAATTAAGACACCAGGTCTCTTGCAACCCTTATCTATTCCTAGCCAGCATTGGGAAGAGGTATCCATGGACTTCATCATAGGGCTTCCCAAATCTAAAGTTCATAATGTCATCTTGGTGGTAGTTGATCAGCTCACTAAATATGCACATTGCATTACATTAGCACATCCTTTTATAGCAAGTGCAATGGCTAAAGCTTTTTTGGAGAATATCCAAAAGCTACATGATACACCTAAAGTTATTGTTAGTGATCGTGATCCTATCTTCACTAGTCACTTTTGGAAAGATTTATTCTCATGTTTGGGTACTCAATTGGCTCTTAGCTCTTCATACCACCCTCAATTAGATGGGCAAACGAAGGTTGTTAATAAGTGTTTGGAAGGATATCTACGTTGATTCACTTCAGAGAAACAGTCTCAGTGGGTAGATTGGCTACCACTTGTGGAATGGTGGTATAACACTTATTTTCATAGCTCATAAAAAATGTCTCCATTTTTGGCACTTTATAGATATCATCCTCCTTCCATCACATCATCAATTAAGGTGTTCCCAAGAGTTTAGGTAGTAGAAGACCACTTGCTTCATCAACAAAAACTACTTTTAGGACTCAAGGAGAATTTAGCCATGGCACAAAATCGAATAAAATAATAGGTAGACCAACATCATAGTGAAAGAAGTTTTGAAGTTGGGGATTGGGTATTCTTGTGATTGCAGCCTTATAAGAATATCTCACTAAAGTAGCAAAGAAAGAATAATAAGTTGTCTCCAAAGTATTATGGTCCATACCAAATCATGTAGAAGATCGGTAGTGTTGCCTACAAGCTTGAGTTGCCACCAACAACAAAGATACATCCAATTTTTAATGTTTCCTATTTGAAGAAGGTAATTGGACATAATATTCCAACTCAAACAACACTTCCCGAGCTAGATGAAGAAGGAAGAATCATTTTGGAACCAGAGTACATTCATCAAACACACACAAAGAAGCTGAGTAATAGAACTATCACTGAGTATCTCATCCAATGGAAGAATTTACTAGTTGAAGATGCCACATGGGAAGACAAGGAGTTCATTCAAAAGTTTCCAAACTTGATTAGCATTGAGGACAATGCTTCTTTGAAGAAGGGGGGCATGCTATGCCCTTAATATTATGGTACATTGGGTTATGAATAATCAACTTGTGGCTATCTTAACTCTCTATTAAGTCATATTATCATTAGTATATTGTTATTTAGTTGTTTAGGTTGGCCTAAGTCTTATATAGGTGTGTCTAAGTCAACCTAGCTAATATCCTTGGCATAAATAGGTATATATAGGAGGTTGTGAGTCTTATTTCATCATCAAGTTGTGAAGTGTGTTCTCATTAGAGATATTTGGAGGTTGCCCCCTTGAAGTGGCTTGTTATTCTCAGTTATTATCAAGTATTTGTAGAATATTTCATATCATATTCTTCTATTGTGCAAGTTATTTCATAACAGTCTAGTGTCAAACTACGGTTCCTCTACGAATTATATAAGTAGACAAAGCCATCAGAGACAACCCTCAAGGAATTAGGTTTTTCCCCTAGGCTTGTTCTCTTATTATTACTTAAAGATACTATTGACATATATATATATATGTGTGTGTGTGTGTGTGTATTCTATTTGAATAACTTGTAACTTAAACCAAGTATGTTGTAACGCCCGTCGTGAAAACCCCAGAGAACACACACAATGCAAATAATTTTTTTTTAAAATAATAAAAGTAAACATGCAATAACAATAAACTACATAACATATTACATAGCATTAACACACTTGGTTCTCTGGGGCACGCGAGGTTACTTCATAACACTAACACAAATAAAGATAAAGAATACAACATAACCATTTACCTTATAATAACCATAAATAATGATACATCCCATAACCATGATGCGAGCATAATAAACATCACATAATACATCCATAGTAAATATCTTAATAAAGATACAAATAATCCTAACTATTGCATCATCGTTTTAATGCTACATTACAATCTCTGATAATTGAATTACATTGAACCTCCCAACATGGGGATATATACAAGAATAAAGAAATATGAAATACAAGTGTATACTGGTACAACTCCACTGCGGAAAAGCTGAGAAGACAGGATGCTAATGGGGAACCCAATGGGTGCGGAGCACGTTCCACCCAACCATGTGAATTACAAGTGACTCACCCCCCATGCTCAGAGGTGACGAGGAAGTCAACCCGACCATAAATGTCAAACTGACTCAACATCAACATGATATGAACAAGTACAACTCAAAGCATACAATGAACAACCATCAACGCTCACAAATAACATAACAAATCAAAACTAAGAAACTCACCACAATAACATGAAGTATTACCAATTAGCAATCATGAACAATTTCACAAGAATCAAAAGCATCATAAAGGTACAATATCCAAAGGCAACTACAAATAAAACACAAGGGTGTCAAGGGGAGAGTGTCATCGCATAGCTCTCATGGGATTCTCCTAGCCCTTCCTCCAACTGAGGTGTCGGCACCCATTTATGGATCTCCTGGCCCTTCCTCCTAACTGAGGCACCAGCACCATAGGGTAGCTAATGTGGAGCCAATAATCTCTCATGAAGATGAGACTATGACTTTGCCGACCACAGCCTTCTTAGTCTATCACTAGTCTATGGTAACCCTAATGCATAGCCGAGGAATCCAATGTTTTGTTATCTTGTATTTTTTTAACTACCCAACCCCCTAAATTCTATTGTTTAGGTTATCACTTGTTTAACTACTCTTTCATGGGTTATCCTGAGCCACTCTCCCTCCTATGACCCCTAACATATCTCAAAGCAGGCAAGGGTTGAACTAACAGTAATAAAGCATAAACCAAATCTGAACACACAAGGCATTAACCGTCTCGCGATTACTCTTAATCAAAAGTCTTACAATACCGTTCAACCCTTCCAGACATAAAACCAATAATGCTCAAAAACACAATCAAGAGGAGAATAACACTCTAAATGTCAAGCCTCTGGAACAAGGTATCACAGACCAAAACAACTCCCACATAGATCACACTAAACGATAACCATTTCAGACAAGAACTTGAAGACAAAACTTCAAATCATTCACAAAAGATTAACAGGTTCCAATCACCAAATAAACGAAATGCAGTTTTCTCAATAAAATTTCACAACAACAAATCGAAGCAAATTCCAGTTAAATTATCTATTCAATTGATAAAATATTACCCCATATTCATTTATAATTTCACTAATTAACCTTTATAAAAAAAACCACAAAATTTACATTTTAAAACTAAAATAATATTAAATAAAATAATTATAATTTTTTTTTTTAAAATAAATAAATAAAAATAAATTATAATTATAATACTTAATAAAATAAAATAAAAACATACACCAAAAAAAATATATATATAAATAGAAATATTAATAAAAATAAATAAATTTTAAACTTTAATATATCACAGGGTCATCGGCCCTTAAGACTGGCCGCAACAGTCATTAAGATTACTGCGCTCAGTAGTCTATGAGACTGCTGTGCGCAGTCAGAATAGACAAGGAGTATGGGGTCGGGTACGGCTTCGGCTGTCCCTCCCAACTCCCAAAACAAGAACATTTAATTTTTTTTTTTTATATAATATTTTTCTAAATAAAAACCAACACAAAAATCTAAAATAAATTTTGATTTTCTGAGAACTTTAGAATTCGTAAGACAGACATACGACCGACGTAGGTTCTCATAATAAAATATTAAGGTCTGCATATGTATAAATATAAATAGGTATATATATATATATTACTTTCATATATATTTAAAAACAAAGAAAAAGAATACAGAGAAATAGATTTTTGTATATTTTAACAAAAATAGAAAAAAAATATAGAGAAATAAAATAGATCCATTATATATAAATATATTAACAAAACTTCACATTTATTATTCCCTACCAGAAACTACCTTTTTCAAAATCTTCTTATTAATAAATTGAATATTTCAGAAGCTAGAGGTTTTAGATTTGACAGTTTGGAAGCAGTTCTATAATTTTCTTCCTTCTTTAAAATTTCTAGTCTAATATCTTGCACTAGTTTTCAGTACAAACAATAGTTTTCTATATTCACAAAAATCATTTTTAATAAAATTTATTTTTCTTTTCTGAAGCAGATAGATAAAAGAGAAGGTATGAGAAGGAGACTTCGAGTGGAACCTGGTGTCCAACGCTTATTCAAAAATCTGAAGATGCCTGCTTGAATCTAATGACGTCGAAGAGCTTACTGTTCGTGCTTCCAAATCTCCTCTGTAGACTTTCGCCCTCGAACTCAAATCTGATTCCTTATTCAGAAACCTCTCCAGGACAATCACCAGAAACAGATTGAAACTCTCTTTCTAAAATTTCAGAATACCCACCCAATATCTTCTACAACTTCTAAACTAATATTCTCTATGTGTGTAAACTTACAATTTTTCCTAATTAAATAAAAATATATTGTCCATCTCTCCCAAAAACTCTGAAAATCCAAAAATAAAATAAAATAATTCTTTAAAAGCCAACTTTTTACCCAGATCTGTATTCTTATTGGCTCACACAATCCTTTCATTCTTTTATTTATTTTATTGTTTTAATTTCTATTTTTGCAACTTTACTTGCACAACACATTACTTATTTAATTTAAATAAATTATTCTAATAATTATCCTCCACCAGATAATTGATTAAAATAATTAAGACACATTTAGTGTTTAATTGTCAATTAATTGAAATAGATGACTTTCAAAATAATTAAATCATTCAAATATTTAAATACAATTTAATCTAACATTAAAATAAATAATTATTTCAATCATTAAAATAAATCATAACTTATAAAATGCCATCTTAAATAAAATACGACAAACACATAACACAAAACACAAATGACAACAATTACACAAACATGAACAATACCAAACAAACGAGACGATCTAATATCATGGGACGGGATGACTTCATCGCCACCTCTATTTCAACATTTAACCGTTGGGCTATTGGTGCTCGCCTTGTCCTACCAAAGCAGGTGGAATCAAGACTTGTACTTGCAAATCCTGCATACAAGTGAAGTTGTGTACATGTGCATACATATATATATATATATATATAATCGAAACATTAAATTAAAGTACTGCATTGTGAGAAGGAATTGCAAAATAATAGGGCACTCGTGAACGAGTGATGCTATATTGTCCTTCATCACACCTATTCTAACAATTATAATATACCAATAAATTAACATTTCTAACTAACAATCATCTCATAACATATTAAATTAAATCACTACATTATATCATAATTCTGAAAATCAACTAATATAACCAACCATAATGTCATATGAAATAATCAAATCCACTAATGTATAAGCATAATCACCAATAGTCTACCAATCAAACCACCAAACCGAACAATAATAGTATCATCACAGTATCAAACCAAGGCACATAAAATAATAAATCTAAACAGTATGAGGGGTATTACATCCTCCCCCCCTAGGACATGGCTTACTCCTGGAAGCCATTAAATAAAAGAATAAAAATTAAGATTCTCAAATAAGGGAGACATCCTCCCATGACGCCAAGATCACAACATTTAGGACATCATCGAACCCTTTCAAGCTCACTCATGAGCTCGTAAGCTAGAACCTCGTCCTCTACTAGAAGTGTCTACACCTGCATCCTGGTACCCAGCCTAGCGATCGTCGACAACAGAATACACTCGATGAGACCTACCCGCATCTCCCACCATTGGCTCAGAAGTGGCAGGTCTTTGATTAAATCTAGAGGTGCTCTTTTGTGGACACAATCTAGCGATATGTCCTTGTTGCCCACATGAGTAGCAACTAGTACCTCGACCAAATCCTCTACCCTCAGATGGAGCATTGGATTGTTGAAAGCTTCCTCAACTCAACGCTGACTAAAAACTAGGTGCAGGCTATGCAAATCATTCTTGATGAATCCGGTTCCTGTTCCGATCCCTGCGAAACTGGGAATTGCCACCCTGTTGAGATTGAAAGTTTTCATGCTTCAACTGCAATTGCTGTTCCTGATGCTGCTGCTGCTGATGTTGCTAACCCCCTTTAAATGGTGGATTCTTATTCCAAGAAGATCCTGCTCCCTGTGACTGCCCTCCATGAGAGCTAGAACCAGGTGTAGGCGCACTACCAATCTGTACTCCGATGTGACCACCCAAAGCCATGGCCAGATTTTCCTCAACTAAGCGAGCCTTCTCCACTACCATTTCCATCATCTTCGGCTCGAAGACTCATATGCCACCACTGATGCAGGCATTTAAGCCCCGAACAAAATGCTGCACTAACATACCTTCATCGTGGCTAATCCGTGCATACTACTTCAACTCATAGAAGCGCCTCTCATACTACTCCACTGACATAGACAACTGCTTGAGATCATGAAACTCGTCAGCCCTGCATTTCCTCCAGTGATTTGAGAGGAAGCGAGCCCTGAACCTATCTAGGAACAACTCCCAAGTAACCATACTGAGATCAAGATGTAACTTCTATTCCTCAAGGTGCCACCAAGTAGACATGAAGCCTCGCAAGTGCATAACTGTGCACCACGCCTTGGTATTGCTACAGTAGGGGTGCATAGCGAAGCAATGATCTAAGTCAATTAACCAAGTCTTAGCCTCTAGACCTCCTCCAGAACCATCAAAAGTGGGAGGGTGTGCCCTCATCAGATCTCTCATATGGCCTGCTAAGACTGCATCCTGAATGACATCTGTATCCCTGTGCCTCAGAGGCCTCTCTCTCTCCCTTCTCTCCCTCTCAACTTGGTGCACCTCATCTGGCCTGGGACCCAATCGGTCAAAAATCTCTCCAAGTATATGCTGTAACTGACCGTCTAGACCAGGCTGTGCCAGATTCTGGCCACCTGATGGAATGCTATGAAGACTCTGTTGTTCCTCATGCTCAGAACCATGGGAACTAGGAACTAAGGGGCTTCGCTGGTTTGCTCTATGACTGGCACCATGGCCTCTTGCATGGCCACGTCCTCTACCTCGAGGCATGGTTCTGCGCCACAAGATAAAGTACAAAATGAGCTCAAGAGTTGCACATATGGTAACCTAATGGACTACACTACCCAAAGACCCTAGTGTTTGCAACCTGGCTCTAATACCAAGTTGTAACACCCGTCGTGCAAACCCCAGAGAACACACACAATGCAAATAATTTTTTTTTTAAAATAATAAAATTAAACATGCAATAACAATAAACCACATAACATATTACATAGCATTAACACACTTGGTTCTCTAGGGCACGCGAGGTTACTTCGCAACACTAACACAAATAAAGATAAAGAATACAACATAACCATTTACCTTATAATAACAATAAACAATGATACATCCCATAACCATGTTGCAAGCATAATAAACATAACATAATACATCCATAGTAAATCTCTTAATAAAGATACAAATAATCCTAACTATTACATCATCATTTTAATGCTACATTACAATCTCTGATAATTGAATTACATTGAACCTCCCAACATGGGGATAAATACAAGAATAAAGAGATATGAAATACAAGTGTATAGTGGTACAACTCCACTACAGAAAAGCTGAGAAGATAGGATGTTGATGGGGAACCCAATGGGTGCGGAGCACGTTCCACCCAACCATGTGAATTACAAGTAACTCACCCCCCATGCTCAGAGGTGACGAGGAAGTGAACCCGACCATAAATGTCAAACCGACTCAACATCAACATGATATGAACAAGTACAACTCAAAGCATACAAAGAACAACCATCAACGCTCACAAATAACATAACAAATCAAAACTAAGAAACTCACCACAATAACATGAAGTATTACCAATTAGCAATCATGAACAATTTCACAAGAATCAAAAGCATCATAAAGGTACAATATCCAGAGGCAACTACAAACAAAACACAAGGGTGTCAAGGGGAGATTGTCATTGCATAGCTCTCATGGGATTCTCCTGGCCCTTCCTCCAACTGAGGCGCCGACACCCATCTATGGATCTCTTGGCCCTTCCTCCTAACTGAGGCGCTGGCACCATAGGGTAGCTAATGTGGAGCCAATAATCTCTCATGAAGACGAGACTATGACTTTGCCAACCATGGCCTTCTCAGTCTATCACTAGTCTATGGTAGCCCTAATGCATAGCCGAGGAATCCAATGTTTTGTTATCTTGTGTTTTTTTAACTACCTAATCCCCTAAATTCTATTGTTTAGGTTATCACTTGTTTAACTACTCTTTCATGGGTTATCCTGAGCCCTTCGTCATCTTGAGGCGCTGGTGCCCATGAAGAGCCACTCTCCCTCCTATGACCCCTAACATATCTCAAAGCAGGCAAGGGTTGAACTAACATCAATAAAGCATAAACCAAATCTAAACACATGAGGCATTAACCCTCTCGCGATTACTCTTAATCAAAAGTTTTACAATACTGTTCAACCCTTCCAGACATAAAACCAATAACGCTCAAAAGCACAATCAAGAGGAGAATAACACTCTAAATGTCAAGCCTCTAGAACAAGGTATCACAGACCAAAACAGTTCCCACATAGATCACACTAAATGATAACCATTTTAGACAAGAACTCGAAGACAAAACTTCAAATCATTCACAAAAGATTAATAGGTTCCAATCACCAAATAAACGAAATGCAGTTTTCTCAATAAAATTTCACAACAACAAATCGAAGCAAATTCCAGTTAAATTATCTATTCAATTGATAAAATATTACCCCATATTCATTTATAATTTCACTAATTAACCTTTATAAAAATAACACAAAATTTACATTTTAAAACTAAAATAATATTAAATAAAATAATTATAATTTAAAAAAAATAAAAATAAATAAAAATAAATTATAATTATAATACTTAATAAAATAAAATAAAAACATACACCGAAATATATATATATATAAAAAAATAGAAATATTAATAAAAATAAATAAATTTTTAACTTTAATATATCATAGGGCCGTCGGCCCTTAAGACTGGCCATAGCAGTCTTACTGACTGTTGTGCATGGTAGTCATTAAGACTGCTGCGCTCAGTAGTCTATGAGACTGCTGAGCGCAGTCAGAATAGACAGGGAGTACGGGGTCGGGTACGGCTTCGGCCGTCCCTCCCGACTCCCAAAACAATAACATTTAAATTTTTTTTTATATATAATTTTTTTTTTAATAAAAACCAACACAAAAATATAAAATAAATTTCAATTTTCTGAGAACTTGAGAATTCGTATGACAGACGTACGGCCGACGTAGGTTCTCATAATAAAATATTAAGGTCTACATATATATAAATATAAATAGGTATATATATATATTACTTTCATATATATTTAAAAATAGAGAAAAAGAATACAGAGAAACAGATTTTCATATATTTTAACAAAAACAGAAAAAAAATACAGAGAAATAAAATAGATCCATTATATATAAATATATTAACAAAACTTCACATTTATTATTCCCTACCAGAAACTACCTTTTTCAAAATCTTCTTATTGATAAATTGAATATTTTAGAAGCTAGAGGTTTTAGATTTGACAGTTTGGAAGCAGTTCTATAATTTTCTTCCTTCTTTAAAATTTCTAGTCTAATATCTTGCACTAGTTTTCAATACAAACAGTAGTTTTCTATATTCACAAAAATCATTTTTAATAAAATTTATTTTTCTTTTCTGAAGCAGATAGATAAAAGAGAAGGTATGAGAAGGAGACTTCGAGTGGAACCTGGTGTCCAACGCTTATTCAAAAATCTGAAGATGCTTGCTTGATTCTGATGACCTCGAAGAGCTTCCTATTCATGCTTCCAAATCTCCTCTGCAGACTTTCGCCCTTGAACTCAAATCCGATTCCTTATTCAAAAACCTCTCTAGGACAATCACCAGAAACAGATTGAAACTCCCTTTCTAAAATTTTAGAATACCCACCCAATATCTTCTGCAACTTCTGAACTAATATTCTCTGTGTGTGTAAACTTACAATTTTTCCTAATTAAATAAAAATATATTGTCCATCTCTCCCAAAAACTCTGAAAATCCAAAAATAAAATAAAACAATTCTTCAAAAGCCAGCTTTTTACCCAGATCTGTATTCTTATTGGCTCACACAATCCTTTCATTCTTTTATTTGTTTTATTGTTTTAATTTTTATTTTTTCAACTTTACTTGCACAACACATTACTTATTTAATTTAAATAAATTATTCTAATAATTATCCTCCACCAGATAATTGATTAAAATAATTAAGACACATTTAGTGTTTAATTGTTAATTAATTGAAATAGATGACTTTCAAAATAATTAAATCATTCAAATATTTAAATACAATTTAATCTAACATTAAAATAAATAATTATTTCAATCATTAAAATAAATCATAACTTATAAAATGCCATCTTAAATAAAATACGACAAACACATAACACAAAACACAAATTACGACAATTACACAAACATGAACAATACCAAACAAACGAGACGATCTAACATTTAACCGTTGGGCTATTGGTGCTCGCCCTGTCCTGCCGAAGCAGGTGGAATCGAGACTTGTACCTGCAAATCCTGCATACAAGTGAAGTTGTGTACATGTGCATACATATATATATATAATTGAAACATTAAATTAAAGTACTGCATTGTGAGAAGGAATCGCAACATAACAGGGCACTCGTGAATGAGTGATGCTATATTGTCCTTCATCACACCTATTCTAACAATTATAATATACCAATAAATTAACATTTCTAACTAACAATCATCTCATAACATATTAAATTAAATCACTGCATCATATCATAATTCTGAAAATCAATTAATATAACCAGCCATAATGTCATATGAAATAATCAAATCCACTAATGTATAAGCATAATCACCAATAGTCTACCAATCAAACCACCAAACGGAACAATAATAGTATCATCACAGTATCAAACCAAGGCACATAAAATAATAAATCTAAATAGTATGAGGGGTATTACATATGTGATTATTGATGAGTTCGTGGAACTAATCAAGCCTACCTTGGTGATGTGGATTCCATATCTCCATTTGAAACCCAACCTTAGATGTCAAAATAAATATGTATATGGTTGAGTTCTTATAATTTATTGATCACATGTTGTTATGTTTTCATGAAGTACTTGTATAGGGAGCAGTCTTTGGGATTTATGTTGTGGTTGTGGTCAAAATTTGAAATTTGTGTTTTGTCTTTGATTGTTTTTTTGGTTGAAATTTTTGGGCATTACAAAAGGTAACTTGTGGATAAATGATGGTGGTGGGCCTATGGTAAATAATGAAGGGGGCAATGTTTAAATTTTCAACCTTTACTTTGGACGGTGGAAATGCTTCAATGGAGATTTCATGAGTAATCAATTTTATTGCTGGAGCGTTCAATAAATCAAGGCCTCCATAAGATTAAAATCAAGATTTTAATATGGGAAATATCTAAATGTGAAGGTGAAATATAAAGCTCACGCTATCGCTATTTATTTTCACCTTTTCATAATGTATTTGTGATACGTGATGGAGGCTTGGGTAATGCTTGAGTGAATGATGGTGGGTGCCTTGTGAAAATTATTTAATATTTTCACAGAAAAGATTATTCTTTGCTACAAGTAAAATGCAAAATATAGAGGCCCGAGTAATTATTTTATTTCCCAATAAAGTGAAGTTTGATGATTCAAGATAAAATTTAAAAAACCATTTATTTTCTAGGTATTGAAATAATTCATTTCATGGAGATTGTTTAAAATGTAAAAAAAAATCACGGTAAAGGAAAAAACATGAGTTACATGGTAGTGAAAAGATGAATGTGTAGGTGAATAAGTTTTCTACATCAAATAAAAGATGAATGATGGCTCTTTAGGTAAGGAATATTTTCTTTTATGAGGAAAGTCAGGAATGATGCATGAATATGAGAGCATGTTGAAGATTCTTTAGGAAGTAAAAGGCAACAATGGATCAATAGGAGCTGAAGATGCCAAATGTCAACTGAAGATGTAATTTTAGGCTTTCTCCTTCTTCTATATCTTTTCTTCTTCTCTCATTTGCACAAGTTTTGAAATTCTAAATTATGTGAAGAAGGTATAATAGTGTTGAGTCTGAGTTGTAAATGGAGTATGTAAATTGTAACAATTGGGTTTTATTATCAAATGTTAGCCAATTTATGCACCATTATATTATTATTATGATTTTTTTTTCAGATTTCTAAGCTTTAATCATATAAATTCAATATATCAAGGTATTTTGAGTTTGTCATTGTAGCTTTCCTATGATTGTGTTATTTGGAAAAGGTTCTCTTTCATGTAAAGAGATAAATTTCTTTGATCAGATAACTATGATTTAGAGTGCAAAAATGGGATTGGCAAGTATAAATTTATGACAAATTTGAGTGGATTTGTTAATGTAAAGCATAAACCTATTTTTAATCCATTGGATGAACCTAGTTGCTAATAAGATCTCTAATGTAGTTTTATATTTGACTCCATGGCCCATGATTAGGCACTAATTTATCACAAAGCCTTAGAAATTTTTAGAAATAATCTAAATCATTTTAATTCCATGTTATTTCAGTCCTTTTGCTTGTTGTGTAAGTTATTTATATTCCTTGTATCTTCATGGTGTTTGAAAGAGTGTAGAAGCTGAATTTGAGAGAATTTTATTTGTTTACCCTCTATGTGTTTGAGATGAAGATATCTAAATTATTTGTTCTCAAAAATGTTCAATGCAAGTGGGATTATGCTTGAACCTAGTAGAAAATACAATACCCATCATTCATATACCTGAGAACTATCCACTTTCATAGGTTTTTTATTTATTGTTTGGCATAATTTTATCACACATCTAGGCCTACAATTATGATCACCCTCCCAAGTCGTGTGGAGCTCAAAGTGCAAAAGGCTTTCATAGCCTTGTTAATTGGATTTTCTTGTCTTCAATCTCCTGATAGTGTATATTCCTTGTTCTAAACACTTAATCCCCTAGTTTAGGCATTGCGTTTCTCCTTAGGATTGAAGGTTGTAAGAAAAATAACCAACAAATTGGTGACTCCACTAGGGAGTAACTTGAGAAAATTTTGATAGAAGATCATCTATCCTTAAGAGTCAAGAATTTGGTGAATCTAAACATCTAGTTCATTTATTGAGAAGCTTTTAGACCTAGAAGTGGTTGTGCTGCAACAACGTTAAATGAATTCATGTGCGACTCTATATTGGGAGAAGACCCAAAAGGAAATTTGTCTTTAAAGGAGCTTCATACTACTTGAAGTTTAATCCTCTATGAAAAGAGGTGACGACTCTATCAAATGAACTTGATGAATATGTGAAGAATGTTTCAGATTTGCAAAGATTTCTAGCTAGAAAGAAGAACCCCTTGTTGCAATGTATCTAGGTATTTTTTAGTTCTTGGTTTTTAAGAAAGATAAATCTATATATGAAACCATAGTTGTAATTCTTCTAAAAATTTGATTCCCTATTTAGTGAAATTAAGCACTAAGAAAGGGAAATAGTAGTGATAGGCTTACAAATTTCTATATTACTAGATTTTAGTATCTATTATGAGTGAAGTATGAAATGTTTTTTAAGAAAATCATTAAGAAGATCTTAAGTGAGTTGAAATAGAAATTTGTATTGTAAAAGTTTAAGATCAGGTTGTAAAAGAAGTTTGAGTTGCATTATGTAAATTGCATAATATGAAAAGGCTTGTAAAGGTATAAGAAAAATGTATCATCACAATATGCATCTCTGTGTGGACCCAAATGTAACAATGCATAGTTCTCAACCCTTGTCATGTAATAAGAGAAGTTTCAACATTGAAAGATATAGACCCATCAATTTTAGTGGTGTTAATGTTTACCCAAATGTTATTCCATCTGATATTAGAGATAAGTTACCAAAATTAAGTGGTACAAAGAGTGAATCAGAAAGAAAGAATCTACAAGAATTCAACAATTTAATGGATGACTATGAGATAGACCATGGGGATGTGATCATGAGGTTGTTTCTTCAGATTTGAAAGGGGATACAAGAGATTGGTTCTTTGATTTACTAGCATGCTCTGTTTGTTCTTGGAATGATTTCAAAGCAGTGTTCATGGAGTAGTTTTGTGAAAGAATCAATGATAGTTTTGTGCTCAACAAATTTATGAGCATTAGGAAAGAAGAGGATGAGCTGGTTCCAACATTTAATCAAAAGTTTACTAAAACATTTAGGGATATCCTTGAGTTTTTGAAATTAAGTGATTTAGTATGTTTGGTTGTTTATTTGGGAGCTTTTGATAATGAGATGAGCTATCTACCAAGGGATAAGGATCATAAAACATTGCATCAAACATATAGGATAGCCATGAACATTGAAAACAATTAGAAATATGGAATGCAAATGAGTTATTTCTCTACAAGTGTTTGTTGCCCCGAGACACCAAATTTTTATGAAAGGAATGAATATCAGAGCACTTGTCACCCTATTGTTTTAGCTTATACATTATTCCATAATGTTGATCACACTAACCCTATTATGGGCTATGATTAAAAAGTGGAATGGAATTGTAAACTAGTTTTGTGGTTTACCCTATTGACTACACCTCTTTCCATGAAAGGAACTTTCTCATTATTTCCCATCTTTATTTTAGTTTTTATGTTGCTATCTACGGAGGAAAAGAATTTTTTTTCCACTCATGTGGTTGCTACAAGTGTTGTCTAAGTACCATACTTATCTTTGTTGCACATAGAAAGGTTGCAAACAATAAATACATTAGAATGTTTCTTATTTCTAGCCTTTTTCTCATCTATTACATTTACATTTTGACTCCCATGGTCATGTTTCTTCTTTCTACACCCACTAGCATAACATCCATACTTGTGACAATAATAAAATTGGACATTGCTCTTGTCATTCATCTAATTTGAACTATTGTTCTTCTAGTTTTGGTTTGCTAACTATGAGTTGCTCGACTCCTTTGTTTTTTTTTACTCTCATTCCATAATTTCTTCTTCCTCTTTCTCTTTGGAATCTTCCTCTACTATTTCTTCTTCTTTCTTGATGTCTTCCATTGGTTTGAGTTTTGAATGCTTGCTCTAAGGAAGCTCTATTCAATTGTTGCTAATGGGTTTGTAGTGAACCCATCAACTCATCTACAACAAGTCCTTGCCCTCTTCTATGCCAATAACTATATGATCAAATCTAGAGGGCATACTTCTTAGGATTTTCTTAATAATCCTTTTCTCTTCCATTGTTTCTCCATTGACTCTCAACTAATTTATCAAGGTTAACACCTTAGTGTGGAAGTCTGAAATAGACTCACTATCTTCCATTTGCAAAATCTCAAAATCTCTTCTTAAGAGCTACAACTTAACTAACTTGACTTTATCAGTCCCCTTATAACTATTTTTTAAAATTTCCCAAGCTTTTTTTGAGTAATTTTCTACTGTAATATGTGGGAAAATAGCCTCTGTCAAGGCAACATCAATCAAATTGAAGGATTTTGCATCTTTCATCTTATTTTTTTTTTAATTGATTTTTTTTGTGCATTTGAGAGGCCCGCATAGGTTGTTGGGTATGTGATATCATTGAACCCATTGATGACCAACTCCCATAGTTCATTAGCAACCAAGATTGTTTCCATCTTCTTAGCCCAAATATCATAATTTTTTCCATAGAAATTTGGTGTTACCTACCAACCTTTGCTCTCACCTCCTGCCATTTTTTCTTAGACTAGAGAAAACAAATTAATGGCTAAAATCCTAGGGATTTCCTAAACACAACCACAATAACAAACTACCCAAAAAAATAGGGCTCTAATACCAATTGTTGGAAAGTAGGGATGTAATAAACATAAAGTAACTGCTATGACATGATGGAAAGAAGAGACAAAATGTAGAAAATGCATAGAGATAGCAAATCCAAACACACAAAAAATTCCACATAAAATTCTGGTGCTACACACACACCTAGACTAAGTACTAGCTATAATTTTCTAGATGTTGTTGTCACTGCAGTGCATCTGATAAACATTTTTTATTTGCAATACTATCTCCTTGTCTTTTGCTAAATATTCCTTTTATTGTTATAGGGTATCCACACTATACAATAACTGACTCTACTCTAAAGGTAACAAATACATTCTATTTGCTTGTTTGAAAATGCTCATGACAATGAGCACTCAAAATTTTAATTCAAACTCACCTACTAACAATAAATGTTGCAAGTTTATGTTGGTAGGTCAACTTCAAAGAGTTTACATGGAGCACGAGAGAAAAGTATACTACTGTAGAGTATCCTCTAACTGAGGATTAAATATTTCTAACGGGCATAGAACAAACTAATAAACACAAAACTTACAACTCTAGAGAACTTTAATTCCTTTAGGGCAGTGGTCTACACTCTCTTCTTTGACACTGGTGGTGATGACTATAATGATCCCACAATCTATATCCTCTCACAACTCCAAGCTATCTATATTCAACACAAATAATCCACTCCTTTGATACCAACTTGAAGGAAGAAGGAGATACAACACAAAGATAAAACACACAAAGAGAACTCAAAAATCTGAGTCTTGAGAAATACATTCATGCAAAATTTGAGTTGTACAAAATATAAGCTATGGCATTAAATTTATAGATAAAAATCCATTGAATTCATTACAAACTATACCATGCAGGATAGCTATGCAATTGATGATGGATAGGTGAGAATTCCATGCTAGACAATTCTAGATGATTTTGGACATTGTGAAGAGACTAGTCAGTTGGTCTATGCCAATAGTCTTCCCTCATAATTAATTTACCTTCTTCCAGCATCTGCTAGATGAGTTTTGTTGTCTTCAATACCTAGAGTATGTGCAATTAGAAATATGTGATGTTATCATTATTACCTAGTTATTTTGATCTTTTGACAAACCTACAACATCTAAACTTGAGTTCTTCCTATCAATTTAAATTTTTTCTAGATTATTTTAAGGAGCTAATGCTATTGTAAAAACTCAATTTAGAGTATTGTTGCATGCTCACATTATAGTTAGGTATCCTATAAAACATGAAAAATCTCCAATATGTGAATATTGGTTGGTGTGAGCAATTGGATGAGTTGCCTCACCACATCACAAATCAAGCCTCCTTGAGTGAGCTCTATTTACAAAGGACTAGGTTAAGGGAGGTTCCTATGAACATGGATCAACTCAACAAATTGAGAGTGATGGAGATAGGGATTACTGCACTTTGTTTAGTGCAGAGGTGGAAGAGGGAAAATGGATATTGATAGGTGTCTACAGACAACACTCTCAATGCCTCACTACACATAATTTCAACATACACAAGGTATGGATGAAATAAAACTCTAAATATAAGAGTGAAATGGATAAAGGAATGGTTTGGAGGGGCTAAGAAGAGAGCATAGTACAAGCTTTCCATGACTTATGGGACTATTAGGAAGTTGATATTTCTTAATGGTATCAATTTTCTTATTCTTTTTGAATTGGATTGTGTTGAAGCTTTTTGTATCAATATTTTCCATCACATTCCATCATCCATCACTAATAGAGAGCTAAAAGAGTTCATACTCCTAATTTCAAGTAAAAACATTATATTGTTCTCTCATGTTTAAATTGAAGAGGATTATTATATTTTTATTTATTAAGTTTTAACTATTTATTTTAAGCTTTCTTAAATATAAAATTCTAAGAGCATAATATTTTTATTTTTGGAAACTATATATATAATCTAGGACTTATTATATATTTGGTTCTTAATCATTTAAGTTTATTAAATTTTTAAATATATTTTATTGTATTAGTGCATAGACAATTTTTTTTGAACTGAGACTCCACAAAATCACTCATATCTATTTAACTTATTATATTTTAGATATTTATTAATTTTTTTATTATTGATTGAGATGATAATAATTATTATTTATTTATTTTGTTTTGATTGGTTTATTAGAAAGATGTACTAAATTGCATATTATTATTTTTCATCCAAAAATTTAAATGCTTATTAAAAGGCCTTAGCAACATAACAATGTTTCATTAATTACTATTTGAAATATTTTTTTTCTAAATTTTATATACCCATACTATTTTTCATTTAATTTTATGTCCATTTTGAGGAAATGTCTTGATATATGGACATGGTGACAAATGGTGCAATTTTGTATAAAGTTGAGCTCATTTACTTAGCCTTTATCCACTTTTATGTACACTTCTTTACACTAAATACTTACTTTATCCATATGTCTAAACATTTGTCTATTCATCTTATCCACTTGATTCTCACACTTATCTATTCTCTTTGTCTTGTTTTAAGCTTATGAAAATGAGCACTTGATTCAAATTTCAAATCTAACTAACCTCATTAATGCTAGAAGGTATACATTGGGCTATGCAAGCTCAAAAATGAGCGCTACTTTTCAAATTCAAATTTACTAACCATAGTGAATGTTGTAGATACATTGGATGCAACTTGACAAAATTCAAAATGATGTGGGCAAGGGGAAAATTTTGTAGGATACAAATTAATTAATATTGCAACACTCCCCCTTAATTCATAGGTCAACCGTCACTCTGCAGTTTCCTTCCAAAGCTGATCTTTGAAGCTATCCACAATGCCAAGCCTATCTCTTAAGCATTTGGTAATGCTTTGGTGAAGATGTCAGCAAGTTGTTGCTTGGATCTGTAGTACTAAAGTTCTATCTCACCCTATTCCACTAATTCCCTTATGAAGTGATATCGAATCTTGATGTGTTTGCTTCATCTGTGGAAGATCAAATTCTTTGTCAGAGCTATTGAGGACACATTGTCACAATGAATGAATGTGTTGTCAACTTTTTGTTGTTGTAAATCTACAAGGATCCTCCTCAACCAAATAGCTTGAAAATCTATTGCATTTTCCACTATGTACTTTGCTTATGTTATGTTGAGAGAGATAATTAGCTACTTCTTTGATGCCAATGAGATTGCACCTGATCCCCATGTTACAGACATACCCTGATGTGCTCTTTCTATCAGCCACATTTCCTACCCAATCACTATCCATGAAACCATCCAACTTAAATTCATTTGATGCAACATACATGATGCCATATCCTATTGTTCCATTGACATACCTCAAGATCCTCTTTCCTACTTGCTAATGTGTGTCCCTAGGTTCCTCTATGAACCTTGATATCAAGCTTAGTGCATACATTAAATCAGGTCTATTCAATGTAAAGTACATCAAACTTCCAACCATGCTTTTACAAAGGGTTGGGTTCACTTCCTTACTATTTTCATTCTTGTGCAGTTTCAAACTTGTTGTTGTTGGTGTGGGGGAAAGTTTGCTATTATGCATTTTAAACCTTCTTAAAATATATTTCGCATAGTTAGCTTGTGAAAAAAAATGACATGCTCTATTTGTTGAACTTCTATCCCAAGAAAATACTTCAACAAACCTAGATCCATCACCTCTTTAAAATCTCCAATTTTTCTATCACTATTACTAGTAAAAATCAAATCATCTACATACAAAACAATAATTAAAATTTCACCTTCACCTGATTTGTTGTGGAGTGTGGGCTTACTGCTTCTCTTGCTAAATACATTGCTCAACAAATATGAGTCTATTTTGTTGTACCATGCCCATGCTACTTGTTTCAACTCATAAAGAGCTTTCTGAAGCCTATACACTTTATTCTCTTGCCCTGGGACTTCATAGCTAGGTGGTTACTCCACATATACTTCCTCCTTCAACACTCCATTTAAGAAGGCTAACATTACATCCATTTGAAATACCTTCCACTGATGTTGTGTTGCAACTGATATGATTGTTCGCATTGTTTCCATCCTTGCACTTGGTGCATATGTCTCATCATAATCTATATCGAGCTGCTGTTTGTACCCTTTGACAACAAGCCTTGCTTTGTGTCTTTCAATCTTTCCTTTAGTTGTACACTTGGTCTTATAAACCCACTTCACTCCAATCACTTGTTTACACTTGGGTAAATCAGTCAACTCCCATGTTTTATTTTTCTCTATAGCCTCCAATTTTTCATCCATTGCCTTACACCACTTCTCTTCTTTCACTGCTTCCTCAAAGTGTGTTGGATCACTATAGGAGAATAGTGAAAAATCCAAGTTCTCATCAAAATCAACATGTTGTGTGTTGTCATAGATCTCTCTCACACTCATTGTCTTTCTTAGCATAAATGATGTGGGTGTGGCATCTAAGTTTTCTTCTGAGTTGCTACTAGTCTAACCTCTAGAGCTATTGTACTATTAGTTGTCAAAGCTACTCCTCTACTGCACTTTGGAGCTACTAGACTACTATTTATGTTCAAAGCTATTGATCTACTAAACACATGCAAAGTTACTATTCTACTGCACATCACCAGAGCTATTATTTTCCAATGCTCTATGGTAGTTTCTATCTGAGCTACTACTCTCTTGAGCTCCCCCTATGTTGCTATCATCTACAACTTCTTCATCATCAAGGGGTATTGTAACTAAAATACTCTTGGTGTCATCCATCATTCCATCCCATGCTTCATTCTCAACAAATATAGCATCCCTACTGATTACAACATTCTTGGTGAGGGGATTGTACAATTTATAGGCTTTTGACTCTTCACTATAACCTATGAAGATACATTTTTCTCCTTTATCATTAATTTTTTTCCTCTTCTCCTTCGACACGAGTGTTTATGCGACACACCCAAATATCCTTAAGTGCTCAACACTCCATTTGTTGTTTTTCCACACCTCTTATGGAATGCTATCACAAACAACCTTTTTGGGGCATCTATTTAGTATATAGACTATTTTTGATATAGTTTCTCCCCAAAATATGTGTGATAGTGCTTTTTCTTTCAACATACTTGCTGCCATATCTTGAATGGTCCTATTTTTTCTCTTAGCCACTCCATTTTTCTATGGAGTATACCTAGTTGTGAATTGTTTGTGAATGCCCTCATACCTACAAAAATTCAAAAATTCTTTAGAGATATACTCTCCCCCTCTATCTATTCTAAGGGCTTTGATATAATGGCCACTCTCCTTTTCAAATAATGTCTTAAACCACTTAAACTTATCAAAGGCTTCTGATTTATTTTTCAAGAAATAGACCCATATTTTCCTACTATAGTCATCTCTGAGAGTCATGAAATATGTGTTTCCTCCTAATGTTGGGGTTTTCATGGGTCCACAAAAATCTAAGTGCACTAATTCAAGATGTGCTCTTGCTCTCCTAGAATACCCAAATTGAAATGGCTACCTATGTTACTTTCCTAAAATGAAAACCTCACACTTGCCATCAAGTTCTACAATGGATGGTAAGCCCATAACAATTCCTCTCCTAGACAATTAAATCAAATTTGTAAAGCTTAAGTGCCCATACCTTAAATGTCATAGTTTTGATGGGTCTTTGATGATTATCTTGAATAAAAACTGTTGTTCAACCACTGACTATTGTGTGACTATTGGGAGTGCTGGTGAACAATGTTTTTGATTACCATTTGTTGTTCCTATCACATACACTATGTACATCTTGAGAGGAAACATTTTCTTTCTCATCATTTTCACTACAACCATTACTTTCTTGTTGCCTCCTCTATAAAATATCTTGTATTCTCCATTCTCCATTAGAATTTTTTAACCTTTTTGGACCATTTTTATAATGCTCAATAGATTGTGCTTTATGTTAGGAGCATAATAGACATCCTAGAGTTGCTGCCTCTCACCATTCTTGGTTTGAATATTGACAACACCTCTTCCAATGATGAGAACCTTCTCATCATTTCCCATTTTGATTTCTATTTTTATACTATTGTCTATGGAGGAAAATAATTTCTTATTACCACTCATGTGGTTGCTTCATCCACTTTCCAAGTACCATAGTTCATCATTGCTACATTTAGCAAGGTTGTAAACAATGAAAACATTTGACTATTTTTCATTTTTAGCTTTGTTCTCATTTGATACATTGGTATTTTGGCCTCCATCATCAGGTTGCTTCTTTCTACACTCACTAGCATAGTGTCCATACTTGTGACAGTAATAACATTGCACATTACTTTTTTCAAACCTCTGATTCAAACCGTTGTTCTTCTTTTGGTTTTGGTTTGTTGACTATGAGCTACTTGGCTCCTCTGTGCTATTAGAACCTCCTCTTCTAGAATTGCTTTACCTCTTTGACTTCTTCCTATGTTGCTCTTCCTCTTCCCTGACCTCTTACATTGGTTTGAACTTTGAATGCTTGCTCTAGGGAAGGAGAATATTTGTTCAATCACTGCTCATGGGTTTTTAGTGAACCCATCAACTCATCTATAGTCATCTTACACAAATATTTTTCCTCTTCAATGGCAATGGATACATAATCAAACTTACTAGGTAGACTTCTTAGGATTTTTTCAACAATCCTTTACTCTTCCATTGTTTCTCCATTGACTCTCAGCTGATTTATTAGGGTTGAAACCTTAGTGTGATAATTTGAAATGGACTCATTATCTTTCATTACCAGAGTCTCAAAATTTCTTCTCAAGAGCTACAACTTAGCTAACCTCACTTTATCAGTCCCCTTGTAACTATTTTGCAATATTTCCCAAGCTTGTTTTGTATAGTTTGATGCTACAATACATGGGAAAATAGCCTTACTCAAGGCTTCCTCAATCAAACTGAGGGCTTCTGCATCCTTCATTCTTATCTCTTTCAACTAGTTTTTTTGTGCATTTGAAAGGGCTGAAAATACATTTGGGTCTATGATATCATTGAACCCATTAGTGACCAACTCCCATAGGTCATTTGAAACTAAAACGGTTCTCATCTACTTAGCTTGTATATCATAATTCTTCCCATCAAAATGTGGTGGTTGCTGCCAACCTTTGCTCTCACCTCCTGCCATTTTTCTCAAATTTGAGAAGACTAAATAGTGCCTAGATAACCTAGGGCTTGACCCACAATAAATAAACTAATTGACTAATTGCCCAAAAAAACAAGGCTTTGATACCACTTGTTGGTAGGTAGGGGTGCAATCACATAGCTTCACTATTGTTACTGGACTGACATAATAGAAAAATAAAACATGGAAAACGCACAGTGACAACAAATCTAAACAGATAGAAAATAAATTTTCATATATTCCTTGTTTGATTCAAAATACAAAAACTAAAGTGTATTATATGTTTTACATGAACGATAAAAAACTTGAACTAACATGGACAAATGTCCAATGCAGGAGGTGCTACACTCATACTGAAAAACATAAACTACTACAATCCTATATCTGTAGTTGTCAATGTGCTACATCTAATAAACATTCCTTTTGTGTTGTTCTTGTCACTTGTTTTGTGTTGAACATTATCTACTTCATCTGATATTGTAGGGTCCACCAATCCCCAAAAATATACTAACTTCTAAAACTCCAACGGTTGCAGAGACATTCCAAATGAGCGCTTGATTCAAATTTCAAATCTAAGTAACCTCATTAATGCTGGAAGGTATACATTGGGCTATGCAAACTCAAAAATAAGTGCTCATTTTCAAATCCAAATTTACCAACCATATTGAATGTTGCAGATACATTGGGTGCAACTTGACAAAATTCCATCTGACGTGGGTAGGGGGGAAAGTTTGGAGGCTACATATTAAGTAATATTCCAACACCTATGTGGCATTGATATTAAAAATATTAAGTAATATTTTTGCTCATGAAAATGAGCGCTTGATTCAAATTTCAAATCTAAGTAACCTCATTAATGCTGGAAGGTATACATTGGGCTATGCAAACTCAAAAATAAGTGCTCATTTTCAAATCCAAATTTACCAACCATATTGAATGTTGCAGATACATTGGGTGCAACTTGACAAAATTCCATCTGGCGTGGGTAGGGGGGAAAGTTTGGAGGCTACATATTAAGTAATATTCCAACACCTATGTGGCATTGAAATTTGCAAATCAAGTAAGATAATCAATCAAGAATGTGTGATCTCATTCCCATGACTGACAATGCAAGAATAAAGGTGTGAGATAAAAAGGGGGAAAGGACATGGTGTGATATAGTTATGCACATGGAATAGAGTTTCATAGAAGGAAGTTTGTCTTAAATATATTACTTACAAGCATGAGTATGTTTAGAAGAGATGCTAGGCATGAGAACACAATAATTGTTTTTTTCTAAGTGAAGGAGAGTCAATGGAGAAGGATCCATCAAAGGGAAACCATCTTGTGGGGTTTATGATTTTCTTTAAGAAAGACTATGTCACAACAAAAAAATCACTTGTGTGCACACCTGTGTCATTCGATGTCTTGACATAAAGAAATTTGTTTCATATGCAACTGAATTGAAGGTATGTTATTTAGATTGCCAGTTAACCTTTAAGAATTTATGTGTATAATATGGTATAAGATGGTTAGTGCAAATACTTTGGAAACCCTTCAATGACATGCATATCTTAATATGGGAATCTTGAAATTAAACCCTTACGGTGATATACAAGTTCCTTATACTTTTTTCTCTTTTTGAAATTGATTTGCAATCCATTGCTTATGTAAATTGTGGTCTTCAAGAAAACACTTTCTCATTATTGATGGTATGGTGCTTAAAATTTAATAGTCAAGCCTTGAAATCTGTAGAAAAGGTGATGTGGGATCCAAGATGGAATCCATGAATTGGGAGCATGTAAAAGGGATTTCTATTCAATCTCATTAGGTACTAATATTGACACACCTAGTCATGTTGACTTCACTATTGAAGTAGAGTGGGTATTGTGTGTGTTAAATAAAGAAATCAAGAGTGGGGCAATCATTTGTTTGAAATATATGAGGATTCATAAATTACTACATGATCATTTGCATGAATGCCTTATTATTTGTAACTTGGAGATGATTTTCTTTGCAAGAAAAGATGCAACTCAAATTAGTTTCATGAGTATTATAAGAGATCAAGTAGTTGGTATATATTCCTTGAGATATTCAAATCAAGTAATCTATCTTCTTACTACCAATGTCTGGGAAAGTGCATTTTAAAATATTGAAATAATTATTTAGTATGTTGTAGATGTGTTTATCAATGTTTTGAATGGATCTTAAATACAATTATTCTTGGAATTTTAGGAAATCTTTGCTACACCTGATATGACCTCTAGAGACTCATTCAAGGAATTAGATGGATAAAGTGTAAAAGGATCTAGTGGAGACTAGTGACACTAGAGGATGGGAGAATTTCCATCATCTCAAGCTAAATTCTCTCTTTGAGATGATGCTTTGCATGAGAAGTATTTGTTCCTATTCTTTCTTTCTTTCTTTACCTGATTATTGCTAACAAATTTGAAGAATACATATATTGTAAATTTTTCTTTTTGGATAAAAGTAATAGGTTTGGTGAAGATCTTTGTATGGATAGTTAGATAGAGATTTCACAGGACTATGACAATAAATTATTCCTTTACAAGCGTCTAGTAGACAACTTAGAGGATGGTTTTCCAATAACTAGGTCCATGATTTGAGAGTTCATGGGAGGAAGAACTCAAGAATTTAGCTTGGTGCTGCACCTTTACGAGGCTCACAAGGCATCTTGGTGGAGTTATAAACAATTGAGGATTTATTTCTTCAAAGAAATATCTTCTCAAGAGTGTATATCTATTTTATAATTAGCAAATTTTATTATGTAATAAAAATAGTTAACCTTCTTACACTAACAATGTAATGCAATAGTTTTTTTTTTTTTTCTTTTCATCCAAACCATTTGTTCTCTAGATTGTATAAATGCACTTGCATAATGATTAAATGAATTGAGTATTTACCATACAATATTATATTTCATGTGTTGGTATTTAAAGAAATTTTATACATTCAATTTAATTATTTGAAGAATTATATCTCATCCTAGGGAATTGAGATATCAATTAATGGAGAAACAATTAGATGCCATATACTAAAAAGAGTAATGACTATATTTTAGGAATTTCCTTACTCTCTTTGATATTTGTACATTCTTAAAATGGATGATCTAGATGAATTATCCTTGTGATCTATTGACAGCCTATGAAAGGAATTTGTAAATAATGCTTGTCCTAAAGATGATAGGAAGAATAGAGTTGAGTAATATCAACAAGGTGGGGGAAAGAGTGAATTTATTAGATTGGAAGGTGTTGTACATTATCCTTTATCACATTTGGTGGTTGTCACACTTATCCTTTTATTTTATCAAGGGAGGTATAATATTTTTTCCTTTTGTTATATTAGGGAACATTGTATATTTCCCTCTTTATCACATTGGGAGGCACTTGATTCTTCCCATTCAAAAGCATCTTGCTTCATCTTTGCATATAATGCTTTCATATTTATCTTTATGTTCAATATCATTAATATTTCCCTTTATCTTGGTGTCATGTAATTATACTTGCATGGGTTTTTTTGGGTATAGATGGTTACATCACCATTACTTTCTTATGATAGGGTAAACTTCCTATTTTAGGATATTATATCTAGCCAATAAATGGTCATCTTGTTTTACCATTTTTAGGTAAATACATGGTCTTCTCACAATGTATTCATTACTAATCTTATACTGAACTATGATCACATAATCATGTCACTTTTAGATTAAATTTATATTCATTCTTCAGTATTCCTTTTCTATCATTTCCTTCCATCAATTTGGGAAATCTATTAAAAGGGGCATATATGGTTACTAATATTCCTAGTATTTTGTACTTGATTTTAACTTGCAAGGCATACATTTCTCATCAATTTTATAGATAATGCATTATTAAGTGCACATCTATGTGATCGTATCTTGCAAGGTTTATTACTTTTTATGGACCTAATGGTCATATACTTACAATGTTTAAATATTACCTCTACATGCATGTTTGTGAGTGTTACATAGTTTTATATGTATGGTCATTTAGTCTATTCACCAATAAATCAAAGTGATAATTTTTTTTTTGAGAATTTGCATAGTCATAATATTTCCCAAAAAATAAAATGGTCACAATCAAAATGTTTTATCTAAGAAAATCATGAAATTCAAGAAATACATGTCTTCTTCATCTCATAAATGTAAAAATACTAATATGTACATACATACACATTCTCTAGCCAATTTTCTAGCTCTTTAATAATGACAAATGTCACAATTTTGGGATGACACAAAATTCAATATTGCAAGTTCAACATTTTAGTACTTATTATTTAGACCATATTTTGAATGTTATCAATGGCTTAACTTGT
This sequence comes from Sequoia sempervirens, assembly GCA_007258455.2. Taxonomy (NCBI): domain Eukaryota; kingdom Viridiplantae; phylum Streptophyta; class Pinopsida; order Cupressales; family Cupressaceae; genus Sequoia; species Sequoia sempervirens. The sequence continues at coordinate 41,495,286 of VDFB02049217.1, forward strand.
ATTTACTTTTTTGGATAAGTAAATTGATTGCTAGTAAATTTAGGAATTATCTATTGATTATACATAATGATCCTTAGCATTATCCATTTTTATGACACTAAAGGATTTATGAGTGTAAGATGGTGGTGTGAACAAGATATATTATCTAGTTAGTTTTATTTGGGGACCTATTAACACTGGGTTACTTAAGTGTGTTTAGCTCATTTACTTTTTGTGTCTCATATCATATGATTAAAGTTGAGTCCACTTTTTAGCCAAAAAGTGCAAGTGTTTCTGTTGATTTTTTAGAATTTTTCATATTTGACCTTAAAATTTAAAGCACTTAGAAGTGGAATATTTAAAAAAGTCACTAATCATAAAATATAGCACTTAGAGTCTAGTTTTCAAATATGTAATTTATTTTAATACCCATATGATACAAATTGATTATCAGTAGGCATATCTAAAAACCACTATTTAAAAGTCACTTTTTTTTACCATACCATTCATGTGTATGCCATTCATATTTTGACATTAATAATCATATTTTTATGAACCCTTTTGGGAAAATATTTGTAATACACTAAAGAATGCTCACAATAATTTTTGCCTTTTTTTGGATATTTTTTGTTAATTTTTTATTGGCATTTAAAAAAAAAAATGTGTTGTGTGCATCACACATAAGATGATGCAAAATTATCATTTTTTCTAAATTAAAAATAATTGTCTAAAGATTACTAATGTAAAATTCATTTTTCAAAAAATTATTTTATTAAAAGTTATTAAAATACTAAAAAGCCCTAATATTTCAATTTTATGGACCAATTTCATCAATAAGTATTTGAAAACTAGGAAAAATAATATAATTGTCAAAAAAATACATATTTGGAATCTACAGAGTCTCATCTATAATGGTTCTTAATTTCGTAAAAAAATTCCACAAGAAAGGTTTTTAGACAATGTACAAAGTCACTTTTCTCAAGTGGCATTGGCATGACCTTCAAGTTGCAGGTCAAACTAGGTCCATAGGTTAGGTTTCAGTCCCCAATCCTTTTCCAAAAAATAGAAAAAAAAAGCACAAACCCAACTAAAACTTGATTTTTTAGAAACAGGATCTTGTTCTAGAAATGGGATCTCACTTTGTGGACATAGAATCCCATTTTTGGCTAAATGTGATCTCATTTGCTAAAGAATGGATCCCATCTTATTTTTCTTGATTTCATGTTTTATTCTAAGTTTGAAACTTACATTAGAAGTGGACTCATCTTCATTTACCCTAATACTAAATATCATAAATATTTTATCCTTAACTATATAGGAAGACCATCTTATTATATTTAAACATATTATATTTATTTTTTTATAATAATATATGATTGCATTCTATTGGATCTATCTTGTGGAAGGTTTTTGGTTGTGTTGGTTAGAATTTATACTTTTTACTTCTTTCATAAAACCAACATGGTATCAAAGCTTTAAATAAGAAAACTTCTCATTTTAATATTTTTTTGTTATGAACTCTTACAAGTCATCACGTAGAGAAAAAGAAACATCATGATTATATTTAGAAGCCACAAAAAATTGTAAATCCATACAAAGATTGAGAGGCTTTTGTCATGGTAGTTTTTGGAGATTTTTTAGGAGGATGAATATGAAATCATTATACTAAATTTTTTAGTTGTATGTATCCAAAACACCAAATGGTTATTATTGTCATTACTATATAGTTATATGTTAAATATATCAAATATTGCACTTGTATGGAAGATCTACATTGATTCCCATTTTATGTGACAATACCAATGTAATCAATATTTCTAAGAATCTGATACTACACTCAAGAACTAAACACTTTTATATCTAGTATCACTTTTTGAGAGAAGAGTTTGCAAGCCATGATGTTAGATTAGAATATGTGCCTACCAAGGATCAAATTGCAAACATCTTCACAAATCCTCTTTGAAAATACACCTTTGAACTTATCTCTAATAAAAGTTAGGGGTCATTTTCACTCCTTGTTCTAACTAGATGTATAAATGGTGCATCCATCTAGGGGGATAATTTCATGGCATATTTTTCTTCTAGAGTGATGTGTGGTACCTCTTAGGGGGAGTTGGTAGTAAGGAGGAGTTTGGAAAGTGGTGCATTTGTTTGAAGAAATTTTTTTACTAGTCAAATGGGGAGTGTGAGTAGGTACATGAAAATATGTGTATGGATCATTTTCCTTGATGTCAAAGGGGGAGAGTGAGTAGGTGCTTTTCTATTAATGGCAAAGGGGGAGATTGTTGGCAATTGTTTTCATTGATGTCAAAACTTGGTGAAGAATGTTACATACAATTTTCATGGTTGGATTTCATGCCTATTATGCTATTGATGATCATAGTTGGATGTCATGTATTATCTTTGAGAGAAGTATTATGTATAATTGTTGTCAGTAATGTTGGTTTTATGATGATATATTAAGATGAGGAATAGAAGAATTAAGAAGAGGATTAGAAGTATTGCTAATAGTGGAGACATATTGTTGATGGTCTTATGAAGGTTGTGTGATCCTCTTAAGTTGCTGCCAATGATGCATGTGTTGCTAAAATTTAGTTGTGGCCTTTGCAATTCAATTGTGTGCTTCTAGTTCAAGAGATTGTGTTAAATACTACTTAGGAGAATTCTCTACATTTCTCTGCTATTTGAGAGTTTTAAGAGCTTAAAAACTATAGCAAGAAGACAAAGTAAAATAGGAAACTATTGCTTATCTCAGTGTTACATTTTCCACATATTTTGACTTAGTAAAACTGTATAAGTAAGCTAATTTCAATGACTTGATAAAAGATTCATAAATTGAATATGTTGCTGACTATTTATCTGTCAATTGTATTCCTTTCTCTTTTTCCAACAACTGAAGGAAAGGGATCCTATTTTTTTAATCATTTTGCAAAGAATTAGAAATGAATTTGGATTCTTAGTTTATGTTTTTAGAGGTGGAAAAAAAGAAGAACTTAGGTGGAATATGTGTTTATGATTGGGTATGTGTAGGATCATCATGGAAAAAACAGGGCTTTAGGTGTTGAAAAATTCAAAAAAATCAGAGTTAGGAAACTTGACGTAAAAGTTTGAATAAATTATCTATATTATTTCAAAAATATGTAACAATATAATCTGTAGCAAATTGAATGTAGTTTCTAAACTACTAGGTTTATTTAAAAAGAAAAAAATATATTTGGTGAAAATTTAAAATTTCAATGCAGAGTACTTAAATTTCAGGCAAAAAATAAGTAGGTGTCTGTTTGACCACCTAACCACAATAAAATGATAATAATTTTTTATAATATTTTAGATATAAGTAGAGGACTCATGTCCTAATGTGATGCATATTTTTTTGTAATTTTTTTCCAAGTAAATAATTCATTATAATTTTTAATTACAACTTTTAAAAAATATAAAAATTAGTATGTCTAACCACCATAACTTGGTCAAAAATTCATGAAATTCATCTTTTTTTTAATCTTATAGCATGCAAAGAATAGAATGTGACACATATTTTAGATTCAAAAAATGTGATACTGTTTGAAAGCTATAGATATTTTTTAATTATCCTATCAATCAGGACTTTAGTCATAATTCAAATAGAAAATGGATAATAATTATTTATTAAATTCAAAGTAAAACATAATTTATATTGGTGGAAAATTGAGAATATTCTTTAAAACCCCTTTTCATTTCATCAATTTTGGGTAAAAAAAAATTGTCAACCACATACCCTACACATACCCATCATATCGCCACTTTTTGGCCCATCATGATCCTGCACATACATGATTATGGGAAAACATGTTTTGAGGGGGTCATGAAACCCCTTAAAAATAGATTTTAAGGGGTTGTAGAACCCTACCAAAATATTGTTGCAAGTAGATTAAAAAATTGACCATTAACAACCAAACAACAATAGCCAACCAAAAGATATACACTAGACTACCCAAGCTACAAAAAAATGATTTTGAAGGAAACCAAAAATCCTTTACAACCAAGATTTTATAGTGACCTTGAACCCAAAACTAGTTTTGAAGGTACCTTAAACCCTTTACAACTAGGTTTTAATGGAGACCTTGAACACTTTGAACCCAAATGAACCTAAGAGACTAAAAATAACCACCTGAAATAGTTAGGAAACAATGCAACCCAACTATAGTCAACCATCTACTCAATAATGGCAACACTAAGCCAAGCACATCAAAAACACTAATAGCCATACACCTCCTTGCAACTCCATCCTTCCTGAAATGCCAACCAAGTCTCCTCCTCAATTGGAGAGGGCTCCCCTCTAATGGAGAGGAAGAAATAAGAACCCTTTCCACCAAAGTCAACACTCTTCTATACACACAAGTTCCACCTCAATAGAAATGAGCAATAAAGAAGAGAATCCTTGCCAAGTCTACAACATCCAACCTTTCCTTAAAAGGAGAGGGTTCCACCTCAAGAGGAACAATATTCACCTCCATAAAAGACACCAAATGTAGAACCTAGAAGAGAGAAATGAATCTGATAGTAAGGGCAGTCACAACCTCATTTGACATGCTAAGATACTAGAGCTTGAAATAAGATGCAACCATCAACATCAAACACAGCCACTTTTGACCCATTAGAATAAAATTGAAATTGCTCAACAACACAATAAATAACATCCCTAGTAAAAAAAATTTGAGACCTAAGAAGAAACATGATTAACAACTCAGCCATTAAGAAACAAACAACCCCAACCAAAAAACTAACATTAAAGCCAAAAAGGGGATTATAGAAAAATAAATTTAACCATTTTGTGTGATAGGAGATGAGCATGAAAACATCCCAAACAACAAAGGAAAATCTCTCAAACCCACCAATTGAATGAGAAACTAATGACCACAAAGAAGAAAATAGCACCCAATAGAAGAAAAAGCAACATAGACCCAGGGAACACAACCAAACTCATGAAAAAATCCAAACATAAACTGATTTTCCTATACTCTAGCCAAAACCATAGAGGAAACCCAATATCTCCACCACCATAGGTATATCCTAGGCTATAAAAGATAACACCCAATAGGAAAAGATGAACTCTCCAAGGCCAATAAAACTTTCTTGAGGCCAAACTAGTGAAGGAGAAAAAAGGATACTTCCTTTAGCCACACCACAAGCATCACCATCCTCCAGCTTAACAAATAGGGGGAAGAACAAGCAAGTCCAACATAGACCACAAAGAATAAGAGCCAACTGCAGCACAAAGAAAGAACATGATGAACACAAAGACCACCCTAGCTTCTACAACAAACAACCCCACAAAGCCAATGCCCAAAAAGAGCCAAGATATTGCAGGGAAAATAAGAAAGGGCATAAACCCAAAAAATCTATTCCACAACCTCCACAATCAACTTGAGACCATAGAAGAAGCCATAAGAAAAGGAATGAAGGCCACCAAAATAGTAGATTCTAGAAATGCTAGAGAGACTTGGGACAAAGAGGACCTCCTCACCCACATAACTCCAAACAACCAAGTAGAGCCACATGAACCACACACCCCATGTACAACCACCAAAAATGATCGACCTACTACTCCCAAATCTAGAGAATGAAGAGTATCCACCAAAAACAAAACATCATTTGGATCTCATCTGATTCACCATACTCTTCTTGGGGAAAGTTCAAACCTCCACCCCTGCTCCTGCTCCCACTAAAAAATATCACTTGCTCCATCTCAAATTACTCTCATATTAACTTTGATGTTAACTTAGGTGGAATATCTATTAGTTGACTTGTAGCATTCAATTACTAATAATCTTCTACAAATTGAGAGCTACATTCCATTATTTTGGTTGTTCATCTTTGTGCTAAGTTTATGTCACTAGTTTCAATTTGTTGTATTGTCTTTGAGAGAAAATTGAGAGTTCATTTTGTAAGATAGAGAGAAATTTGTTAAGTGAGTTGAGAGCGTTACTTTAGTGAGTTTTTGTGAGTTGTTGGATTGAGGTGAAGATGACAACATAGGAGGCTATAAATAGAGTCATCCATACAAGTTTCAAGAGTCATCCATTGGAAGCATTACTTTCCATACATGCTTGATTTTCTTCATCTATTTATTTGTTTTTATTTTTAATTTGAGTGGAATGTTGAATGTTGATTGGAGTACTAAAACTCTAGCACTTATTCAAATTATAAAATAATTAAACTTGAACTACAACAATTTCTTATGATTTCCCAAAGTAACATCTTATTTTTGTAGATTTATCCAAACTTGACTACAATTGACTAATCAAGGGAAGGCACAAGTGTTGCTATTGTTGCCACCCTCTACCTATGGGTCATCATACACACAAATTGTATTTCTCAATGCTTCCCTAGACAAAAATTAAATACTATTTAAGGAAATACTAGAATTGAAAGGTCAATATTTACCAATGTATTGTTCAAAAGTAAAATAAATATGTAGCTCACTGTAATAATTGCTTAGATGTCACCTTGGGAATGTTAAAACTAGGACCTTAATGAGAACCAATGATTTTACCTTTTGATCTCGGCCTTGTTCACTATGTTCTATTCATAACATATTACCTTGGATAAACCTATTTAATTTTTCATTTTCCTCCTTTACTATTTTTTTTTTGAAAATCAAAACAAAACTATGAAAAATTCTTATGAAAGATAGTGCATACAGATAATATATCACTGAAGTTATTGCACTACAACCATTTTATAAGATTATTCCTGTGAGATGCAAGAATGTAGGAAGACTTAAATAGAGGGGTAAAACAAAAGAACACAACACTTTTCTACTTGCAAAGCTTCAAAGTATGAGCTTAAAACAAAAAATTAATAGATGCCAAATACAAGGAGCTTTCTTCTTTATATAAGCTTACAAAATGTGTATTGAGTGGACAACTCAACATGGAAACATAAACACACAACACACAACACATGACACAACACATGGAGTTTTGTTTACATAGAATTGTTCCACCAACTTTCTACATATTCACATTATATTTTGTTGGTGCGACCTGCTAGTTGTTCTTCCATGACCTTGAATTTCACTGGCTCAAATTGGCTTTGGGTGACACGATAGCTTGAATGGGATAACCAATTGGTGTGGTAGCAGTAGAAGGTTGGTTAACACCTACCCAATTATGGCATGGTATCAATGGCTATCTAGAAGTAATCAAGATTATGTCAGAGGAATTATGCCATGACATCAATGGCTATCTGGGAGGAATCAGGATTTTCTTGTATTTAGTTTTAGAAGCAACAATGACTTTCTTGATTGTGAATTGTACTTGTTGATATCTAAAATGACATTATGTGGTCAATTATGGAACTGTGTTATGGTATGTTTTCTATCGTGTATATACAATCTACACAAACCTACTCACATCTACTATCTACTATATCTTTGATAGTTAATTATATGACCGTATCTCATTAGTCAAAAATATATCACACATTTCATACTATTTTTTTTATTTAAACTCATTTTTACATTTTATTTTAAAAATTCTAAAATCAAATATACCCTTATATATCTAAACTAAATTTAATGTACATACTAAAGAGAAAATATGTAAATCAAGTATACATTCTAAAAAATTACTAAGTCATAATTCTTTTATTTATTTATGCACAAAATGTGCAATCATTATATTTTAGATAGACAAGTGGAAATATAAAAAAGGCCCACATAGTGGTGAGTACCCGTCCTGATTACTATTAACTAATAATAGTAATAATAATATGTATCTATATTATACTATAGAAGATAAATAATTGATTATCTTTAATGTATATGGAAGCATATGCTATAGTTTGCACAATCTATTGTCTTTTCTTGTTGGTTTATTTATTCTAGGTTCATTTTCTTGTGTTGTGTATGAACTTTTTCCTATTTTCAACTTACTATTGTGACTTGTGAAGCATTTGTGTTTCATCTCTCAAGTGGCATATACATGGCATGTTTTGGCATGTTCTAGAAGCCTAGTCTACTACCATAATGTAATTAAGTGAAAATATACCGCATTTCTTTGTGAGAGATTTGGGCCAACTTATGCATTATTTAGCCACCAAATTAATAACTTAAAAACTCTTTTTAAAAATCTTGAGATGTCATGACTATTGATGTATCTAATTGATGAACATCGATGACTCTGATTAAAATATATTGAGAATGGATTCCATTGATATTTATTAATTTCTAAAGAACTTCTATCATTATTGCATTTTATGTTTGTTAGGGATACCTAAAGTGTTTGCATTGTGTTCTCATTAACGTCAAAGGAGGATCAAAGGTGAGATGTTCTTGATCCTATAAAGGAGAGATAAGGTATGATGTGGATTTGTCTTTAGAAGATTTGGTGCAAGATGGTGACAAGGGAAGCATGATAAAGAGGAGAGAAGGATTTGTGAAAGGTGCTCAAATTTTTGCAAGGTTTCCATGAAAGGTTTACACTATGGCAATAAGTTCTCCCAAGGTGCTTTGATGTCATGTAGATTAGTGGATCCAAGTCTATAAGTTTTGGTGCAAAATGGAGAAGAATGCATGGCCTAGAAAATGTTGTAAAGTTGCTCAATTTGTTGCAATATTGTCATGCAACATTGGGATGATGCAATAGAGGTCCCTTTTGAAGGTTTGTAGAGAAATATGATTACATATTCAATGTGGGTTTTCTGAGTATATTTCAGATATGTAATTTGTAGATTTAGATGAGGCATTGATTGCTCAGAAATGATTTAATTGTGTACTCAGGTGTTGCTAGGTTTTTTAGTTAAACCCTAAGGTTTTACAATCATGGTGATTAACAAATTTCTATTTCACCATTGAATATATATCGATGGTTATCGGTTGTATAAGTTACAACTTATGCTCTTTGGCTTGATCAAAAATTGGCCTCCCTTTACCTAGCATACCAATTAGTGAAGGTTGTGTGCTCAAAGGTTATTCATCCAATGCATATTGAGGTGAATTCACTTGTTTAGAAGGACTTGTTTTCAAGTCCTTTCAACACAACAATGATATTGATGAATGAATGTGATCGAGTCTTGAAGATATAATGGTGTACGTTCAGTGTTCGAATTCAATATATTAGGGTGACCACAACATATCAATTGGAGAGACTTTATAGTCCCCTCAACATAGCAATGCAACTTGATCAATGGTGCAAATGGTGCAAATATTGATGATGGTGATCAAGGCTACAAGATACATTGAGGGGAGAAGACGCCATATTAGTAGGAGACATTTTAGAGTCCCTCTAATGTAGTGAAAAAACATTCATCTATGGTTGTGATCAAAACTGAGTTTGTTGATCCAATAGTGGATAATAGACATGGTGTGTTTTTTGAGTCTAATCAAAGCATGTGGTGATGTATGTAATCACTGGTTGTGATCATGGGTTGGTAATTTAATGGTGCAGATGGTGTGAAGATGTTGTGGGACCTTGTGGTATATCAAATAGATTTTCTAATGTTTGAGTAATAGGTCCCTTAGAGATTTTAAAGTTGATATGAAGGTGAAGATCAAGGATAAAGATTGAAGTAGTTTTGATCGAGTGAATTTGGACATGTGTAGTTGATCCATGTTTTGTATACTGACACACAATGATTTATCACTTCACATCACTCTTGTGAAGTGATTGAAGAGACTTCGGGTTATTGAAATGAGTCAATTTTGAGTCTCTTTGACATGTCGATGATAACTTGATCCAATGGTGGAAATCAAGTGGTGACTTGATTTCATGGTCCTCATAGTGTGTTTGGTGGGACTCAATAGGAAGACAACATACATGAATGGTAACATGTAAGGACAAGTGGTGGTGTATGGTTGATCGGTGCTAACAAGGATGAAATGTGGCAAGTGGGGACCACCCACTCGATACAATCCAATAGTGTAATGAACAATGTAGATTGAATGATGCTTGCTCAATGATGGATATTTAATGAAGTTGATCGAAGAGACATCTTGGTATCAAAGCGAGATAATTTCAAGTCTCCACAATTCTATGAAAAGCATATGGAAAATGGTGAATGAAGCTGATTCAAGAGACTGCTAGTTATCAAAGTGAGTCACTTCTATGTCCCCTTGATGTAGCGATAATTGAAGCAAATCTATGGAGCAGGTTGAATGGTGGTTGATTTATGGTGGAGATCAAATGGGTAGATCAAATGAGCCATGAGATTTTAAATGGAGTAACTCTAGTGTCTCTTCAATGCTACAATATGAAATGGACAGAAAGACAAGGGAGATCGACAATGGAGATTTAAAGTGAAGTTGATTGAATGACCATGTTTTTAAGGTGATGAGATCAAACAGAGAATGTTGGATCATGATACAAAAGAGAATATCGACAACTAGAATTTAAACTTGAAGATCTATAATGGTTACAATAGTGTGAACAAGATTTTTGGTTAAAGAACAACACAATGAATTCATTTGATTCATTCAACTACAACATCTATTTGATTAGAGACTTTATTGGCTAAGATGGTGTCATAGTTTTTGATAAAGAATGAGATCAAAATTAGATCAAATGATCTAGATAATGTATTTAATATATTCTAGATCAGAGCTTTGAGAGATTTTCATGTTTAGCAGATTTAGAAAATATGTATATATGGCATGTGACTTGAGATGAATAGGTAGCTTGGTCAAGATATCAATGGGTGAAGGAGACCATAATAGAGAATTTTGGTTGATTTGTGGGAAGTTTTTGGGCTTGAGGCATTGATTGTTGTAACAATAGAGAGTTAGTAGCATGATGGAAAAATTGCTTCATGGAGAAGAAAGTGGGAGATTCAAATTGAAGGTATGTATTGATCATATAGGGCTTGAGGTAGTAATTGTTGGAAATATATGCCTCAAACATCACAAGCTGAAATCTCCACTGGAGCAAAGTCAGTATGACATCCATCATGTCTGGTCGACTAGCAAATTGGTAACATCATGTTTTGTATAGGTCGCTATGACCTTGCAGAAGTCTTGCCGAACATCATTTACCTTGGAGCCTGTCACTGTGACATTTTATTTGCTGTGACCTCTCACTACTTGTACACATCTCTAGTCGACAAGCCATTCAATTAGATATTGGGGAGAGTCTTGGGTGTTTGCTATGAACTCCTGGTGATGTGTTTAAGTCTCGCCAATAGTATGTTGTGTATTGAAGTCCTCAAGATATCTAAAGAGTTCTCGCTATGACGTCTCAGTGAATAGTTAAAGTCTTGCCGATGGGAATGCATTTGGCTTCATTGGAGTAACAATGATAATTTTGATAAGAAGTCCTAGCGACTTTGGTGAGTCTCACCGATGATGAGAGATCTTCGGTGTAACATATATGTGTTTGATAAGAACTCTCCGCAAAGGTGTTAAGTCTTGCCGACTATTCTTTGGAGCTTGGTATAACATACGACTTCGGTATAACCCCTAGTGACTTGGTATGATGTCTCAGTGAAAGCTGATTCTCTGGCCGATGAGAACACTTAAGTCTATGTGACTTGCAGAGCTTTGGTATAACATCTCACTGAAAGCAATGAGTCTGGGTGATAGCGATGCATGTGGAGAATGTTGGTGTGAGGTCCTTGCAACGTAAGAATGCTTTAGCGATAATCTCCTAAACTTGGTGTAACACAAGGAGGCTCATTGGGATGTCCTACTGAGAGCGATACTCTTGTCAAAAGGTAAATTGAAGCTGATACATGTAATCTTGGTGAAACATCTTGGCGATTATGATAGCTCTTGGCAATATCGATATGAAGTCTATGTGGCATCAATGAGACACTGTTAGTGTCTCACCGAGATGCCAACATAGTGTGATTTATTTTGACTATTTTTGACTGTCCTATGTGGAGTCTCATGGATGAATAGAAGGACCCGAATGTGAACAGTTAGTAGTTGGTTCATTGTTATGGTTCTGTGAGGAAGCTCGATGGACATGGAACAACATGAATATAGTTTACTGTTGTAGATGCTCAATGGTTTGATAGTTCAATGGTTGTTTGATTCAACAGATTGTTGTATGATCAGTAAATGATTTCTATTCTTTGTAGACTATAAGTTGAAGGTTCATGTACAAAGATTGTTCATGGTAAATGCTATTGGATTAAGAAAATAGAAAGATAAGTCTGACATTTGTATGTAATCTCCATTACTATAATATAAAGTGATTTCTCTTGGTGTGGTGGATTTTTCTCCCATAAGTGTTTTCCCACGTAGATCTGGTGTTCATGTGTGTGATTTTCAAATACTCTATTTTGTTATCTATTTCAAAGTGCATCTTAATTGGACTATAAGTGTAAATTTTAAAGTGTATCTACATTCTTTCTTGAGGTATTGACGTTAGGAGAATTGTTTTCGCATATGATTTTCCTTTCAAGTGGTATCAGAGCCTGGCTAGTTGTATTATCCTTGTGGGTACGTTGGGTTTTTTGAGTCAATTTTGTTCAGTGGGAGTCTTGTAGAGTTTGTTATTTCTAATTACAAGTTGAGATGGCTAGCACGTCTGGAAAGATTGAAATAGAGAAATTCAATGGAAGTAACTTTGAGTTGTGGAAACTCAAGATGGAGGATCTTCTAGTGGATCATGATCTTTGGATTGTTGTGTCTGAAGCGAAACCTATAGGCATGAAGCAAGAGGATTGGGACCTTGTAGATAGGAAGTTTAAGGGGCTGATAAGGCTCTATTTGGTAGATTCAGTCCTTCTAAATGTGCATGATGAGAAGATTTCCTCTTCTTTGTGGAAGAGATTGGCATCTATTTATCAGGGGAAATCTTTGGTGAATAAACTATTCCTAAGGAAGAAGTATTCTTTGAGAATGCAGGAAGGAGGGTGTGTAGCTAATCATTTGAACACATTTTATATGTTGATTGCTCAATTGACATCTGTTGGTGTAAATAATCAAGAAGAGGATCATTGTATGCTTCTATTGTGTTCTTTTCCAAACTCATGGGATCATCTGGTGATGGCTATTGGGAGTACAACATCCAGTTTCAAGATGGAAGATGTTGTTGGCTCTTTGCTGTTAGAAGAGATGAGAAGGAAATCTTCTGAGATGGCGAAGGAAGCTCTTGCTGTTAGAGGAAGACCAAAAGAGAAAGGCAAGAAGAAGGACAAGAAATCAAAATAAAAAATAGAGGGGAGATCAAAGTTTCTTGGAAAGAAGTCCAAGGTGAAGTGCTAGAACTGTGGGCAACCTAGTCATGTCTGAAAGGATTGTAAAGAGGAGAAGAAGAAGAAGAAGTATTCTTCTAACAATGACTCTTCTCATAGTGATGCAGACACCTTCATTGCAACCTTGGCTACTCAGGCATCAGATGATGTCTAGCTGATTGATTCTGGAGCATCTTTCCACATGACATCTCATAGAGAATGGTTCACAAAGTATGAATAATACTATGGTGGAAAGGTTTACTTTGCAAGTGATTCAACTTTGGATATTGTTGGCTATGGAAGAGTCGGAAAACAATTCCCTGATGGAAAAGTGAAGGGGATCAATGATGTTATCAACATACTAGGTCTAGCTCAAAATCTATTGTTTGTCAGTAAGCTGAATGATATTGGAGTACAAGTCACATTCTCTAGAAATGGTTGCAAGATGACTAGAGGTTCAATGGTGCTGGCTAGAGGTGCTTGAATTGGTACCCTGTACAAGCTGGATGCACATGTTCAATGTAACAGTGTCTCTAGAAAGTCACTAAAAACTGCTTATGGAGGTAAAGAAGGATCTATCCGTAATTATGTAAACTCTATGGAAGTAAAACTTCTAGCAGAGAAGACTATGCTTTGGCATCATAGATTAGGCCACATAGAAGAAAAAGGTTTAAAAACATTGAAGAATAAAAACCTGGTTGAGGGGCTTGAAGATTGTAATCTTGAATCTGAATTCTGTGAACACTATATATATGAAAAACAACACTATGTTTCATTTTACTCCAGTCCTCATAAATCTTCTAGTTTGCTAGATTATATTCATTGGAATGTATTTGGTCTAGTGGATGTTCCTTATTTGTCTAAGTCAAGATACTATGTGTTGTTCATTGATGATTATTCAAGAAAGAGCGTTTCTATATTTTCTGAAAATTAAATCTGAAGTATTCAATCGATTTAAAGAATTTAAAAATCTTGTTGAAAATTAGACTAGTAGAAAAATAAAATGTTTAAGGACTGATAATGGCAGTAAATTCTGTTCTAATGAATTTGAAAGATATTATAAAGACCATGGGATCAAAAGACATAAGACTACACCTTATACTCCATAGCAGAATGGAGTTGTAGAAAGGTTCAATAGGATGGTGATGGAAAGAGCATGAAGTATGCTGAGTAGTGCTGGCTTGGAGGAGAAGTTTCAGGCTGAGGCTATATCAACTGCATGTTATTTAATTAATCATTCTCCAAATTCTACTCTTTTTGAGGAAACACCTTTAGAAGTGTGGTTTGGTAAGAAGCCCTCTCTTAGACATATTTGAGTCTTTGGCTATGAGGCATATGCATATGTGTTGGATGTAAAAAGATCTAAATTGGAGAACAAGGCTGTCAAGTGTACTTTTATTGGCTATAGTGCTATCATAAAATGATACAAGCTTTGGAGTCCTAAAATAGAAAAGGTTGTATACAACAGAAGTGTAATCTTTCATGAGTTGAAACCTTCTACCTTGGATCTACAGTCAGAGACAAAGTCAGAAAATAATAAGGATGTAGCAGTAATTCCTCCTACTCTAGAGAAAGAGGAATTGAAAATTCAAAATGTACCTGAAACTGAGGAGAGCTCAAGTAGTTCTGAAAGTTTAGATGAAGAATACCAACCTAAGCCTTAGCCAGTGAGGATGTCAACCCGAGAAAGGAAACAACCAGATAGGTATGGGTTCTCATTGATTGATTCTACTTATGTCTATGCTTTAATTTCTAGCACTGATGAGCCTAGGACTGTAAAAGAGGCATTTAAAATGTCTGATTTAGATTCTTAGTTGGAAGCCATGGAAGAGGAGATGGCATCATTAGAAAAGAAAGAAACTTGGACTTTGGTGCCCTTTCCTGAAGGAAGAAAACCTGTGGGCTAAAAATAGGTAATTAAGAAAAAGATTGGTCTCGATGGCAGTGTAGAAAAGTACAAGGCAAGAATGGTTGCAAAGGGTTATTCTAAGGTCGAGGGAATAGATTATGGGGAAATATTTTCTCCTGTAGCTAAACTGACATCCATTAGATTTCTTTTGTCACTTACAGCAGCATACGACTTAGAGATCAAACAAATGGATGTGAAGACAACATTTCTTAATGGTGATCTTGAAGAAGAAATCTATATGTCCCAGCCTAAGAACTTTGTTGAAAAAGGTAAAGAAAAACTGGTATGCAAATTAAAGAAGTCTTTGTATGGGTTAAAGCAGTCACCTAGAATGTGGTACCAGAAATTCAATACTTTTGTATTGTCTTTGGGATTTGTGAGATCAAAATCTAATCACTGTGTATATTATAAAGCTGAAAGTGATCGAGTTCTTGTTATTGTTCTCTATGTTGATGCTATGTTGTTCATAGGCAATAGTAAGCTAATGATTTCTAATCTTAAGTCTTAGTTGTCTGCTAAGTTTGAAATGAAGGATCTTGGTGTAGTAAGGTATATTCTGGGGATGGAGATAACCAGGGACAGGAAGAATAGAAAGCTTTGGCTCAGTCAAAGTAAGTATGTTAGGACTATTCTTGAGAGATTTTGTATGAATGATTACAAATAGCTAGTGGTCCCAATTATGTAGGGAACAAAGCTATCTGTTGAGGACTATCCAAAATATCCTACTGAGATGGAGGACATGAGCAGTGTACCCTATGCTAGTGTGTTTGGAAGTCTCATGTATGCAATGGTCTATACAAGGCCAGACATTGCCTAAGCAGTGGGAGTTGTTAGTCAGTTTATGGCTAATCCTAGAAGAACATATTGGGATGTTGTATAGAGAGTTTTCAAATATTTGAAGGGCACTTTATATTTTTCTTTGTGTTACCATGGGAACTTGGTTGAATCATAGAGGACTCTTAGTATTTAAGGTTATGTGGATTATGATTGGGTAGGGGACATTGATAGCAGGAGATCCACCAGTGGATACATTTTCATGATGAATGGTGGTGCAGTGAGTTGGATGAGCAAGCGACAGGCTGTAGTCTCTTTGTCCACTATGGAGGCTAAATACATGGCAGCTACTCATGCTTGTAAAGAAGTTGTATGGTTGAAACATTTGTGTTCTAACATTGTTTTTGATGTAGGGGAAATAATAATTTTCTGTGATAGTCAGAGTTGAATTTTTCTGGCAAAGAATCCAACTTTCCTTGCTAGGATGAAACATATTGATGTACAATACTAATTTGTATGAGATATGGTTGAAGATGGAAAGGTCAATTTGGAAAAGGTTGATACTCTGGAGAATGTTGCAGATGCATTGATGAAGCCAGTGAGCACAAAGAAGTTCAAGTGGTTTGCTAGTTCAATGGGCCTTAGTGCCCATGATTTTTAGTAAGTTAAGTTGTGCTTTGGAGGTGCCTGTGTGATATTCTTCAAGTGGGAGATTGTTGGAAATATATGCCTCAAACATCATAGGCTGAAGCCTCCACTGGAGCAAAGTCGGTATGACATCCATCATGTTTGGCTGACTAGCAGATTGGTAACATCATGTTTTGTACAGGTCGTTGTGACCTTGCAGAAGTCTTGTCGAACATTGTTTACCTTGGAGCCTGTCGCTGTGACATTTTTTTTGCTATGACCTCTCACCGCTCATAGACATCTCTGGCCAACAGGCCATTCAATCATATATTAGGGAGAGTCTTGGGTGTTCGTTATGAACTCTTGGCAATGTGTTTAAGTCTCACCAATAGTATGTTGTGTATTGAAGTCCTCGGGTTATCTAAAGAGTTCTCGCTATGACATCTCATTGAATAGTTAAATTCTTGCCGATGGGAATGCATTTGGCTTCATCAAAGTAACAAGGATAGTTTTGATAAGAAGTCCCAATGACTTTGGTGAGTCTCGCCGATGATGAGAGATCTTCGGTGTAACATATATGTGTTTGATAAGAACTCTTGGTGAAGGTGTTAAGTCTTGCTGACTATTCTTTGGAGCTCAGTATAACATACAACTTTGGTATAACCTGTGGTGACTTGGTATGATGTCTTGGAAAAAGCTGATTTTCTGGCCAATGAGAACACTTAAGTCTTTATGACTTGCAGAGCTTCAGTATAATGTCTCACTAAAAGCAATGAGTCTGGGCAATAGCGATGCATGTGGAGAACATTGGTGTGAGGTCCTAGTGACATAAGAATGCTTTAGTGATAATCTCCTAAACTTTGTGTAACACAAGGAGCCTCGTTGGGATGTCCTAGTGAGAGTGATACTATTTCCAAAAGGAAAACTAAAGCCAATACATGTTGTAAGCTTGGTGAAACATCTTGTTGATTACGATAGCTCTTGGTGATATTGATATGAAGTCTATGTGGCATCAGTGAGACACTGTTAGTGTCTCACCAAGATGCCAACATAGTGTGATTTCTTTTGACTATTTTTGACCATCCTATGTGGAGTCTCATGGATGAATAGGAGGACCTGAATGTGAATAGTTAGTAGTTGGTTCATTGTGACAGTTCTATGAGGAAGCTCGACGGACATGGAACAACATGAATATAGTTTACTATTGTAGATGCTCGATGGTTCAATAGTTCGATGGTTGGTTGATTCAAAATATTGTTGTATGATTCGTAAATGATTTTTATTCTATGTAGACTATAATTTGAAGGTTCCTGTACAAAGATCATTCATTGTGAATGTTGCTATATTAAGAAATCAGAAAGATAAGTCTGACATTTGTATGTAATCTCCATTACTGTAATACAAAGTGATTTCTCTTGGTGTGGTGGGTTTTTCTCCCGTAAGGGTTTTCCCACGTATATTTGGTGTTCATGTGTGTGATTGTCAAATACTCTGTTTTGTTATCTATTTCAAAGTGCATCTTAATTGGACTATCAGTGTAAATTTTAAAGTGTATCTTCATTCTTTCTTGAAGTATTGACATTAGGAGAATTCTTTCCGCATCTAATTTTCCTTTTAGTAAGTGTATGTCTATAAAGTCAAGAAAAAGTACATAATAAAATTTTGTTTGAATTTGTTGTGTCTGCTAGGGGTCAAGAGACGAAGTGTTGTGTTTATAGTATCTTAGTGTGTTCAGTCTACATGAGCTAAAAATGTGAGAATGGCCTGACGTGGTAGAGTGTGGAGAGTGGAGTTATGCTAGGTTACAAATAGAGTTTGCACTAAGCCTAAATGAGTAGAACTCAAATAAAAATTAGAGATTTTGATCTAGTTTAACATTCACTGATTATGTTCTACCTTTTTGTTTGTGTTCCACTCATTCAATCTAATGCATAATAGAAAAGTGGATGTGTTGCTAAGTAGCAGATGTAGGTTGAACAAGGTGTAGAGTAGAAAAATAGAGAGATGTAAAAGAGAGGATTGTGTTTTGTAGAGACAACCAAAAAGTGTTAAATAGTTACAAATGAGTTACAACAATGACATGTGTTCAATGGAAAAAATTGTAACACTATTTTTGTAAATCTAATTGGTTGGTGCCATCAGATAACTGAGTTGGTGCTCAGCATATGGGATTAGTGTCTCTTTGGATTTGGTGCTTCGTTAGGGTTGGTTCCCTTAAATCTATGTAGCTAAACTTTGATTGTGAGGCTAGATTACGATAGTAGATCCTAGCAGCATTTCTCACCATATTTTTTCCCATCTTAGGTTTTCCATGTACATATGGTGTTATGTGATGTTTTTTGTGTGGATGTTTATCTCTCTACTTGTTTAGTAAATATTCTCTTTAAGGATTTAAAGAAGTTATCTACATAAATTTTTTAAGGGTGAAAATTTTATTTTTATAGATTCACCCCTCTCTCAGTAGAGCATTACGTTCCAACAATTGGCATCAAAGCCCTGGGCTCCCTAGGAGAAGTTTTATTAGCTCAGGTAGATCATGGATAGGTGAACACAAAATGGTTAGTCAGCAAAGTGTTATGTGGTATTACAACATGCCCCATTTTGTTCCTTGGAAAAATATGGACCCATTTTTCCCCCTTTTCCTACTTCTACTCTTTTCTTTTTCTCACTTCAATGTGCTTCTTTTAGAGGAAATGGTAAAATGAAAGTTGTATTTTGGCATGCCTAGTCATTGCTTTAGTTCTCTTTCTTTCTTGAATTCAGGGTGTCATGGTTTTCTTTACTGATTTTTACCAATTTTGTTGGACCCTTAAGTCCTAGAGTTGCATGATTGTGTCAAGGATCCTATATCTTTGTTTGGTCTAGAGTTTCTGCCCAGTGGATGAGTCATCTCAGTGTGCACACATTTCTTTTTATTCATTGGTCGTTCCAATAGTTGTTTTTCATTTCTTTAGCTAGAGGTCAAAAATCATAGGTTTCATTGTAAACATGTTCAAATTATTTTTAAAAAATTCTACTCAAACTTGGTTCTCAATTCCTCTCTTTGCATCTGATCCCCATTGACCTAGAAAGGTAAAGGTTCTTAGTTCTAGGTAATCTTTTAAGGTCTAGTGCCAAATGATTCAAATATTGTGATCATCAACAGTCACATATTTCAAAAGTATTTTTCCTCACAAGAATCTACGTGACACACAATAGTGCCATGTAAGTTTCCATGTCATCTTCTTCTCTAGTGGTGGGCCTACGTAGGAACCAAGTTCATGATTTGAACCCTAATTTTCCATGATTGCACCTTTATTTGAGAAAATTAATGCTTCGTAATAGGTAATTAGTGAAGGTGGACTATTGCACATGTACTTGGAACCACCTCGAGCATAGTGTTACTTTTCAAAACTTTATCTCATGCCATACTGCTAATTTGCAAGGACATTGAGAAATCAAGATTCATATTGCAAGGCTTAAAGAAAGGTAAACCTCAAGAAACCAAGAACACAACTACCGAGGGTTTCAAAGTTACATTCTAAAAGAGATTTTGTTTATCATCAGCGAAACCAGGTATGTCTTAAACAATAGAATATTCCATCAGTTATCTTATGCATGTGTGTCTCGAGATAATTGTATTTCCCCTAGTAATTGAGATTTTGGGTTTTTTTAAATGAATTTAACCAAATGGTAGATTAAAAGTTTTACAAATTGTTGAAGATAATTGGTTAAATTTAACCCTAACTCACACACAAGGCACACATCTATAAAAATATTGGATACACATGTAAAAATGAGTACTTCCAAAGCAAGTCTAGAAAATGAATTTAAATATTTTTTCTTCACAAGCTATACTAGTGGGTGGGACAATAACTGATACTCATCCGAGATGGCTTTCTAATGTCAAATTCATCACATGAGCCTAGCAATAGAATGCCTCTTAGTGTACAAATAATGTTATAGCAAGTGGGTTGCATTTAGTAAAAGAGTTTTTGCCAGCAATGGAGGCCTCTGAACTAGTTATGCAATGTTTTACTTACTACGACCTAGATAAGATAGTTCTTGAAAAGGAGGGAAGAATCTATGCAAATATTTTCATGAAAGGAATTGTATATACATTTGGGGTACTCAAATCTCCTCAGATGAACGTAGTGGATGTGAAAATGATGGTTAGAACTTACCTGAGTGTTGAAGAACATGACAAGGAAATTATGAACACACAATGGTGCTAGGAGAAAATTACAAAGAAATCAAAGATAATTCTAAGATCTATGTTCAACCCAAATGTTCAACAAGTTATAACTATGCTAAGCATGATATTTGGAAATAAGGATGCAAAAAAAATTGAACCATGCATGTTCATAATTATAGCCAAATTAATGGAAGGCCTTATGTAGATGCATTGGGGAGGTTTTATTAGTGATAGGGTACATGATCAGATGAAGGAATTTCCATAGTCAGGATGGTTTTATTTGTCCCCATATGTGTTTTATTCATGCACCATTAGGGAAAATAAAAATGGGTTGTATAGAGTTGGTACCCTGGGCAGAGAAGTAGGGAATAATTTGATATATGCTCATTTACCTCAAATTACTATTCATGAATATAGGGAGCATTATCAAAGAGTCAACACTATGTTTTTCATGAAGCTCATAAGAATAATGGAGGGAAATAAAACTAAAAGGTTGTCTCTCGAAGAACAAAACCTTATCAAACTAGTTAGAGGCTAGTACATCTAGTTTCCTACTTTCACCTACATCAAGGTGGAAGGGTTTGAAGGATATCCTTTCATGCTTCCTAGGTACTCGAAAAATAAATTATTGTAATTGGAATTGGTAAGAAAAAGGAAGTCATCCCATGATTCTTTTAGCGTACCTCATAAGAGAAGTTTAATCAGATTCCCTATTATAGTGGGAAATTATAAGTGAAATGTAGCTAAAGTAACTGACTTGTGTGAAGAGGAATTGAGAATGTACATATTGGAGTACTATACACGCCAAAGAATTAACTATGATCCAAAAGGGAATATTTCCAAGTGGATAGATAACAAGCACACCCATGTTTATCAATTAGAAGACTTCTAGCTCAATTGTGATGGCGAGCACATAGTAAGGAAAAAATCATATCAAAGGTTGCCATTATAATCGACACGAACTTGAGCTTCATGAATTTCTAGACTAGTTGGATGAAGACAATGGAGATGTTTTGAATATAATTTATAATGAAACTAAGGTCTATGGTGAACCCATTTTAGATCCAAATTATGAAAATAGAGAGATAATGACTATTGAGGAAATTTTTGAACAAGATTTAGTGCACACTCAATGATGGATTGATGGTTTTTGTAGAATCTTAAGAAAATTTTGAGCCAAGCCCACATACTCACTCAATATAAACAAGAAAGAGAGAGAAGAAGATGAGTCTAAGTATGAGGAGCCCACTAAAAGGAAGAGAAAGGCTAGAAAGGTAGATAAAACAATGCATATTGAGGAGAGAAATCTGAATGCCCCAAGCCAGAGTTTCATTAGCATAAGCTTGTCATCATAAAGAAATTGAACCAAGTGAGGTCATGAAGCCTAAAGCGACATCTCCTTCCATGGAAAAGAAAAAGATTCAACCAATGAGTGATGAAGAGGTGAGGATGATGATGAATACTCATGCTAAAAAAGGTCTGCATCCCAAATGGTTGCATCATTATTTACTTCTCCCTCTTTAGTCAATATGGCTACAATAAAGTGAACACTGGGAAAGAATCATGTGGCTCTAGATGTGATGTAGGAGCATCCAAGGTGTAAGAGCAATCTTTCATCACCCACAAAAAAAAAAAATCTTTTCAATAAGGGCTAAATTTGGTAGGGTTACTATTTTTGTAGTTTGCATTTATCCATAGTTGGACACAAAACCTTACATAGACCTCCAAAATGGTAAATTGAAGCCAATGAAAAAGAAATCACTTCAATACCATTTTTCATTTGAGAGATTAAAATTTTAAGTTTTGAAAATCTTATTCAAATCTTTGGGGTCAATTTTGAGGCACTTAGAGGCTCCATATGGGCTTGAAAATTGGTGGAAAATGAGAATGGATGGCCTTTCTGCCCTACTTTTTGGCACAATATTTCTCGAGACCTTTCCGAAAAGGTATTATAATAGAAAATCTGAAGGTAAAATCAAAAGTTATGACCCCATGAAGTTGTAATACCAAAATTAATAAAATTTCAAAATATCTTCTTGAGAAAGTTACACTTTCCAAAAGATTCTAGGGCAATTACACTTTCTAGAAGATTCTAGGGTAGTTACACCTTCCAAATAAAGGATGTAAAGGGGAACTATAGGAGGGAGGTGAGAGTAGAGTAGATGGTAACTCAAATTTGCAGACTTGTAGATTTATGTAATCAGAAAGCCCATGTGATGGAGAATATAATGTTGCAATTTCATTTTCATTTTAGTGATAATAGACAATATTTTCTTTTTTCCTTGCATTTTGTCTATGCCATTATCTATTGTTTTTGTGACTTTTAGATTGTAAGGGAAGTACCCTTCAATATGAGGGTTTTGAATTGAATGAAAATACAATCAAGGAACAAATGGAGGAATTAGGTGCCATAATAGAGTGAGTAAAAGAGATGAAATCTAAGGAGAAGCACATTGTACAACTAGTGGTGGAAGAAATTCAAGATGCAGGGTCAATTCCTATGGATACTAAAGAAGAAGAATTTATAAGAGGAACAGTCGCCCTAGAGGTGGGAAACCCTGAAATACTTGTTGAAAAAGAAATAGGGGAAGTTATAGGACACATTCCCATTGATGAGGTTGTTATTAAAGACACAATTGATTCCCAACTACCATTAGGGGATATTGAAAAGGATGTTGAACAACTGTTGGTCTTTGAAGAGGGAAGAGAACACCAAGTTGAAGTTGAAGAAATAGAACCTTCACAAGTTGTGGATGGTAGGGTGATGAGTAAAGAGAATCTTGATATAGCAAGACATGAATAAAGTGAAGCCCCTATTGAGGATATTGAGGGTGTCACTCATTAGATAGAAAAACTACTTTTTCAACTCAAGTCTAGGACTGGGATATCCATGAAGTTTCCCTTTAAAGAAGTGATTGATTTGCATGAGGCGCAAGAGAATTTGTACACCATATCGATGCCAACCAAGGCCGACTGGCTACCTATACAGACTACACTCTCAAAACTCTAGATCCATTTACCTAATGGATAAGGCTTTGGTCTTTGCACCATAAATTTTGGTTTTCATGTTCCATAGGTGAAACACCCCTGGTAGTTGCCAAAAGTTGTGGATATAAAATCCCTCGAGCTCCCTTTAGGTGGATAATATTATTTTGTTAAGTCCAGCCCACACCCTATACATTTGAATATTCCAAGGTCCCCTTTCTGAAAAGCTTCGCCCAACTATCACCACATGTCCACCAAGCATTCCTTGTAAGGATTCTCTCATTTTCTTCTTCGGTAAGCCCTGCCATGCATCCATGTGTCAGCAACATGAGTGCTTGAGAGCCTTCCCTCCTTTGCTTCCCTACCAAGTCTCATCTACATGCCACATACACTTTTGTGTGGACCCCACAGTCAGTGTTGGTAGTGAATACTTCTCCACATGTGTTCTTTGCAAGGGTTTTTATCACGAGGGAAGAGTAAACAACAGGCCTCAACTTATCACCACATGTTCTAACTGAATTTTTGGGTGAGCAACACATGTCTACATAAAAAATTTCTGCTTCTACACTAAGAACACTGCCATCATTCGCAAGGAATGCATCTATCTCAAAAGTGGTTGTATTTTGTGTATTAAAATCTATTATGTTGCAATGGCCTTGGGAAATCATTGCTTGGGACATCATTTCTCATGATGAGGAATCTTTTTTGTTATTGGATTTTAGGTAGTGGGATTATTTTCTATAAATACTACTTCTTTTTGAAAATGAGTTTGGAACATACACAGTGATGGAACTCTAAAAAAATTTCTTGTTCCATCTTAAACCCTTATTGCATTTGAATATAGGGTTGTTATCTTAAGGGTTTAAAGTTTTATTTTTTTTAAATACTCACAAGGTTCTTTTTGGGCATTGAATCCCTATTACCCATTGCTAGTTATTTTAATGTATCTTTGGTGATTCATTGTCACCTAGTGACCGGTCCTTCAGGCCTAAGTCTAGACCTTTCTATTTTATAAAATTAAGGATCTTTTTGCCTTTACATCCTTTGCATTTCGTGACTTAGAAATTTTTGAGTCAATTATTATCCTAGGGAGTCCCCTTCATTAAGAACAACTAATGAACACATGCTGAAAATTTTCACTTAAATCCTAATGGCCCTCCTAGTTGTATCACTCATCGTTGATTCATTCATAGGTTCACACCTTCAATTAGCGATGAGCAATGGAAAGATATTTTCCTCTAATGTTGCTCATCACTAATAGCTCTTGAACTTTCAAATTTTTAATAGTGATGAGTGATGATTTTGGCTTTATGTTCTTATCACTCATCATAGATGGCCATAACAAGATAAAATTAAAACAACGATGAGTGATGTGATGTGATTTACTATATATCATTTGATTGTTGATATGTTTTGAATATAAATTCTCACATTAGCACTATGTGATATACCTTATAAATTTTGTAAATCTTCTCATTGCTAATTGCTTGCAAAATATATCAAGAGAATTAGCAATGAACAAAGGCCTTATGTAATAACTTCATCATTCATTGCGGATTTGTTTTAAAACATGAGTTTTGAATTTGAGGTAAGGGATTGATGTCTTATAAAGTGTTTTTCTTTCTCTAATGTGATATGACCTTATGAGCAATGTATTTTGTGCCATTTGTTTTATGTAGGTTGTACATGTCTGAATCTAGTGCTATCACAACATCTCCCATCGTAGATAAAAGCCTCGGTGCAAGGTTTTAATTAGCAATGTGCAATGGAAGGATGCATATGACCAAAGGTCAAGCCACAAAACTAGGGACTAAAGTTCATCACGAGGATGTCTAAATTGTTGATAGAGTGGGGAAAAGATAAAGGAAATTAGCAAAAAGAGATGGTTACTACAAGGAGTGGGCAACGTGGAAAAATCCTGAAGATTTAGAATAAAGCAAAAGGGAAAGCAACGAGAGGATTGAGGAACCATTAATAAAGTTTTAAAGAAAGATAATCCAATGGATTGAAAATCACCACATAAATAATTTCATCAAAATTTGGGGAGCATCAACAATGAAGCGATGAAGTGTATAGAGAAATTTTCCCTCTAAGAAAAAAATGGTCTTATTTACCTCGCTGATAGTAATGAAAGCACGAATTAGGTTGGCGATACATACTGATTGATGGATCACAACACTTGAGCTGGCATCACAATTTTCTATGAGAAAGTTGCTAGGGACATAAAAACAAGGCTCAAATCACCATGGATGAATTTTTAAATGTTTTAACATTAATGACTTAAATTCAATACTGAGTTGTTAAGTTATCAACTCACTCATGTGAGAAGTTTTCAAGTCATTAATTTTGCATGCTTCAAATTTCCTATTTAATACAAGTTGTCTGTTGATATTCCTTGTCATAATTCATTTTTCAATGAATGAGGGTCGAAGGCTGATAAAGAAGTGCGTGGGAATTGAATTCTCCTCAGAAGTGTGTAGACATTATAGGCAAGTAGGTTTTCCATGATGATTAGGGAGTCTGAGAAGTTGAGTTTATTTGAGTCTAAGGAAGATCTTGAGAATGAAAGTGGAAAACATGGAGCTCTTGATACATGAAAAGGAAGAATAGGATTCAGGAAATTCAAGGAGTACAGTACTAAGGAAAATTACCATCCACGAGAGAAGATAGTTTTAGAAGAAATAGTCAAACAAAAAGAGAAGAGGATGGTGAAATATAAAAGAAGGCAATGAGAGAGAGTGAGCACTTTAAGGATTATCCAAAGGAGTAAAATTATCCATGTGAGGTTTCTAATAACCATTTAGATAGTGATGGTGACCTTGATCCAGAGGGTGATTATTATCCCCTCTCCTTGGTACTATTAGGAAATTCTGGCAAGGAGGTGGTGATCATTTCTCTAGTCCCACAATGAGAAAAACATGGGCGTGTATGCTCTGAGTTTTTTGACTCAGAGTGATGATTCTGCCCTATTTTTTTTATAAAACCATGGAATTTCTATTAGCATTGTCCTATTCAACACTCATGTGATTTCTTGTTTCATGTGCTAAGGTGGAATGCTTTTAGGCTGGTATGTAGGAGAAGAACCAGACTAGTTAACCTTGGTGGTGCATATGTTGTTTCTAGACAATATACAAGTTTGTGCTAGAGCTACTATTGGAGAATCTTCTTTGGTCAACAAGGATGAGGATTCAACACAGTTACAATAAACTCTTCCTTTTGAGGAGTTGGCATGTCTTCATTTAGGGAATATGGAATGCGGTCTTTTACTCTTCCATTCTCCTTAAATAAGTGCATGTAACAAACTAATAATATCTCAAATTATGGTGCAAATGAAATGAAATGTAAGTGTAATTAAGCCTGATGTTTGTTGCTCCTTTTTTCTATAAAATGGATTTTAGGGCTTATTACAGGGGTCGATTTCTGAAGTCAAAATAGGATTCTTGGTAGAAAACTAAGTTCAAGAAAAGGAACTTAGAATAGAATACTAGAAATAGACTAGTAATTTTTCTTGGATGTGAGATCATGCATGTAGTGATCTTAAATAAGTTTTATAGAAATTACTTAAATCAAAGAAAATATTAATTTGGAAGTAGATACTCTCCTATGTATGTTTCTTATAGGTTGTGAATGATACATACTAATGGTGTTATCATTTGTCTTCAAATATTTCATTTGAATGTATTACTCTATTTTCAGCTTTAATTCAAGGGATTAATCACAATGATTGAATAGGGTTAGAAAATTTGTAAGGAATGGCTTAGGATTTCTAAGAATTAAATGTTTCTTGCACACTAATTTTTCGTAAATGCAAAGCAATATGAAGATAGTCCATTTCTTCCTTAAGTGAGTAATTTGTAAATTACTGATCCTCATGTACTTGACTCTGTTGCTCCAATTGATGAGACACTGGTCATTTTGTCAGAAAACATTGCATAGAATGAACATATAGTGTTCTTGTCCCTAGACTTAAAATAAGACAATATTCAATTAAAAATATTTCCAAGGATAGTATAAGTGGGATTACTCCCAATTCCTAGCAAATAACTAGTCGCTCACTTGAAAATTTTCCAAATCTTTGGTGAAATGAACTTTGTTTGTAATAAGTAGGAATCAATCTATGTATAAATGTGTTATTAATTGAATACACTATCTAAAAATGCAATTGGGATCACCCTCCTATGTTTCAAAAAGCCTAAAATGAAGGAGTACGGATCTTAAAGTCCTATGCTCATTGTGTTGGCCACTAACCTAGTAGTTCTTCATCATAGGAGTTGGCTACTTCTTAGAAGATATTTCGGTTTTGCTAAAAGAATCACCAACATAAAGGGTGACTCTACTAAGGAGACTTTAAATCTCCATTTCCAAAGTATCAAAATTAAGAAATTGGTAAAATCTAAATATCTAGTTCGGATACTGAGGAATTTTTAGACCTCAAAATATTTTTGTTGAACAAGTTTCAAAAGATATATGTGTGACTCTACTATGGGAGAAAAACCATAAGGATATTCATCTTTGAAGGAGCTTCATACTGCTTGAAGTTTAGTCCTCTATGAAAAGAGGTGGTCAATCTATTAATGAACCTAATGAATATGTGAAGATCATTGTAGATATTGCACACATTTCCAGTTAGGAAGAAGAGCTTGCAACTGCACATATCTAGGTATTTCTCAATTTTTGGTTTTCAAAGAAAGACAAATTTATATGTGAAAACTATATTTGTAAGAATTGAAAATTTTGATTCCCTATTGAGTGAGAATAAGCACTAAGGAAGGGAATAGTAAAGATTGGCTTACATGCTTTTGTATTACCTAATTGTAGTATCTATTGTGAAGTAATCTATGCAATTCTTTTTAACAGAATCTTAAGCAAGTTGAGAAAGAAATTTGTATTATAAATGCTTAAGATTATGTTGTATAAGAAGTTCAAGTTGTCAGGTGTGATTGCATAGTGTAAGAAGGCTTATAGAGTTGTAAGAAAGTGTATCATCAACCTATGCATTCCTGTGTAGACCCAAATATAACAATGCATAGTGCTCAACCCTTGTCATGTAACAAAAGAAGTTTCAACATTAAAAGGTACATGGCCATAAATTTTGAAGGAATTTATGGTTACTCAAATGTCATTCCATCTGAAATCAAAGAGCATTTTCCAAAATTTAGTGGTGAGAAATCTAAATCAACAAGCAAGAGTTTGCATCAAGTCAATAATTTAGTTGATGACTATGAGATAGATTATGAGGATGTTATCATGAGGCTATTTGATTAGTCTCTAAAAGGAGATTTAAGAGATTGGTTCTCTGATTTACCAATATTCTCTATCTATTCTTGGAATAAGTTCAAAGTGTTCATAGAATAGATTGGTGAAGGATCAATGTTGGTTATTTTCTCAATAAATTTATGAACATTGAGAAAGAGGATGATGAGCTAGTCCCAACATTTAACCAAATATTTGCTAAAACATTAAGCAACATTCTTGATGTTTTGGAACTAAGTGATGCAGTATGTTTGGTTGTGTATTTGGGAGATTTTAATAATAAGATGAGCTATCTGTTGAGAGATAAAGATCCCAAAACCTTATATCAAGCCTATGGGATAGCCATGAACATTAAAAACAACTTGAACTATGGAATGAAAAGGATTCATTGGAATACAAGTGTTTACTACCATAGAACACCAAATGTTGATGAATGGTGTAAACCAAAAGTAAAAAATGAATGTAAGAACATTTACACCCCTATTGTTTCAGCTTGCACAACATTCTTTAATACCAACCTCATAAATCCCCAAACACATCATCATGAAACCATCATATTTTCAACTTACAATGATAATAACTTGGCTACTTTATATGAGTCGAGTAGTGAGTTTCCATATAAAGAGGAAGATAATATAGTAAAGGATGAAAATATATTTGAAGAAAATGAAAGATGTGGTTTAAATACTATTGAAAAATCCATTACTTATGCTCCTATGGATGAGATAAGACTGAGCATTCAGTCTAATAATTCTGAACATAATTTCAAAATTGATGAGTCTTCTTGCTGTAGTAATAATGATGGCATAGGGTATGGAAAATTTTCTTTTGATTGTCACTGTTCTCATGAAGTAGAGATGGAATCATTTTCTGCAAATGAGAAATGTGTTGATAATGATGTATGTGCAGTTGAAAAGGCCTCTATCTATTCTTCTAGTGATTACAGTGATTTTGGATGTATTAATGACTTGAAGGAATTAGACCTCCATGTTGAGAAAATTGAGGCTCTTATGTCAAAAATGAATGTAAGGGAAAATCTCTTATTTGAGGAGCCTCCATCTTCATCTATTGACAAAGATGATGATCCCTATTGGTGCAGAGAAAATCCACTATTTTTTGAGGATTCTAATAATGCATCTAAAATAGAGTTAGAGTGTGGCCCTAAGAAAATAGAGCAATACATTGATGAGCTTCTTGAAGACATTTCCTATCACTATTTCACATTTGATACAAATGTTGTAGATGAGGTTGAGTACCATGATGCCAGCTGCTTAGAAGAGTATGAACACTTTAAATTCCTAGTTTATTTGGAAGGTGTTTTTATGGAGCATGATAATGTGCTAAATAACAAGAAATGTTATATTCAATTTGAACATGTTTCATATGATGAACATAACACATATGTGTCATGTGATGAAAATTTTTAGTTTATGCCTAACTCTACAATACAAAATGGTAGAGATTACACTATCAATGTTATGTTCAAAAAGGCCATGAGAAATGTTAATAACAATGATTATAATTAGGAAGAATCTCACTTGTTAATAAGAGGCCTAACATTTGTTTTGACAAGATTAAAATTTTTCTTAATTTAGAGGTAGAACAAGGGCACATGTGGATGAAAAGACATCTGTTCTTTTAGGAGGCTAGTTTTTTACAGAGGCAGAAAATTTCCTAGGGTTTTGGTGGCCTAGAGCCACCAATCAAGAGATAAATCATGGTTAGGTTGAGTGGTGCATTTCAATTTGCATCTCTAGGAAATCTTCACATTTTGGTTGGGTGGAGATTTGGCCCCCATTTTCAAGTCTTTTTGACCTATGTAGATCTTGTACATATGTTGTTTCTTTTATTTGTTCTTGTGCCTAGTTTGCTTCACCTGAAATTCTAAGATCTCGCCATCCCTACAAGAGGCATGTGTCCCCAGTCGAAGCCACTAATGGAACCCTCAAAATTTTTCTTGTTCCATCTTAAACCATTATTGCATTTGAATATAGATTTGTTATCTTAAGGGTTTAAGGTTGTATTTGTTTTAAATACTCATAGGGTTCTATTTGGCCATTACACCCCCTATTACCCATTGCCAGTTATTTTAATGCATCTTTGGTGATTCATTGTCACTTGGTGACCCATCCTTCAAGCCTAAGTCTATAGCTTTCTATTTTATAAAATTGAGTAAGGATCTTTTGGTCTTTACATTCTTTGCATTTCATGACTTAGAAATTTATGAGTAAATTATTATCCTAGGGATTCCCCTTCATTAATGATGACTAATGAACATGTGCTTAAAAGTTTCACTTAAATCTTGATGGCCCTCCTAGTTGTATTTCTCATCATTGATTCATTCATAGGCTCACACCTTCAATTAGTGATGAGCGATGGAATGATGTTTTCCTTTAATGTCACTCATTGCTAATCGCTCTTGAAATTTCAAATTTGAAATACCAATGAGCGATGCTTCTAGGTTTATGTTCTTATCACTCATCGTGGATGGCCATAAAAGGATAAACTTCAAAAAATTATGAGCAATGTGATGTGGTTTCCTATATATTGCTTGATTACAGATATGTTTAAAATGTAAAGTCTCACATTAGTGATACATGATAGACCTTATAAATGTTGTAAATATTCTCATCACTAATTGCTTGTGAAATATTTGAGGAGAATTAGTGATGAACAAAGGCATTATGTAATAACTTCATTGCTCATCACTGATTTGTTTTAGAACTTGTGTTCTAAATTAGCGATAAGTGATGGATGTCTTATAATGGGTTTTTCTTTTGCTAATGTGATATAATCCTATGAGCAATGTATTTTGTACCATTTTTTTTGCAAGTTTTACGTGTCTGAATCTAGTGCTATCACAACATCTCCCATCATAGATATAAGCCTTGGTGCAAGGTTTGAATTAGCGATGTGTGATGAAAGGATGAATGTGACCAAAGGTCAAGCCACAAAAATAGGAGCTAAAGATCATCATGAGGATGTCTATATTGCTAGTAGAGTGGGGCAAAGATAAAGAAAATTATCGACAAGAAATGATTACTACATGGAATGGGCAATGTGGCAAAATATTGAAGATTTAGCAGAAAGAAAAAAGGAAAGCAATGAGAGGACTGAAGAACAGTTGATAAGGTTTTAAAGTAGGATAATCCAATGGACTAAAGATCACCACATAAATAATTTCATTAAAATTTGGGGAGGATCAGTGATGAAGCAATGAAGTGTATAGAGAGATTTTCCCTCTAAGAAAAAACTAGTCTTATGTACCTTGCTAATATTAATGAAAGCACATATTAGGTTGGTGATATATACTAATTGATGGATCACAACACTTGAGTTGGCATCACTGTATTCTATGAGAAAGTTGATAAGAATGTAAAAACAAGGCTCAAATCACCATGGATGAAGTTTTAAATGTTTTAACAATAATGACTTAAATTCAATACTGAGATGTTAAGTTATGAACTCGCTCGCATGAGGAGTTTTCAAGTCATTAATTTTGCATGCTTCAAATTTCCTATTTAATATAGTTTTCCTATTGATATTCTTTGTCATAATTCATTTTGCAATGAATGAGGGTCAAAGGTTGATAAAAAAGTGTGTAGGAATTGAATTCTCCTGAGAAGTGTTTAGACATTCTAGGCAAGTAGGTCTTCCATGATGATTAGGGAGTCTAAGAAGCTAAGTTTATTTGAGTATAAGGAATTTCTTGAGAATGAAAGTGGAAACCATAGAGCTCTTGATACATGAAAAAGGAAGAATAGGATTCAGGAAATTCAAGTAGTATAGTACCAAGGAAAATTACCATCCGCGAGAGAAGATAGTTTTAGAAGAAATAGTCAAACATAGATAGAAGAGGATGATGAAATATAAAAAGAAGGAAAGGAGATAGAGTGAGCACTATAAGGCTTATCCAAGGGAGTGCAATTCTCCATGTGAGGTTTCTAATAATCCTTCAGACAGTGAGGGTTAACCTAATCCAAAGGGTTATTATTATCCCCTCTCCTTAGTGTTATCAATGAATTCTGACAAGGAGGTGGTGACTATTTGTCCAATCCTACCATGAGAAAAACATGGGTGAGTATCCTCTGACGCTAATGACTCAGAGTGATGATTACACCCTATTCTTTTTTTTGATGAAACCATGCCCATTCTGTTAGGGTTTTCTTATTCAACCCTCATGTGATTTCTTGTCTCATGTGCTAAGGTGGAATTCTTTTAGGCTGGCATGTAGGAGAAGTTCCAAATTAGTTAACCTTGGTAGCACGTATGTTGTTTTTGGACAATATACAAGTTTGTGCTAGAGCTACTATTGGAGAATCTTCTTTGGTCAACAAGGATGAGGATTCAACATGGTTACAATAAACTCTGCCTTTTGAGGAGTTGACATGTCTTCATTCAGGGAATATGGAATGTGGTCTTTTACTCTTCCATTCTCCTCAAATGATTACATGTAACAAACTAAGAATATCTCAAATTTTGGTGCAAACAAAATGAAATGTAAGTGTAATTAAGGTTGATGCTTATTGCTCCCTTATTCTAGAAAGGGATTTCAGGGATTATTACAGGGGTCAATTTTTGAAGTCAAAATAGGGTTCTAGGTAAAATACTAAGTTTAGGAAAAGGAACTTAGAATAGAATACTAGAAATAGACTAGTAATTTGTCTTGGATGCGAGATCATGCATGTAGTGATCTTAAATAAGTTTTATAGAAATTACTTATATCAGAGCAAATATTAATCTAGAAGAAAATACTCTCCTATGTATGTTTCCTATAATTTATGAATGATACATACTAATGGTGTTATCATTTGTATTCAAATATTTCATTTGAATGTATTACTCTATTTTCAGCTTTAATTCAAGGGATTAATTAAAATGCTTGAATAGGGTTATAAACTTTGTAAGGAATGGCTTATGATTTCTAAGAAGTAAATGTTTCTTGTACAGTGAGTTTTTGTAAATGAAAATCAACACAAAGATATTTTTTTCTTCCATAAGTGAGTAATTTCTAAATTACTAATCCTCATGTAGTTGACTCTACTACTCCAATTTATGAGACACTAGTCATTTTGTCAGAAAATAGTGCATAGAATGAATAGATAGTGTTCTTGGCCCTAGACTTCAGATAAGACAATATTCAATTAAAAAATATTTCCAATGATAGTATAAGTGGGATTATCCCCAATTCCTACTAAATAACTAGTCTCTCACTTGAAGATCTACCAAATCTTTAGTGAAATGAACTTTGTTTGCAGTAAGTAGGAATCAATCTGTGCATAAATGTGTTACTAATTGAATACAGTATCTGATAACACAATTGGGATCACCCTTCTACATTTCACATAGCTTGAATTGAAGGAGTACAAATCTTAAAGTCCTATGCTCATTGTGTTATCCACTAACCTAGTAGTTCTTCATCATAGGAGTTGGCTACTTCTTAGAGGATTGTTTAGTTATGCTAGAAAAATCACCAACATAGAAAATTGTAAAAAGACCCCAAGCATTTTGTATTATTTTTTTAATATTTTATTAAGACTTATAGACTATGTCATTATTGTTCGGGCTTTCTCTTTCTTAGCTATTTGACAAAACATTATACTGTGCCATTATTGCACTAAGTAGTTTAATTGCAGAACTTCTATAATAATAATATATATTTTTATTTAAACCATGTCTCAGACTCTTCTTTTCACTAAATGTGTATAGGAGTTATTTTATGTTATTGAATAGATTATTTAGGTTTTCATCTATGATTTATGTTATTCTAGGACATACAGATTGTTGAACGTGCCCTCAAATATCTGAAAGGAAGTTTTTTTATGCACACTACCTAAATCTTGGCACATCAACTTAGATTAGTCTTTATTTTCTATATCTACTTTTTTTTCCCATTCCAAACCAACAAATACAGAAGAATTCAACTTCTTTAAATACTTGGAGGTCACTTAGTTTAGCACGATTGGTCCCCCCATTAGCTAAGTTTCCCATAAGGTTGTTACCTTGTCAATTTTTGGCATCAACAACCCCAAATATTAATATTGAACACATCACTAGATAGGAGAATATAAGTCTTGGAAATGAAGAGACAATGGTGAATCCTAGCAATCCGTAATATAGGCTAGTGAATACTAAAAATATTCCCATCACAGAGAATGTGATAGGAGAGTTCGAGAATATAAGAGGAGAAGTTCCTGAAGGTACTAAAAACTAGGAACAAAGAAATGTTACAGAGGTAGAAGTACTGGGGATGCACCTGATTGGTTAATTAGAGAATTGGCTTCCCCATTGGAAGTAGAATTAGTATGTCTAGATCTCAAGAGCTTAATTTAGGAAGTGGAAACTCCTAAACCTAGGTGAAGAGAAAAAACAAAAATTGTCATGAAAAAAATGCAAATGGATGCAGAACACTCCATATAGCTACTCTAGTAGTAGATAAAAATAGACATGAAATAATTCCTAAGGAGTACAGAGTAATGAGTTTAAATGTTGGACATTCATCCTAGGTTTAAGAATTAGAAGAAATAAAGAAAAATTTGGAAAGAACTATTGCTAGGTTGCAAAAAAGTAAACAAAAGAAAAGAGAGCTAAAAGAACAGATTTCCCGTCTAAATTTTTTTATAATATCATTATCCCAATCTAGCCAAGTACATTCTGAGTTGCCACATAATCCATTGCTCATGTCACAAGAGTAGGTGGATGCTATAAAAATAGTTCACCATAAGATGAGGTTGTTTGAAGAATGGATAGATCCCTTGGTAAAACAAGGAGAAGAATTAATCATAGATGCAATTGGAAATTATAGGGAGGCATACCGTTGGTGTCAAAAATCTAAGAGATTAGAAGGATAATACAAGTTTTTCCATGAGAAAATTGATACTGAGAGGTATAGTTTAAAGGCTCTCCTTCTGACAGATGTCAAGGAATTGATAAGTGAAAAAATGATTTTTGATGACGGTTTTACTCACAGTAAACAGATCAAATAAAATCTCCACAGACAAGACCGTGAAGAGCCTATCCTTCTTGAAAGATATGAAACAAGAAAACCTAAGAAATAATTCTACATTTACAAAGCAAAGATTGACTTCCCTTTAATCCCAAGTCTTCGATAACTAGGTCATGGTTGCACTAGGGTCACTCTCAGGTAATGATGTGACAATTTGTTGCTAATCTCAAAGGGACTACAGTTATTTCTAGCTTTGCCAAGAATTACTAACATTTCACATAAAACTTCATTTCATCATCAAATGATATCATGAAATCAAAAGATTCAACCTAATATTTCATGGATAACACAAATTCTTTGCTATCACTTAAGTAAATTTAGCATTAATCATTCAACAATTTTATGGAAAATAAAAAATTTTCAATAAAACTATATCCTTTCAATTATATTTTTTGGAACATTTTCAAAAAATATTAAACATCTATTATAAAGTAAAATATAAAAATACTAAAAAATAAAAGTTTCTCCTGGTTATTCTCCATGGATGCCCCAAAGAATTAATCAAAACAGAGTAAACTGCTTCATATTTCACCAAATTGCTTCATGGCTACGTATAAAACATTGCAAGCTTTTAAAAAGGGGGTTTCATTTATGGACATCGAATAGGTTTTAATGCACCCTTAAATGGTGTAGCATATAGTCTTGTTCATTCAAACTTAAAAAACTAGCTACAAAAGATACTTAGATAGGTAGCTATCCATAAAGCTCTGATATCAATTAATTTCTACATGCATACAAAGTTTTACACCAGAATGGTTCAAAAAAAAAGGAAAAAGAACAAAACTTAAAATAATTTTTTTCCCTCCTACATCCACATATTCTGAGCTTAAAATAAAAATGTGGGAGG
This sequence comes from Sequoia sempervirens, assembly GCA_007258455.2. Taxonomy (NCBI): domain Eukaryota; kingdom Viridiplantae; phylum Streptophyta; class Pinopsida; order Cupressales; family Cupressaceae; genus Sequoia; species Sequoia sempervirens. The sequence continues at coordinate 41,531,995 of VDFB02049217.1, forward strand.
AGATGGCCTTTTATAGAAAAAAGACACTCAAAAGTTCAACTTAAAAGTATCTTAGAGAAATTAGAAACAAAAAATTGAAATATGTTATGTGGCATGTGCCAACTATCACCAAGTGCATTCTAGAATAAGTCAAAGCTTTGAATTTGTCCACAGAAACACTTTTCTCCATAGTTCAACACAAAAAATTTATCTCCATCAAGGCTACAAGCTTATTTTTGAAATACCAAAATGAGAAACACCTACCGGGACTGAGATCAACCTACAAATTAAAACAACAAATGAATTCCATTACATTTCCAGTATTTGGTATCCGGTTCTTTCTATATTCACTTATGGCTCTGGTTCCATATTTCCTCTTTCTTTCTTTGATTGGTACTCTAAGAAAGCTCTTAATATTTGATGCATGCATTCCTTTGAAATCCTTCATATTGCCCTCCAAGTAATCTTGAGCCTGGTATATTCTTTAGTCACTTGGTGCTTTTTATGCTTCATATTTGGCTATAACATTTCTCCACTGTATTATTTAATCGATGACAGGTCCCTCATCAACAATTGAATAAGATCTATCTTTATCCTTTCTATCCATTCCTTGAAAGCTTTAGCTTCCTTCCCATACTACCCTAATGTTTGGGGATCAAAGCCTTGACATGACAGTACTTCAATAAATTCTTGATTTTCTCTCATCAATCTTCTGCACTCAATGGTGACTCTTTCAAATCCTTCAATACATTGTACTAACATGTCACCTTCCCATTTCAATTGCTTCTTCCACTTTCCTGGCAATGAAATTTCAGGTTCTAATATTATATTATTTTGTATTAACTCTTGGATATCTATTTGTATGAGAATTTCCATATTTCGCCTTTCATCAATGACCTGCTCTTGGTGAAGTCTTGCATTCATCTACAAATATTTTCAATTTCTCTAAATGATGGTATTCTTCCATGTAATTTCTTATTGCATCTATAATAAATTCATCTCCCTACTTTATCTAGTATTCAATACATTCTTTAAACATATTCATTTTATGAAAAACTATAGCAATGGCATCTACTTACTCTTGTGACATTAGCACTGGATATTGGGGTAGCTCAGCTTGTTCTTGACTAGATAAAGTTAGTGACTTGATAAAATTCTCCAAGGTAGCAACTCATTCTTTCAATTCTTTTTTCTTCTATTTATATTTATGTACTCTAGCAACAATACCAATTAAATTCACTTTTATTTCTTCTAGTTCTTGCTCCCAAGATGAGTGTCCAAGATTAATACTTAAGATTTTATACTCCTTAGGAATTATCTCATGTCTATCCTTATCATTTGTTGTAGTAGCTATCTAGATAGTTCTATTACAAGATACATTCCTCTATATGACATGCTTTTCCTTTGCTTTGTGCCTAGGTTTAGGAGTACTTACTTCCTGTATAAAATTATTGAGATTCAAAGGTAATATTTCTACTTCCATTATAGAAGCTAATTCCCTGATTAACCAATCAAGTGTATCATCATCTTGATGTACCTCTATAACTCTTTCTTTTCTCTATTTATTACTTGATTCAAGAATTTCATCTATTTTTCTTTCCATATTTTTTGAAATGGGAATTTCTTTAGCAACATCTGACATAGACTTAGGATTAGTAGGATTTAGCACTACCTCCTCTGTTTGGAGACTTATATTTTCCTATCTATCCAAATTTTATGATTCTTCTCTCTGAATCTTATCTTCTTCATTTACAACTACACTAGTATTATCTTCATTTTTAGTTCCATTTCCTGTGAACTGTGTAGCCTCTTCTTTTGGAGTTTTAGTTTTAATTTCAGTTTCATCATGGCCTTTATTTGATTCTTCAAAGACCTATGAGTGTTCATTAACATTTTGCATATTCTCAAAAGAAAATTAAAAATCAAGAGCGTCTTCAATAGTTCTCTTATTAGCAGGATTTTTCTTTGCATTTTCCCTTGTTTCCATTTCAAGTATGCTAGGATTTCCTACCTCTGAGGTGAGCACCCCTTGAATAAATTCTTCTTTTTCAATATTTATGGGGTTAGAGCTCATATCCTAAATTTCTTCTATCACTAGGTGTACTATGGGCTTGTCTTTGGATTTATTTTCCCTTACCTTTTCCTACATAGCACCCTATCTATCTACTTGTTCCTTAATTCTAGCCTCATATTCCTCAAGAATTTCCTCTAAAGCCACAAGAGTCCTACCCAGTGCTTTCTTCATACTGGCCATATTAATAGAAGGGGGAGAAGTGAATAATGTTGCAACTCTTTGAGATGCAAACCTAATTTGTGTACCAAAATTCCCTATTACTCATGTTCCTTCATCAATAGTCATTCTAGTTCTGGATTTGGTTGTAGAAGAAGATGCACCTTTAGGTATTTCTTTCTATTTATCTTTACCTGTCTCTACGTCTTTTTGTTTTTCTAACAATTTTGTGAGAACTTCCTATCTTGTTGCTTTAGGGGTTCTTTCTTTAATTCTAACACCTGGAGTAACCTTACTAGTCTTTCTTTTCTTCTTGGTAGGCTCTCCACTTTTAAAAGTAGTTTCATCTCTCTATTTTCTTCTTTTATCTTCTGAGTAGACGGATTCAATTCCTCTTTCTCTTAAACATTTGCAAAAATCATTAATCCAATGTTGAGTATACCATAGGATTGGCCTAGTAAAATCATCAATTGATGTTATGTCTTTGTCATCAACACTTGGGTCTAGAATGGGTTCATCATATACCCTATCATTATTGTAAAACTGATTTAGCACTTGACCATCATCTTCTTCCAATTGGTCTAGTATGTCATAGAGTTTGAGCATTCGAGCAAACCCTAAAGGCATTCTTTCATACTTTTTCCTTTTGACCACATGCTCATCTTCACAGTTAAGCCAATAATCTTCTAAATGAGGTACATGAGCATGAAAACCAGCTATATTTCTAGCTATATTTCCTTCAATATCATAATACACTCTCTAGAGTCAAAGTTCTTCAAAATGGTAGCTCCTTAGTTCTTCCTAACATAAATCAGTTACTTTGATTACATTGCATTTATAATTCCCTATTGTAATGGGAAATTTAAAAGAGGCCTTCTTGTGAGCATGGCTATAAAGAGCCTGAGATGGTTTTAACTATCTCACTAATTCCAATAAAACAATTTTATCTATAGGATACCTAGGCATCATGAATGGGTGTCCATCAAATCCCTCCACTTTGATGTAGGAGTAAGTTGGGAACTATATGTACTAGTCTCCCATAGGCCGAATGGCATTTATTGCTTCCAGGGATAATCTCTTAGATTTGGCACCTTCCATTGTTCTCACCAGTTTCATGGAGAACAAATCATTAACTTTTCTATAATCACCTCTATACCCATGAATAGTGATTTGGGGTAAATGTGCATATATCAAACTATTGCCAAATTGTGTGACTAGAATACCAATATGTTTTAATCCTTGTTTACTGGCTCTCATAGCATAGGAGTAATTAACATATGATGACATGTAGAAGCATCTAGTCTTGGGGAATGTAGATATCTATTCATGTAGCCTATCACTTATCAATTTTCCCCAATTCAACTCTACAAGACCCTCTATCATTTGAGATATTATCACAAACATCCAAGGTTCAAATTTGCTTGCATCTCTCAAACCAGCTACTCTGCTTAGCAAATTATTATGTCTTGTATCTCTTGTTTAAACATAGACCTCTGAATTACCTTGGTCTATGGTCTAATTGGTTGTTGGCACCATTGGGTTCTCATAATTTCTCTATTATGCTCTTCAATACTTTGATATGTCTTCACCTTGGCTTTCAGATCGATATTGAACATCTATGTATAGAATGGGAGACCGAATGTACACATAATTCCTTTTTAAGACAAGTCTGCATAAGTTCTTCCTTCCTTTTCAACAATCCTTTTGACTAGATTATAATAGTTTCTACATTGCATGACTAATTCTGGAGATTTCATTGCTGGTGGAAACCCTCCTATAGGAAGTAACCCATTGGATATGACATTTTTGGTGCATTGGGTAGCATTTTATTGCAATAGTTGTGAATGGATTTCAATGTTAGAAAGCCATCCCATGTGGGTATCTGTGACCACCACAATAATGGGTACTTCCTGTGAATTGTAATACTTGAATTCATCTTCTTCTCTTGCGTCATAAGTGACCATTTTGGATATAATGTGCTTTGCCATTTTTAGAATATTTGTCTGTGTGTGAGTTAGGGTTAAATTTAACCAAAACTTACATTTCATAAAATTTTCAATTCATTCTTTGATCAAATTTAACAACTCAAAGAAAAATTAATATTCCAATTTCAGAATGAGAAAATACCATTATCGAAGATTTCTAGCTTGAGAAACTCTTATCAATAAATTAGTTATTCAGAACATACCTGGTTCTGGTTAAAATGGTGATTTTTTAAAATAAAAATTCAAAACCCTTGGTAGCCACAACTTAGTTTCTCAAAATTTTACCTCTCTTTGCATGCCAAAGTAGCTTTGTGAATTCAATGTCTTTAGAAAATTTGCAATATGATGTGAAGTGGAGTGTTGTAAAAGCAATTACATGTTCATGGTGGTGCCAAGTCCCTACGTAGTTCACCACCTTCATTAATTACCTTTTATTTCATGTTAATTCTTAGAATAAAGGTGTAGTCATTACAAATTATCATTCAAACCATGAAAACCTAGATTTATAAGTTGGCTTGCTATTTGAGAAGAAAGTTGATCTGGTAATTATACATGGCATTTATATGTCACACTAATTCTATACAAGGCATATGCCATTAAAGATATGTGATTAATGATGACCACTGGGGTTGAGGCTTTTGATAATGACTTTGAAAGAAAAAAAATCACGTAACACTGTGATTCAAGAAATACTTCTTGGAAGAAGAAAACCAAAACAAGAGAAAGACCGGAAATTGAAACTGAAAGATATACTTTACGAAATTTCAAAGTAGACTTTTTGGTTTCCAAATTTTACTTTAAAAAAATAGTAAAGCATTGGACTCCGGTAAAAAGGGAAGATTACTGGGTTTATAAAATTTGATCAATGAAATATCAGGTGGAACTAGAGTTATTTGAAGATACAAACTCTTTCGACTCACGTAGGATTCCAAAATTTTGGTTTTTGGTAACAAAATAAACATTAAAAGCATACCAAAACATCAAAATATAGGGAAGAAAAGGGGGTATCATACAAAGAGGTCAAATGAAATTGAGAGGACAACTAGCAACCGGCCAAGCACCAAGAAAAAATTCCAAAGTGAGCAAAAACAACAAAGGAAAAAGGGAAAAGAAAGAAAATAGGGGGTCCCCATTTTTCCAAAATGGGGAAAAATGGGGCGTGTTGTGAGACTACACAACAATAATTATAGAACAAGAAGTTTTGATGTGTTCCAAATGGATGAAACAAATGAATTGGGAAGGTGACAGGGTATGTGTAGGATAATCATGGAAAAAATAGGCCCTTAAGTGGCGAAAAAATTAGAAAAAATAGAGTTAGGCAACTTAATGTAAAAATTTGAATAAGTTATCTATATTATTTCAAAAATATGTAAGAATAGAAATTGTATAAAATTGAATGTGTTTTCTAAACTACTATGTTTATTTTTTTTAAAAAAAAATCTATTTGGTGAAAATTTGAAATTTCAATGCAATAGTACTTAAATTTCAAGAAAAAAATAAGAAGTAGGTGCCTGTCTAACCACCATAACCATAATAAAATGATAATATTTTTTATAAGATTTTAAAAATAAGTAGAGGACTCATGTCTTGATGTGATGCATACATTTTTGTAATTGTTTTCCAAGTAAATAATTAATTATGAATTTTTTATTACAACTTTTAAAAATTATAAAAACGCGTATGTCTGACCACCTTAACTTGGTCAAAACTTCATGAAATTAATTTTTTCTTTTTTTAATCCTATAGTATGAGAAGCATAGAATGTGATGCATGTTTCAGATTCAAAAAATGTGATATTGTTTGACAACTATAGATTTTTTCAATCATCCTATCAATTAGGACTTTGGTCGTAATTCAAATAGAAAATGAATAATAATTATTTAATAAATTCAAAGTAAAACATAATTTATATTGGTGGAAAGTTGAGAATCTCCTTTAAAAACCCTTTTCATTTCATCAAATTTGGGTTAAAAAAAAGCCATCATCCACATACCCTACACATACCCATCATATCACCACTTTTTGGCCCATCATGATCTTGCACATACCTGACACCTTCATGCAATGTGTGGAAGGATTTGAAGAAGTCACCAAGAAATTCAATAAATTGATCAACAAATATCAGTGTTTCATTGAAATGCTAGCATGACAAGATTGTGATCACTAGATGATAGGAAAAGATGGAAAGGAAGTGAAAGCTTTCAAGGAATGTCTTGAAAAGGTAAGTAAAGACCTGCTCAGTCATTAAATAGGGAAGTCATTGATGATATTATACAATGCAGAAACACCATGGTTAAGTATGAAATGGAGAAGATGTAGAGGAATGCAAATATCCTCTAGATATCTAAAAATTATGCCAATCTCAAATATAGCTGGAAGTTAATTCAAGGAATTTCGAAAGAGCAGATGCATCAAGTGTTGGATGTATTTTGTGAGTACTAGTTGAAGAAAGTAGAAGAAGTGTTATTGGGCCCAAAGTTTGATGCAAGGAAACAAATAACTAAATATCAGATACCAAAAGTAAGAATAAGGATATGTTGTTGAAAGTAATTTTGCAGGTTGTTCCCATTCTTGATGCAAGCGTATTTTCCCAGAATTTAAAGAGGACTAGTAACCTTATTTTGTGTGGAACATTTGAATACTGGAGCTTGATGTTGAGGATGGATGCTGATGAAGAAGTCAAATCCTTGAATTTGTCTGGAAGATTCCTATGACAATTGGCATTTTCCATGTGCTATTTTTCAATTTGTTGTTTATGATTCCTTTGATGGACTTTAAGTTCAAACTCTTGGCACCTTGTTCCCATAAAAGGTCATTTAATGCTTTACTTTTATTTTAAGTTCAAAATTTATGGACTTGAGAACAACCAAAACTTCTTTAATTTTTGTTCTTTTATCCTATTTTCTGAATTATTCTAGATTAAAAGCTTGTATGCACTTAGAACTAATCAATATCAAAGCTAATTTGAAAGCTACCAACTGTTATCTTTTGTAGCTAGTTGTTTATTCAACTAGACAAAACTGTATGTTTGTTTAATGGTGCATACAGAACCTACCCGATGTCCAAATTGAACCCCCTTCTTTAAAATCTTGCACCATTCTATGCCTAGTTTTGAAGCAATATGATGAAGTATAGAGTGGTTTTCTATGATTTGGTTAATTATAGGGGCATGTGTGGATAATACTCAGGAGCTCTTTTGCTTTCTAAGTATTTTTAAAGCTTTTTCTTAGATTAGATGTTTCAATTTTAGAAAATGTTCTAAAAAAATAGATGAATGAATGGAAATTTATTGCAAATCTTTCATTTCCATTATATTGTTGGATGCTTAAAGCTAAATCTACTTAAGTGATAGAAAAATTGCTTGAAATTCGTGAAATATTATTGCATATCTATTGATTTCATGAATTTTTTCGATGACCGAACCCAGAATATCTTTCACCAAACTTTATGATTCCTTTTAGATCTAGAAATTACCATTTACCCCTTTTGATTAACAACATTGTCATAATGAACCCTGATGCAAACCTAGTAGTTCAACACCTGAGTTAAACGAGCCTTCAGATTAAGCTAAGTCATCCTAAAGATTTAGGTTGTCTTGGTTCAATATTTCAAGTAAAGATAGCTTCCAATGGTCTATGTGTGAGGATTTATCTACATTGTTGATGTGTGACTAACATCATGATCAACAAGAACTAGCACTATAAGGGAGGTACTTTCTATTGTTCTTTTGGTTTCATTAAGGTTGAAGTTGGAGTCTCGCAGAGTCGCTAGGTCTTGATCTAGTGATCCTCATATAAATTTTGTCAAACTTAGTGTTCTAAAGTCATATAGGCCTCAAAGGTCAGGAAGCGCAAGCATGATACCAAAAAATCCAATTGTTGTTATACCTACCTCACCCATAGTAATGGCTTTCTTTAATGTAGAGTCACTGATCCAATTTGTTTTGTACAATGATATCCTAAAAAATTTGGACAAGCTATGTCCTAAGTATTACCTTCTCAAAGATGTAGAATAACATATCAGTATCTTTATGGATACATGTTTTAGAGCAAGGATTCAACACAAAGACATTGTGTGTAGGTTATTTCCATATACCTTAAGAGATGAATTTTATCAATGGTACATCAAACTACCTCATTACTTAGGTAGATCATGGAAAGATATGGAAATTTAATTTTTAGCTCGATTTAGAACATTGGTTGATTGTGCCTTGTTATATCACCAGTTTTCTCAAATCAAAAGGTTCGATGGTGAAGCTATAACAACTCTTAATGACAGGTTCTAGAGGGCTTATTCTAGGTTACAAGCACCTTATGTAGTGGATAATTTTTCTTCCATTATAGTTTATTATATGGTAGTAGATCTTTTAACTTCTATGTTTGTGAAACAAAGGGAAAATCCTCCCACTACTTTACCAGAAGCCTACTCTAAAGTCATAAGTGTAAATTTAGAAATTAAACACCTTGGAAGTGGATCATTTGCAAATGGAGGAATGGATTGAATAATTATCCTATCCCAAGTGTGAATGGACTCCCGCTAAATCATCCAATGAATCCTAATTCTTTTCCATCAATTTTCCAAAATAGGACATTTCCTCAAAATACTTTCTTTCAACTAGGAAATAGTCAAGCTTTAGTCCCTCACCCTAGTCTAGCTATCACAGAGCTACATTATAACAAAAATTATTTCTTATCACAAAATCAAGAGATTCAAAAGGTCAAAAATCCTAATGATAACCAAGAAATTAAGGAAATTACAACTCAAATCAAAATATTAACCACAAAAGTCACACATTAAGAAATCAAAATTTCTACTCTCAGAATAATCAAAATTTACAAAGTTGGGCATATAATGATCCTAGACGAGCTAGACCTTGAAAAAAACAACCAAGTAATGGAGGAATATCAACACCTTTAGATAATACCAATTCCTCTAATGATAGACCTATGTCAAAGGTGAATTTAATTGACCTTGTGATGAACAATTGGTGCAAAATCCACAACACAAATATTTATTTTGAAGTGGACTATTCGTAGTTTAAGACTATCTTAGACATTTTTTTGGTTGCTACACATTACAATGAATATTGTTACTCTCATCCTCCTAAAGGGAATGAATTAGTTCTAGTAGGATATGATTCTACTATGGTTCTTAAAAGTTACGAATGTTTCAAGTGACCTATTTTTGTCATGAGTCATGCTTATGAACATGAAGGAGATAGTTCAACCATGACTATGGAAACATATAAATTTCCTTATCAAGATGAAAATGAAACTTAGGAAAAAACTAATGAAATTCATTCCTTTCAACAATATTCTAAAGAACATACTTATGACCTAAGAAGTAACGTAAATGCTGGAAGTAAATTCAAATGGTTGTTGACTATGTCAATCCTACCAAATAACTTCAATACTTCACTTGATGACAAATCAAGTAATACTTCAGGGTTACCCAAGGTGAACCCTCAATATAACTCATCAAATGTTTCATGAGGTGAAAAGTAGATTCTGCTAATCAAATCAATTTAACTAGTTATTTAGAGGAAGAGATCAAAAATGTAAAAATTAGCCTCTCTTTGTCAAAATTGCTTAAATTGCCTATGATCAAGAAAGCTTTCTTGAATACTTTAGAAGATCTTTGAAAATAAGGAAAATTTAAAGAATTTCAAGCAAAGGATAATTCAATTAAAGGAAAAGACAAAATTATTATTCCTATGGTAGATGCACAAGTAGATTTCTATAAAAGAAAAATAGAGTCTCTACCATTTTTGCTCACATTGAGAATATTTGGTAAAAATATCCATAATTTTCTAGTTGATTCAAGAGCATCTACTAATATGTTTCCTTTTTCCATATGTTAGACACTATGTTTAACCCTGAAAAATTCCCTAAAAAATGTCACTCAACTTGAGAAAAATGATGTAAACATAGTCATAGAGTTAACCAATATCCATATGCAACTAGCATAAGATCCTCAAATTCAATACTATATAGATATTTAGGTTGTTGACATACCTAATACTTATAGAATGATATTGAGTAGGGATTGATTGAAGAATTTAAATCGATACATGGCCACTATTTTATCACATATGTGGATAGCGTGGAAAGGAGTTCCTAATCAAATAAGAATTGAGAGAGAACCAGACATGAAATATATGATCACTAATTACAATTAGAAAAATAAAGTTCTATACATCGATGTACAATAGGTGTTTATAAAATTCAAAGTTCAAGAGTTAAAATAGAAGAATTTTTCATGTGTAATGCTGAAAAGCATAACCAGATGACTCCCAGAACAAATGTGTTAGTTGAATCAGATTATAATTCTTCTAAAGATGATGATAGTCATTTAGAATTTTTTTGGAAGAATATTTTTATTGAGGATGAAAAGAGTGGGAAAATTGAAAATTCAGTAAAAAAAATTTTTGTTGCAAGGCTAGTGTAGGCTATACAATTCTACACATTCAGAGGATAGATACATGATTTTCTTGGAAATCATTCATAGAATTGAAAGCCAATGCTATTAAGAAAATGCTATGCTTAATAGATCTAAACCTGGAGTACTTGGAGACAAAATGTAAGCTGAATAGATAAAAAATGTTAATTTATCCACTCTCAAGAATTCTAAGTTCAAAGTTGTTGAGGATCAAACTTGGACTCTTAAGTTCAATGGATCCAAATCAAAACAAGGAATTGGAATTGGAGTTAAACTTATTAGTTTGCAAGGTAAGTCTTTTCTTGTTTCTTATCGATTAAAATTCCCATGTACTAACAATGTGGTAGAATACAAATCCCTTATTCATAGTTTGATGCTCATGATAAAAAATAAAGTCATGATTATCAAAGTGTTTGGTGATTCAGAGTTGGTAGTCATGAAAGTACAAGAACAATATATTTGTCATTGCAAACACTTGTCTAGTTATTGCACAGAGTGTGGGATTTGATAGAAGATTTTGATGCCTTTAACATCACTCACATCCCATGAAGATTCAATCAAAGAGTCAATACTCTAGCTACTGCCACTAGTGCTATAGAACCTTTGGGTGCTTCCCATTTGAGGAGATTTACAGTTGAGCTAGTATAGTTTCCTTCGTTCCTAGTAATGTTACAAAATTGCAAGTGTTCAAAGATGATTGTCACATATTGGAATTTATTACTAACATCAAAATATTTGAGGCATAGATAATTGAAGAAATAGATCACCTAGATTGTGAAATCCAAGACGAAGAATTAGCTCAAGCTAAATATAATACTATTACAAAAGGGATAATTGAGTTAGAAAGAATTTTTGATGTAGATCAAATAGTCCAATATGGAGACCTACCCAAAAGTGATGGAGGGAAGTCTAAATTATATAATTTGGATACCAAAGAAGATCCAAAAATCATTTTTGTACTAAAGGTCTACACTGTAGAAGATAAAAGAAATATTTCTCAAGAACTCAAAGATTATTGGAAGGTTATAGCATGGAGGTGTGAAGATTTAGAAACATATGATACTTACATTATCACTCATACAATCTTGTTAAATCTTGATGTAAAACCTTTCTGACAAAAAAAATGGCCTATAAATGCACTATTGGAACCTTTGATCTAGAAAGAGGTACAAAAGCTCCTCGTAGCTCCAATAATTTTTCCTATTAAAAATTTCACTTGGGTGGAAAATTTGGTGCCTATTAGGAAAACAAATGGAGATATATGGTGTAGTGTATTCAAATGCATACCCTTGCATTTTCACACTTGTTTTGGATTTCCTTGCTTCATTTATCCCTATTTATGCCTTAACTGGTCCTATATTTCATTCACAAGCCCTATGAATTATATCTTATTTTTGCCAATCCTAACATTCTCCAATGGATAAATGATAATTTAATGATTTCATCTTTGTGTACCTAATTTTTGGGTTAGGACTAAAATGCCACCTAGGGCATCTTTTTCCCCTAAAGGTCTTGGGACCTTGATTTTGAGGCATCTTAATTAGGCCCCTTTTTGGTGTCTATGCCCCAAGTTTCATGACTTGGGACTAGGATGCCACCTAGGGAATCTTAGTTCCCCTTGAGTTATTTTTGGAATTTAATTTCAAATTCTAGTGGGATTTAGTCTCCTTTATTTAATGAATTCATATGTCATCTTAGTGTGATGTAATTTTGGGATATTAAACATAGATAAGTATAAATACAAGGATCCTTCTCTCATTTTCTCCTAACAAGCAATATAACCATCCAAACATTCAATTATTCAAAAATTTAAGAGAATTCTATCAAGCATTTGGAGCCATCATCAAGACTCAAGCATCATATCAAAGAGCTTCTTGCTTCATGTGTGTTGTTGTGCTAACATTTCTAATGTAGGGTATTGATTCAAGCAAACAATTCAAGTCCATATATTTGATTCAAGATCAATATCCATTGTAGCCATTTCACACAAGTTTGTAGACTTTATAATAAGGGTTTGGTGAGTTGTATTGCATGTTCTTCATCCATCATTTCCTTTCATTATTCTATTCCAATTCAAGGTTTAATTACTAAGAAGGGGTTTGACCAAGGAAAACCCCCACTAACTAACAAACAAATTTTTTTCCCCTCTTGCATATTTGTGATTGTAGATTTAGGTTGAAGACTTGAAGATCATTTGGAGTGCAAAGTTTCAAAATTGCAAAGTTGCATTACAAAGTTATCATCTTCACAGAAACTCACCTATAGGCTAAATCTAGAGGTTTCATAACCTAAAATCAAAGAAAGAAGTGTTGACCTTGGACCTCAAGACCACATTCAGAGTTTCCAAAACTTTTTAATGGGACTTGTAGACACGTAAAATATACCGATTGACATTGTGCATCTAATCCTACCTACTAACATCGTTTCATCCCGAATCATCCCTCGGTCTAATCATTTAATCAAATTCCCTTATCTGATTAAATTCTTCAATATTCCTCTCTTTTGTTAATTAAATCAATCAGTCTGAGCTAATTATCTCTATTTAATTAAATAATCAAATTTATTTAATTAAATCTCTAAAGTCTATCTATTAAATTAAATAAATTAAAACCTTATTTAATTCATCTAACACCATCTCTTTTAATTAAATAAATCAAAATCCTTATTTATTTTTTCTTTTATCATATTCCTCCCTTATTTGATTTAAATAAATCCATAAATTTGAGTCAAATAGGTCACATCATCTAATCTCTCATTAAATTAATTAACCCTTGATTAATTTAATCTCTTGTCATGTCCTATCCTCTAGATTTTGCAAGTTGCACATGAAAATAGATTTAATTCATTTATTAAATATGTATTTTCCTCACAAGGCATATTTTGGAATATCCTCTAAGTTTGAATTCAAAAATTCCAAGTGGACATGTACATCCAACAAGGAAATAACTCCATCTTACATGTCCTTTTCCTTGAGCCAAGTGGCATTTATTGCATTTTCCTTTCCCTCTTGCAAGTCATTTCAACAAATTTGAAATTCAAAAATATGCATTTATTGGCACAATCCTCAAAACTTGCACATCCTCCATCCACTCATAGATTTACAAGTGGCATCATGCCATTGGATGAATGTTAGTCCCACATTGCTCAAATTTGGACATTCATCCATCTTGGAATTCTATAAATAAAGAGCTCATATCCTCATTTTATTATCCACAAATTATGCAAAGTTACCATACTCAAATATCTATCAAATTTCATCCATAATCATTGAGTTCTTAGCTAGGTTTTGTAGATTTTTGGCTTGGAGCTCTCATTCTTCATCAACAAAATGGATTAAATCTCTTCAACACATCAAGCTTGCATCTTAGGAATTGGAAAAGGGCCAATTTTCACATCAAATTGGCACCAATTCCCCCATGGGATCATATGTTTGCTATTCTAATTAGGATTGAATCTATATTTTCTTGTTTCTTTGTGTTCTTCATTGTTTTCTTTCTTAATTTGAATTTGGTGAATGGATTTCATGGGGAATCTTTGTTCTTGCTTGCAATCTCTAACTTAATGGTTTTATTCATTATGTTTTGCAGGTATTAAAATTGGGGTTCACACATTTGGCACTAGAAGGAGGGCAACATCTCATCCTTTATCACTTTTCTCACAAAATTCCACATTTTTTGCCTATACATAGAAAAATTCCCATGCTGAGAGCTCAACATCACTCTTTTAGCACCGATGACTCTTCAATGTCACTAGATATCACCACTAGAAACTCAAACTATGATGCTAGAGTCTTCCTGCCTAAAAATTTGAAATCCAAACTGCGCACTTGACTGTTCTAACCCACAAATTTTTCAAAAGAATCAAACTACAACACTATACAAAAGTATGACGCAGTTGAGCCCATTGTCCCTAACACAGAGTGACGTTGACTGGTAAGCGGCATTGTAGAGCACCACTAAGAAATCAAACTCTGATGCAGTCATGGGTTGCACCACTAGCAGGGAGTAAAAAGTTAAAATTTAATTTTAGCACATGCCTTTTGATTAATGATCAATTTATGTTCTGTTTTCTACTTTTTAATCTTTGTATTTTGTAGAATCTTACTATTTTTTGCTCTTGTAGGGTTGGAATTAAAAAATGAAAGAAGGAGAAGCATGCGAAGGATATTTCGCAAGATCAAAGTGTTTTTAAACACTTTAGTGTTTTCTTAACACTTTTAAGAAATCGTCATCTCTTTTTGCTTAGGACACTAATTTCATTTGGGTTTTAAAAAGAATCTTTTCAATTTTTGCAAAGGGTTTAAAAATGAACATTAGGACTACAACTTATTAGATTTTGTTTTTTTGGTTAAAAATTGAACAAAACAACTCTCATTTGTCCAATGGTGCTTTAAAATGAATTCATTATTGCTTTTTGGAATCTAAAATGAACATGTGCTACATTGTTTTGTGAGAGCTTACTTGAACTAACTTCATTGGAAAAGGTCGTATGCACTTTTCTCATGCTTTATAGTGATCTTGAGAATCAAAAGGCCTTTTTCGTGATTTTAGGTTGAGATAAAGAAATCACCTCCACACTTCATTTTGGGTTTAAGAATTGAACAAAATCTTGTGCGAGTGTGAGTAGGGGAATTATTGCGTACATTCCCTCTCTTTGTTGCAAACAAAGATTGATCGAGTTACAAATATTGTCTTTTCTCACTTTTGTTTATCCTAGAGGGCCTAATTGGGGAAAAAGTACTCACCCAAGGGAATGACTCAATCGGTAAGACTCTAAAGCCAAGAGTATTTCCAACTGGGATATAAATGTGGGTATTGGAGTAAATACCAATATTATGCAGTTGATTCCGACAAGATGGATTCGTAGACTACCAAATTTGACCACTTCAATATGGTCAAAGTCATAATCTTAATCATCCCTTTGCTCTATCGAAATTATCCTCTTTGTAGATATTATTTAAATCATTCACTTAATTAATATTATGTATCTTGCTTAAGGTTTTCTAAAGTATTTAATTCAATGAATAATTTTCCCCTATTTCTTCTTTGAATTAAATAAATGTACCACTTTATTTAATTTGGTCATATTATCTTTTGGGAATTTTGAATTTATTTTTAAATTCTCTATTTTCTCTCTCATTGTCACATCCTATATCTTTTGCAAGTTGGCCTCTAATCCCTCTTAGCATTCTAACCCTCTTTCTTAGTCATAATTAATTTATGATTAAGATGTGTGCACCCCTAATCATCATTAGGGTCCCATCCTCCATAATTTCCCACTTGCCTCTAATAATCCCTTAATTAGGCTAATCAAGTACTTGCACAACCTTAATCACTCAATTAAGTCATCCCTAATCCCCATATCATTTATGGAATGTGTCCTTAATCAACTTCATTAAAAGCTTTCTCTTTTTGAATAAGGCATCTCCATTCCCCATGTGAATTTTTAATTCACATTTAATCCCCCAATGCATTTAAAGGAATTTTAAATTCCTTCTCTCATCCCCATGAGAATTTTTAAGGAATTTTTAATTCCCCATATGCCCTCTCACCCACATGGGGACAAGCACCTCTTTTATGAGGAGATCTTGTCCCAATCCCAAGGTACTATGTACCCTCTCCATGTCATGTCCTATCCTTCCACCTCATGTACACATCATCCCTTTTAAGCCATATCACATGCTACATGTCAAGACGTGAGGGCTTGTGAGTTCTCAACTCACCTCAGCCCTACATATTGATCTTGGTGGCTCAATCTTGATCATCCATTTCCCTAGAGATTTCCAAAATCTCTATAAATACCCCCTCTTTTCTCTCATTTTAGAGAGATCATGCATTGTAGCCAAGCTCTTGAAAATTTCTCCTAGAATCCATACTTAGCCATTTTCATGCTTGCACTCACTTGCATTCACCTTCATATCATCATCTAGCTTGCATCTTGCCGTCCAAGGAGCATACAACACCAAAGATTGAAGGGCCAACCAAATGATTGATTCGACACAAGGTAAAAGGTTCCACTTGTTTTTATTTTATGTTGATTCCAATTAGGCTAATCTTGAGGTGTAGGTTGTTTTAGTGTTATTTTGCATTACTTTGTTTGCTACTCATTTTCTACCACCCAAATTTGACCTATCACATTTCTGGGTCTCTTTCTTTCACATTTTCTATTTTTTGAATTTTTTCAGGTACAGGTCACAGAGGGGTAGACCTGCCCTCCACAGGTGGACCTGACCCTCTCCAGGGGCGACCTGCCCTCCCTAGATTGCAGAAAGTGGTTTTTTTGAAAAAAATTCACAGAGGGGCGGACCCGACCTAATAGATAGGTGAGCCTGACCTAACAAACAACCTGATTTTCTCCAGATAGCTAGATCTACCCTGACAGACAGGCGGATTTTCCCTAGGCAACTTTTTGAAAAAGTGAAATTTTAGTTTTTTAGCATTTTTTTGACTATTTTAAGGGTTCTTAATCCATAATTAGGAACATAGCTTAATTAAAAGGTTTCAATCAACCTTGTATGTTGTGTTTTTAGGTAAGCTATTTGACATATCCAATCCCCTTGCACCATTTGGAGATCCTAAGTGATGAGAAATTGTAGCTTACCATGTCCTTTGAGTCTACCCATTTTATTTTTCTTAGTGAGACCTGCTTGGGGATTTCATCACCCCAAGGGATGTTTCCAACCATGTTTACCAGTGGGGTATATAAAGAGGGGAGAGTGAAAGTTGTACCTCAATCCAACAATGTTGTAATTGGTGAAGCATCAGGATGATGTGAAGAGTTGGTCCGAGCCTTTTAGGTTCCTGACTCACGCTTGTAACTGGTTGGTGTTCATGGTTTGGGCCTCACATACTGGGTGTATATCGAGGACTTCCTAGTAACCATGTTCATCCTAGATTAGAGGACTTTGTTGACTATTTCCTCTCTACTAGACTTAGGCTTGTGATTGTCTGATTTGTCTTCTTTGTGCGAAACCAGTGATTGTTTGATTGCCTTCATTTTTCCATAGCCTTTTGATTGATGACCATTACATTTTCAGTCCTTTGCCTTGGTCTTTTTTGTCAAAATTCAAGTTAAACCCTCCTTGGGTGGACTTTTCCCTCATCCAGGGGCAGACTTGCCCTAAAAACTAGTCTTTTGAAGGCTATTTTTGACCTATTTTCATTAGTTTTTTTTCCTTGGGAAAACTTTCCCTCATCTAAGGGTGGACTTGCCCTAAAAACTAGTCCTTTGGAGCCTATTTTAGTGGATTTTGACCAACTTTTTCTCCTTGAGCGGACTTGCCCTCATCCAAGGGTGGACATTCCCTAGAAACTGACTCTTTGGAGCCTGTTTTTGACCCATTTTCATTAGTTTTTGCTCCTTGGGTGGACTTGCCCTCATCTAGGGGCAGACTTTCCCTAGAAACTAACTCTTTGGAGCCTTTTTTTGACCCAGTTTTATCAAATTTTTCTCCTTGGGTGGATTTTCCCTCATCCAAGGGTGGACTTGCCCTAAAAAGTAGTCCTTTGGAGCCTGTTTGTGACCTAGTTTCATTAGTTTTTTCTCCTTGGGCAGAATTTCCCTAAAACTTGGTCCTTTGGAGCTAGCTTGTGACTGATTTTTATTATTTTTTACTCCTTGGGTGGACTTTCCCTCATCTAGGGGCAGACTTGCCCTAAAAACTAGTCCTTTAGAGCCTATTTGTGACATAGTTTCATTAATTTTTGCTCCTTTGGTGGATTTTCCCTAAAAATTGGTCCTTTGGAGCCTACTTGTGACCTAGTTTCATTAGTTTTTGCTCCTTGGGTGGACTTTCCCTCATCTAGGGGCGGACTTGCCCTAGAAAATGACTCTTTGGAGCCTGTTTTTGACCCAAATTCCTCAGGTTTTTCTCCTTGGGCAGAATTTCCCTAGAAAGTGACTCTTTGGAGCTTGTTTTTGACCTAGTTTCATTATTTTTTTCCTGTTGGGTAGACTTGCCCTCATCTAGGAGCAGACTTGACCTTTTAACCAACCTGTTTCAGGCCTGTTGTGACCTCTTTTGATCAGTTTTCCTCCTTGGGTGGACCTCACCCTTGATCAATCAACTTTTCTATCCTCTTCACCAGCTGAAATCATCATTTTTCCATCTTGATTACTCATCTTCTTGTTTTGGACTTTTGTCCACTCATTTCAACAATCCATTCATCATCATAAACATTCAACCCCTCGGCTCATGCATCTATGTATCCATTTAGAGTTCACATTTTAGAGTAGTTATCCGAATTGACCTAGGTGTTCATCTCTAATCATCATCCATAAAAACCTACTTTAGATCATCATCCATCCTAAGTTGGTCATCCTTGTTAGCCCAATCAATCCACTTCTATCTCAAGTTGGATTTAGTGCCATTATCATCAATCAAACACCTAGCGTTATCAAGGAGCACTCTTGAAAGTGGCTTCATATTTCATTCCCTATCATTCACCCTAATCAATCATCATATCAAATCAAATTATTATATCATCCAATTCAGATCAACTCAACCTAGTCCATATTGGGCAAGTAAAGTCAATCCTGTTAAGCCCTGATCTCAGTAACTAGTCAATCATTCAATCGAACCAATCCTATCAAGCCACATCCTTTTCAGTTAATCAATCACCAAATCAAATCAATCCTTTCATCACCAAAGTCATCATAACCCATCATATTGCATGCCCATTCAAACCTGGTCACAAACAAGGAAAATGGCTGAACAACAATCCCAACCAAATATCCTTCAAGATCTGAACAATGCAACTAATGCCTCACAAGACCCCAATAATAGTGCAAACATCCCTCAGGATCCTCATAATGGAACATCATCATAATACAATATCGACAGTCAAAACACATCACCCCTCAGAGATGAAAACATGGTCCTTCAACTTGAGGTTACGTTTGAAGAACACTTTAGTAACCCTATCAATGTGCAAATGACAGATTACCTAAAACATGGCAAGGAAATCTTGGCTCACTTAATTGACAAGGGTGTTAAACTATCGTCAAGTACCAACCTATCCAAGTATGGCAGTTTCACACCTCATATACCTCAAGGTTCACACAATGCACCAAGCAGTTTATACATCCCCAATGTTCCTTCCGTAGAAGGTTGACATCAACCAGAATTCGGCAACGTTGTTCTGTATCCCATTGGCAATCCCCTGCATCCCGCAATCTTAGTCATAGGGGCACCCCAAACTACTAATCCCAATGATCATTTTTCCTTTTCCATGCCACAAAATGTCCCACAACCACAACCACTAATGCTAATGGCACCACCCCCTTCAAATCCACCTACCGTCAACACTGGGGGCACCCCTTTCACTACATTGCCCCCACCTTTTGGGGCCCTAAAAAAACCTATCACCTTCATATGCATCCCCACAACCACCTCAATCTAATCTACCCCCTCCACAAATTCCCTTCATTGCCCAACAACCTCCCTTGCAAAATCCCCCTATGTTATCTCAACCACCCCAACAACAACAATCGCTCTTTTCTACACAACAACTACCATCTCAATTGCAAAGCAATCCATCCTGACCTCCCACTCAGACCATATCCCCTTTCCTCACATCCATCCTACGACTGTGAGCTCAAGCACAATACAACACATTGTCTCATCCCACACAACACCCCACATCACACCAACAACCCCAACAACATCTGTATTACCAACAATAGTCCCAGCAACAACCACCTTATGCAGCCTCCCAACAATCACACCAATTCCCTCATTATCAACAAGTCAATCCACAACATCACATCCAAGCTCCTCTACAAACCACCTCACATCCTTACCAAATGAATCCATATTATCCCCTGCAACAACAACCCACGTATCAACAAATTCCCCCAGCATACCAACAAGGGATGTCATCATTCCACCATCTGAACCCATATCTGAACACTCCGCTGCTCTCTTAGTAGGATCCTCTATCATCCTACCATCCATTTTCACCCAACCAACCACCAATCAACTCAAATTTGCTAGAAATTAAAGCCGCTCTAAAAGACCTTCATGCAGGGACTAGTAAATAGTCATTCAAGTTCAAAGACATATGCCCATATCCGTTCAATCGCTCCATCTCATTGATCCCCTTCCCTAAACATTTTGAAATACCAAAATTTGATAGATACAAGGGGAACAAAGATCCTAAGGCCCACTTGCAAGAGTTCTATTCCTAGTGTCAGGAAGTTATGCATAACAATAATTATCTCTTGCACCTATTTCCCCAAAACCTAATAGGTATTGCCCTAGAATGGTTCATGGCCCTCAAAAAGGGGTCCATAAAATATTTTGTGAACCTATCAAAAAAAATTGTATCCTACTTCTCCTTCAATTTGGAGGACACTGATACCTTAGATCTCCTCAAAGAGAAACAATGGGAGGGGGAAACCTTTGCTAGCTACCTTCAAAGGTGGCAAGCATTGGCGAGCCGAATGAAGAATCCTCTAAGAGAGAAGGACATGGTCACCCTCTTTGTGGAGAACTCTCATCCTGACATGGTTCATAATTTTAGATTACATTGTGTCACTACTTTCATGGAGTTAGTGGAAAAGAGACCTATCCTTGAATGTGCCCTTGTTACCAAAGGGCACGTCAAAATATATAATCAAGATAAAGAAAGGTCATTCAATGAAAAGCCACATTTTTGGAACAAGAACAAAACACATTAAATGATGGTGTCATTGATACTAAACATGTCCACATGGATAACACATTCTAGAGACAACAATAATCCATACCTAATGCCATATCTATACCATAGGGGACACCTCATCCTCCTCAATAGTCAAATCAAAACAACTAGGGGAACACTAAACATCAATACACTCAACTAGGAGAGCCCCCGAGTGTTGTCTTTAATAAATTGCTACAGATCAATTATCCAACCATGTATCATATCACTAAGCCACTCGACAAATCCAAACCCAAGCCTGCATGGTTTAGAGAAAATGAATATTGTGAGTTCCATAAGATCAAAGAACACTCTTTGAATAAGTATTAGGGTCTAAAAAACTATATCCAAGACCTCATTGATCGAGGAGATATCAAGGTTGATGCTAGTCAAGCTCCATCATCCAATGCTCAATTTTAGATATATCAAAACACCTTTCCAAACCATAATCAAGGCCCAAGCACCTCTAATAGTGATCCCCAAGACAACAGCACAAATAATGTGAGCTATAAGAATGTACCCTTCAATTACAAGGGTATTATTCATTACATTGAGCAGGTGGAGCCCTGGGTGTCTATGATACATGTCAAATCCAATGACCCTCAGTGTGCTATTACTACATGGCGAGCCCATATCACTATCTCTGTAGCCTTTGCACCTGTCCAATCAACTTCTATAAGTTCCAAGTACAACCTCCTTGATCACTTAGGAAAGACCCCTGCTCATATCTCCATTTTCGATTTGCTTAAGTCTTCTCCTGTACACCATGAAATCCTCAATAGAACTCTATAGGAAACCCATGTACCTAATGACATTGATCCTACATGATTCCAAGCTTTGGTTGGACACTTGGCTTTATCTTATCAGTTGCACTTCAGCCAAAATGACATTCCAAATATCAATTTCAATCATAATCGCCCCCTACATATCAAAGTCATTGTTGCCCACCAAATACAAAAGGGTCTTGGTAGATAATGGCTCTTACCTCAATTTATGTACTCTGAAATTCATAAAACAGGTGGGGTATACTCAAGCAGATCTAAGTAATCAGATCATCACCATCAAGGCCTATGATAATTCAAAAAGGAATTTAGAGGGAATTATTAGTCTTCCTATCCAAGTGGGACCTGTGGTTCAATACATTACTTGTCATGTCCTTGATCTGGACTTGCCATATAATCTCCTCCTTGGCCACCCATGGCTCCATGCTATGTAGGTCGTCCCTTCCATGTACCATCAGTGCCTAAAATTTCTATTCAATGGACAGGAAGTCACCATCTATGCTAACCCCCAACCATTTGAATATTGCCGCACTTTAGAAGCATTCTTTCCCCACTTACATTACTGTCCCAGGGTGGAAATGGGGGCATCCCAGCCATCATCTGCTAATCCACCCTCCACCACAATATTCACTCCATTTTCCACTACTAATCCTACAGTCACAAAAGTCCAGATCATTGACAAAGGGTGTGGTGAATATGAAATGCATACTGCTCTCAATGTAGCAACCATGCCACTGTCACCACATGAGTACGGTCAATCTTCACATGCTACTCCAAAGTAAGACAAGACTATCACCTTTAGTGGTAAAAACATCCCTACCACCACTCTCACGTCCCCTAGTATCAAGATAGATGCACCAGAAGAGGATATAATTCAATGGGTATACCAAGAAGAACCCCAACCAAATCCCCCTCTAAAGGAATATTTTCAGGAAGCATAACCTTGGTCAGCTAAGTTCGCAAAAAATTATAACTACCAAGGTAGGGGTCTAGGTAAAGAAGAACATGGGCGGTTGCAACCTATTGATACACCAAAGCTGCCAAAGAACATAGGCATTGGATATGATAAAAAGTAGAAAGGTCGTACAACATCATCTAATACTTCCAATAGTGTCACTGTGGACAATGGCTCATTGGAAGATATACCTAAGGAGGAATCCATCATACGTGCATACGATGATGTCGATCACACTGACCTATCTTCCATGTTTGAATGCCTATCCATCTACACAATTAGCCTATCCCTTCATTACCCTAAGCTTATTGATTGGGACCTATGTAATAGCACACCTGTCAATATATCTACGGATACATATGTCAACCTCATGGAATTGGGGGAAGATGAACGCTCTAGTCACAAAAATAAGAATAAGAAAAATAAAAAGTGGTCATCTAGTGAAAACCTCCCTGAGGCATTTCTTGACCTTGAAAAAGTAAAAATAAAGGACACATCTGATGGAAAAAACCTCAAGGAGGTGCTAGAAGATGGAGATGTTCATCTTCCCCTTGTGGGAACTCAGTTATCTGCCCGATCATCCATTCTAATTGAGGAGACTCAAGAAGTTAATCTACGTACTATTGAAAATCCTAAGATCACTTATGTGGCTAAATCACTCTCAGAGCAAGAGTATCTAGTCATCATGCAGCTACTCCAAGATAGAATCATTAACTTTGCTTGGTCAGATTCAGACATGCCCAGCTTAGACCCTGCTTTAGTGGTTCATCATCTAGATGTTCACCCAGATGCCAAACCTGTCAAACAAAAGCTCCGCAAAATACATGCACAAGTGGCCTTGTTGGTCAAGGAGTTGGAGAAGTTACTAGATGTAGGTTTTATTAGACCAATTGACTACTTTGAGTGGATCTCTAATATAGTACCAGTTTCCAAACCAAATGGGGACATTTAGATTTGTACAGACTTCATGGATCTTAACAAGGCCTACCCAAAAAGATGACTTCCCTCTACCTAAAATTGACATGTTGGTCAACCTCATGGTAGGACATGAGATGCTATCCCTTATGGATGGCTTCTCTGGTTATAATCATATTTGAATTGCACCTGAGGACCAACACAAGACTACCTTCACAACACCTTTGGGTACCTTTTGTTACAATGTTATGCCTTTTCATCTCAAAAATGCAAGGGCAACCTATCAGAGGGCAATGACAGTCATCTTCCATGACCTCATCCATATCATCATGAAGGATTATGTCGATGACTTGTTAGGAAAATCCAGAATATGAGCTGAACATCCTACCATCCTAAAAAATATCTTTGAATGGTTAGAACACTACAAGTTGTGGCTAAACCCAAAAAATTGTGTCTTTGGGGTTACTTCAGGAAAACTGTTGGCTTTCATAGTCTCCCGAAGAGGTATTGAAGTTGATCCTGCCAAGGTGAAGGCTATTTTGGACATGCCACCTCCACACAATCTAAAGCAGCTAAGAAGCCTCCAGGGGAAGATGCAATCCATTCGTTGGTTCATAGCCCAACTTGCGGACAAGTGTCAACCATTCACTCATCTTCTAAAGAAAGACTCCACCTTCCAATGGAACCAACAGTGCCAGATAGGATTCAATAAAATCAAGGAATATTTAGCTCATCCACCGATCTTGATGCCACTTATTCCAGGGAAATCCCTCCTACTTTACATCTCTACCACTTCAGTCATGTTGCGGGCATTGTTGGCACAACATGATGAGTCCTCTAAAGAAAGAGCAATCTATTACATCAGTTGGGCATTGGTCCGCTATGAATTAAACTACTCTCCCATGGAAAAGGCTTGCCTCGCACTAGTCTTTAGCACACAAAAATTTTGACATTACATGCTCAGCCATCTAGTCAAATTAATTGCTAAAATTGATCGACTAAAGTATTTGTTATCTAGGGCCACTCTAACTGGCTACATGGCCAAGTGGGTCATGCTCCTAAGCAAGTTTGACATAGAGTATGTGGAATGGAAAGCCATAAAGGGAAAATTCATAGTTGATCAGTTGGCCGAGGCACCATTAGTAGATGCTTACCCTCTGGACACTGAATTCCTAGAGGAAGAAGTCTACACAGTTGCAAAAGCACCAACTTGGACGCTATATTTTGATGGCTCATACACTCATAATGGATCAGGTGTAGGGATTTTTTTAATTACCCCTTAGGGTGACTACATTCCAAAATCTTTTAGGATAGCATTTCCATGTACCAACAATATCACAGAGTATGAGGCCCTCCTAACCAGCCTTCAAATTGCAAAACAGTGGCATATAACTCACCTGAAAGTCTTTGGTGATTCATTATTGGTCATCAAGCAAGTTAATGATCAATTCCTCATAAACAATGATAAACTGTTACCCTATAAGTGCATGGTGGATGATTTCAAGAAATATTTCACTTTCATACAATTTGACCAAATTCCTCAAGTACATAATAAAGCAGCAAATGCAATGGCCACTATCAGTTCCCTGATTGACATGCCTAAATACTGAACAGAATGTGAGTTTCTTATCAAACAACTTTTAATCCCCACATATGATATTCCCAAGACTAATATGGTGTGTAATATCATAGGTCCCACCTCCCCCTAGTACTAGGACATATATACCTATCTCCATGATAATATCATACCCCCATAACTTACACGCAATCAACACAAGTCCTTCATTCATTGCTCTTCCTAATACATCATTATCGGTGATACTCTTTATCATCACAGGTATGATGGAATCCTCCTTAGGTGTTTGAATGAGACCAAAGCCTACACGACACTAACGGAGGTACATGGTGGTGTCTGTGGAGCTCAATCAAATGGTATGGCTCTGGCCAAAATAATTCTCTGAGTAGGATATTACTAGCCTACACTAGAACATGATGCTTGTGAATTTTTGAAGAAGTGTCTTCCATGCCAACAACATGCAGATTTAATTTATGCTCCAGCACAAGATCTTCAACCTCTCCTAGCACCATGTCCCTTCTCTCAATGGGGTTTCAACTTGATTAGCAAGATTTACCCTCCATCATCAGACAGACATACATTCATAATCAGTGCCACTGAATACTTCACTAAGTGGGTGGAGGCCATGCCGCTTTCATAGATAATTGGTATTCAGATCTCAAAGTTCATCTTGTACCATATTCTCCAAAGATATGGTATCCCATCCACCATCCTTTCTGATAATGGAAAACCCTTCAAAACCAAGCCATGAAACAAATCTATGACACCTTTCACATCCAACATCATTGGTCAATGCCTTATTAGCCCTAGGGTAATGGTTAGGAAGAGGAAACCAACAAGATGCTCATCCACATTCTTAAAAAGGTTGTCAATAACACTGGTTGAGATTGGCATCTCCATATTCACCTCACCCTCTAGGCATATCACACCTCCATCCATACCCCTATAGGGGCCACTCCGTATTCTTTGGTCTACGGTGTCAAAGGCATCTTTCCAATTGAAGTTGAGATCCCATCATTGAGAATTTCCCTAAAAATTCTTATCAGTGAGGATGACGCTCATGTTGCACTACTTGCACACCTAGAGTTACTTGATGAAAGGAGAATCAAAGCCTATGATCACCTGCAAGCATACCAGAATTGCCTTAAGCGTCAATACAACAAGAAGGTTTGCCCTCAACAGTTTTAGGTAGGTGATCTTATCCTCAAGGAGAATCAGTGTACTTAGTAAGACCAAGAAAAGAAAGGAAAATTTGAGGCAAATTGGTTGGGGACCTATATCATAGCTGCTAGATATGGATCTGGGGCATACAGGTTGACTACTCTTGAAGGAGATCCCCTTGATGAACCCATCAACATATTGCATCTCAAGAAGTTCTATGCCTATGTCCACTTGGTAACCCCACCTATTAAAACTAAAAAAATAAAAATAAATAAATAAATCAAAAAAAAAAAAAAGTCCGAAAGATCCAAAAATAGTAAAGAGAAATAAATTCATCCTATGGTGAAAACCAATTTTTGGTGGTGCCTTGGATAAGTATGGATGGTGAAAACCTAATCACAGGAATCATCTATAGAGGGCTTAATCATTATCTACCTAGCATCCAAGTTATTCTATGCTTTCATCCACACTATCATCTTCATCCATCCCATCCTTGATCGCTTGGTATATTTTGTTTGAGCATTGGATGACCCATCTAACCTATCCCCCATCCTAAGCTTTTTAGTATCCCACTCTGAGCTTACATCATTCATCTCATCGCTGATCGGTTTGTGTTACCATATGGGTTCATCTCTTGTGTCGGTCTTCATTTAGATCTCATCCTGTCACACCACCTATCGAACTACGTTGCCCCTGCACTATCACGTAGGCAAGGCTGGTCATTTGATCTACCCCCGGGGTCTTCTGACCATCACCTCTTAGTCATTTGTCATTCACCTTCATCATCCTCTTTCCGCTTTATCCATGGTTTTTGCATGAACTACAAGGGCTCTGCGCTTTCACGTAGGCAAGGCTAATCTCTAATCGGCCCCTGAGCCCCTAGGTCTATAGGATATGTCAGTTTGTGTCCTTGTCTGGCTCGTTATTCTCAATTAAACTCTCCTATTATCAAGAGATTTGGTTAATGAAAAACATCTGGCATCAAACTAGGTCATTCTAATTTAGTATCCATCTTTGGTCTCAACAGGATACATCCTTCCTAGCAAACCTCATCAACCTCATCCATCATCTTGATCCTATGGCAAAGGACATTTTGATATTGATTGTGATCTTTTGATGTTTTTGAATTTATTTGTCATTTGAGCTCCTTGTCATCACTTTTCATGGTCACCTTGATCCATCATATCATGGTGTGCTTTGACTAGTCAACATAGGGGCATATCTTGATATTTTATTTGTCTTCTCGATTGTCCCACATAGTACCCACCGATATCTCTGAGGTCTTGTGTTACACAAGGGCATCCTTGTGTGCTTGTGGTTATCCCAATACCTGGCCCAACCAAAGTTGACATGAATTTGTGGTGTTGGGATAGCCTTCTTGTTTGTTATGTTTGTTCATGCATTCAACACTAATCTACCTTGGTCATCTATACCTTGGTGTATTGTGTCCTCTACTATAGCAAAATTTAGTGCTCCAAAGATGGCGACTCATACTAGGATTGCATTTCATAATTTGTTGCATTGCATTCACACTATGATTTTGGTTGTGCAAGTACTTTCTCCTGCCCTCTCCCATTCTTCTCAAGATACTAAAGGTTTTTGACAGATGAAAGATTATAAACATTTTTCACAAACCACTACATACCCATCTCCCATTATCATGTCAACTCTTATTGACACTTATGATCATGTGTTATTTCCTTTCATGATTACTTCACTTGCATCTCATAATATAGATTTGATTCTATCATTAATCATTATATAGATCTATTAGTCTCAACATCTCATAAATCATCATAACATATATTTGCATAATCACAACATATTATCATCATAATATAGATTTGTTAGTCTAAGCACCTCATAAATCATCACATTTTCTTAATCATAGCATGTCACATCATCAATCTCACCCATTTCACAACATATCATCATTTAAGATGTTTAGGACAATAATATAGATTTGTTATTATAAGCATCTTATAAAATATTTGTTATTAAATATTCATCTAGGATCCATCACATACATACGTGCCAATAGATCAACTAGAAATTCATATGCATAAGCCATCATAGAAGCAACATGTACATACATCTATGCATATCTGCATTAATAAAATCCTCCATATCCCACAAGTATCATATACCCAATCATCCACATAAGCATGTAAGATCATAAGCATGTGCATAAATAAACCAAAATACCCATCTACATAAGCTGACAATATCATATACATGTACATACATAAACTAAATTATCTATCACAAAGGGAAACATGCTATATAGTGTCAATAAGGACTGTCTCATATCATAATCAAAATAATACAATTTCATACATCTGTCATACATAAAAATCTATCATATATCCATCACATGGCCCTCATACATCATTGAATAAGGTACAAAATTTGGAGATGTATACCATCTCTGATCTCTGTCAATAAGTGCTACATGCTCCATCCTACACTTGTCAAAAATTAGTATCCTGTCACCTCTGGAATGAGCTACCCGCATCTTATCTCTGTGGTGAATCAGGTACTGATCTCCTACCTAGAGTGCCACTTGGTGAATCATTGTAACCTCTGGTTCATGTCCCCAATGACTGAGATAGCACTAGCATCTTCGGTTCTTGTCGAGTGTACTAGAATAGCCACTGGGTTGGGTCTGGCACTACATGGTAGTATGCAACTATCCAAAACCCTGCCTCCCACGCATTCTCCTCTCACTCAGCAACCTAAATCTGAGTACAATTCCACTCCTAATGATATCTATTCCAATCTCTCAAGATCAGTTTCCTCTCCTACTCCCAGGCCTCCTGGGATAGTCATAGCTATGCCATCTCAGCCTGAACCCGATCTCTCATCCCCTCAGTAGCCACTGCCCTAGCCATAGTAGCATCCCTCTCCCCCTGTAATCCCTGTGAGTCTATCACTATCATAGCACTAGCCTTTGCTAACTGCTACTATGCCACTACTACATCTCACTCACCTTGGAACACCTGCATCTGTGTCTCCACTACATCCCTCTCTCTCTGAAGAGACTGAACCTCTGACTCTACCACTAGCCTATACCAAATCCCTATCTCTCTATAGTACCTATAGTCTTAGCTCGATAGAATCTTGCTCCCGCCATAACCCTGACACCTGTGACACTACTGCATCCATCTCTCTCTAGTGATCTCACTCCCATCTAGTAGCATCTCCCTCCTCATGCTCCCTGGCCACCTCTACTCGCAACCTCTCAATCTCTGCTTGCAGATCAACTGCCTCATCTCGTGCCTCATCTCTCTCTCTCATCAGTCTCTACTTTGCATATGATGCAAGTGTGGCTAGGGCTAAGTAGTCTCTCACCCTGGGAGAATCATGTTTGTAGCTCGCTCAATGCCACCTCTAACCTGACCTGCTCTGCATCTATTTACCATAACCACTACTCACTAAGGCATAGTCTCTCTATGGTCCCTCTTAGTACCACTATAAGATCTTCTCCTCTGGGTGGCACTGTTGATTGTGGTCAGAGGTTGTACACATCTGTGTCAATATCCATCTCTCATGGCTCATACCCCTCACTCTCCATTGATGTCCCATCCATGTCTATTGTTGGGGGGGATCCACCTCTACCTATCACCCTCTCCTATGCTCTGATGGCCTCACCCTCCTCCCGTCTTTGTTGTTGATCCCCTCTGATAGCCATGTCTACCTCATGCCTCTCCTATGCTCTGGTGATCTCAGCCTCCTCCCCTCTCTTCTGTTGTTGACCCTTGTTGGATGCACATGCCCCACTAGCCTCATCCTCTCCTGCCTCTCCTCCATCTCCTCCAACTTTACATCATTGTCTCCTCCTTCTAGCTGCCTTGGCTGGCTCTGCAGCTAATTCCATCACATGCTCACCCCTCTGTCATCCTCGGGGTACTAGCCCTACTGCCCTAAGCCATCTCTCATCCTTTGACCTAAACCCTAGTGCCTCCTCAATCAGCACTACTGGGGTAATCCATAGCAGTGGATGTCACATAAACCATTGTCGGTATCAGTCTGTCACCCCTGCATCTCTTGGCCCCTCCCGCTTGTCAGGGTATGGCGTAAATTGTATTGTCTCTAGCTCCTCCCACACCACCTCCAAGCTCAATGGATCCCCCCATGGCCGCTCCCATGATAGTCATTGGAATCTCACTTGCCCCCCGGGAATGTCCTATCTCACTCCAAATTGTTGTGTCACTTGATCGAGTCTGTGTAGCTCCACTATCATTGGAATCTACCCAATAATATAACAATGCATGAAGAAGTAGCTACTGTGTGCTACCTCATCCTCCCTCCAACCTCTGAAGTGCCAAAGCATATAGGGACACCACACTATCATCTCCTCCTGCACGTCATCCAATCATCTTCTCCACACATCCACATCTCTTACATCTCGATACCACAGTAACGCTCCTGCCTCTGTCCCCCAACCCTAGGCTATGGCCTCTCTGTCATCCTACACTCCTAATCTACGCACGATTAGTCTATCACCCTGATGCTCTCCCACACCCAAACTTGTAATAGTTTGACGTTGGCTACACTCAGTGCCTTCCAGTAGCATACCCAATGCATGTCTTGGTATAGCTGCACTAGCATGCATGTTCCCCACGCAAACTCCCCTTTTTGCCCCTCGATGATATGTCAAATCACCTCGACGAAACTAAGATCTAGGAATTGACCACTCTAGTCTAGCACTAGGATCCCCCTAATCAGTCCTGCTAAGTATAAGAACAAAACTGGCATCCCCCTACACGACAACATCCTATCCACATCCAACTAACCTCGCTGAACTGGTAGATCATCACTACCAAAAACAACATGTATTGACTCATCCAGTGCCTCGCCCTCTGACCAGTACTCCCTAACGAGAAGCCCTACTATAAGGAGCCTCAAAATCCACCAAACATCCTCCAAGGTCATTGTCATCTCCCCCATCAGTAGATGGAATGTCGATGTCTCCAAGTCCTAGTGCTCTATCAGTGCTATCAGCATGGCCCTGTGGGCCTTCATCGTCAGGTAGGAAAGCATGTGCAATAGTCCTATCTCTGACAGTCTCTCATGCTCCACACCTATCATCTGTGCCACACATATTGCTAAAACCTAGGATCATCTGTCTTGCATCCATAAACTCTCTACTTTCTACATCCATCACCATGACAACTTGTCAGTTATGTTTCTTTTCCTATTTACCTCTCACCCTTCTCCGGTCTTTCTCAGCCTTCTTGGCTTTGCCCTAGCCCCTTGGGCAGACCTGCCCATAGCTGCAAGCGAACCAACCCTCGGGCCTGGGTGGACCTACCCTCAGGCCTGGATAGACTTTCCCAAGCTCATGGGTGGACCTGCCCTCAGGCCCGGGCAGACCCGCCCAAGCTCGCGGGTGGACCTGCCCAAGCTTGGGCGGACTAGTCCTAGCCATTGGGCAGTGCTCTTCCTAAGCACGAGCAGACCCACCTGTGCTTGGGCAGACCCACCCACGCGTAGGAGGACCCACCTGCCTGGATGGCTGGACCCACCTATGCCCGGCTCCCTAACCCCCTCTCCCCCAAAAATGCAAAAAATAAAAAACAAACAAAAAAATTCAATAAAACCCATTAACCCTTTTTTTCCTCCCACCCCACCCACAAAACCCATCTCTTTTTTTTTTGAAAAATTAGTAAAATTAAATGAAAACACAATGTGGGGTTTCGGCCTAACCTAGTGTGGCACGACACACTCCTCGAAAAATCATCACCTCTCATCCCCCTGGTGAATGATGGTTGCATTATATTCTGGCATTGTGTCTCCTTGTCTTTCTCTCTCCTTCTCTTCCTCTTGTTCTCCTTTGATAGCTACAAATGAGGAGAAATAACCCCACATTCCCTTTTATAGCTTTTCCCCCTTTTTTTTAACTCTTTAAATAAAAGGATTTCTTCCTTTTATTTAGCTTTTTTGGGCCTCAACTAATTCCCCCCCTTGTCTTCTCGAGGCCGCCATTTCCACCCTGTAGACCTGTTTTCCTCCATTCAAGCACCAATCTTCTCAAATTTTCATGTTCTTTCCATCGACATATCCCACTTCACCCTTTTGAGAAGTTGTCTGGGACCCCCTTTTTTTGTCTCTGTCCCCTTCTTGAGGGGGCATACCCCACCATACTCTCCTAATTTTTTGTCATAAGCCTTCCCTCGAGGGTAGCTCATAATCTCTCCCATGCTGGAGCATCTCTTTTCCAATCACTTCTTCCATAGAGTCGTTTGTGATATACTTTTCTTCAAAACTCTATTACCCTCATAGTGTTTTGAGGAGGGGCAAAATGTAGACATCCAAATTTGACCACTTCAATATGGTCAAAGTCATACTCTTAGTCATCCCTTTACTCTGTCAAAATTATCCTCTTTGCGGATATTAATTAAATCATTCACTTAATTAATATTGTGTGTCTTGTATAAGGTTTTCTAAAGTATTTAATTCAATGAATAATTTTCCCCTATTTCTTCTCTGAATTAGATAAATGTACCACTTTATTTAATTTGGTCATATTATCTTTTGGGAAATTTGAATTTATTTTTAAATTCTCTATTTTCTCTCTCATTGTCACATCCTCCAACTTTTGCAAGTTGGCCTCTAATCCCTCTTAGTAGTCTAACCCTCTTTCTTAGTCATAATTAATTTATGATTAAGATGTGTGCACCCCTAATCATCATTAGGGTCCCATCCTCCATAATTTCCCACTTGCCTCTAATGAGCCCTTAATTAGGCTAATCAAGTACTTGCACAACCTCAATCACTCAATGAGGTCATCCCTAATCCCCATATCATTTATGGAATGTGTCCTTAGTCAACTTCATTAAAAGCTTTCTCTTTTTGAATAAGGCATCTCCATTCCCCATGTGTATTTTTAATTCACATTTAATCCCCCAATGCATTTAAAGGAATTTTAAATTCCTTCTCTCATCCCCATAAGAATTTTTGAGGAATTTTTAACTCCCCATATCTCCTCTCACCCACAAGGGGACAAACACCTCCTTTATGAGGAGATCTTTTCCCAATCCCAAGGTACTATGTACCCTCTCCATGTCATGTCATATCCTTCCACCTCATGTACACATCATCCCTTTTAAGCCATATCACATGCCACATGTCAAGATGTGAGGGCTTGTGAGTTCTCCACTCACCTCATCCCTACATCTTGATCTTGGTGGCTTAATCTCGACCATCCATTTCCCTAGAGATTTCCAAAATCTCTATAAATATTCCCTCTTTTGCCTCATTTTAGAGAGATCAAGCATTGTAGTAAAACTCTTGCAAATTTTTCCTAGAATCCATATTTACCCATTTTCATGCTTGCACTCACTTGCATTCACCTTCATATCATCATCTAGCTTGCATCTTGCCATCCAAGGAGCATACAAAACTGAAGATCAAAGGGCCAACCAAAGGATCGATTCAACACAAGGTAAAAGGTTCCACTTGTTTTTATTTTGTGTTGATTCCAACTATGCTAATTTTGAGGTGTAGGTTATTTTAGTGTTATTTTGCATTACTTTGTTTGTTGCTCACTTTCTACCACCCAAATTTGACCTATCACAGATTCGAAAGGGGACTCTTTCCATATGGGTCAATCTCCACAAATGGAAAGACCTTATTAAAACCCATGTTCTAGAATTTTCCAAAATCCTTAATCTATTTGTTGGTGCAAGAATGGCTGTTCTGAAGCTACCCTACAATTTTATGGTCTTTTAGTAGAAATGGAAAGCATGTCATGGCAGTTCTATGGGTGTTGATGCTTGGATGCCCTGATTGACATTAATGAGCCATGCAGGGGAGCCAGTGGGGTCAAGCATCTAACCATTCACTAAAGATAAGTGTAGTTGGACTTGTCCAAGTGGGAATCCAACAAATATTGTCTTTCACATCCATAGGGTTGTACTTATTCTTGCGTTACAAAATGCTTTGCTTATGCGAAAACATCTTGAAAAAAAACACTTAACATCCTCATCAAAATTTCAAACCCTTTAGGAGACAAATACAATTGACTCAATCCATACATTATTGTTTGCCCTTGGGATTTACATCCTTATAGGTTTCTAAACATTGGATTACATCTCAATTTTTCTACTAAAGTAAATGATAGGTAAACCCTTGCCTTGAGTTCATCAAATTTCCACATAACATACTTTGTGGGGTGTGAAGAAGTCAAGACATTGGACATCTAGTTTGGAAAACTTAATCAAATAAAGTGTTTGTGGTAAAATAAATCCATTAAGAAAAGCTAAGAAAAATGAACTTTCATGTGTTTTGAAGCCTCGCAATTCTCAAAAGTTCCAAATCCCAAAACAAAATTCATTGGTTCAAAATCTGAAAATGTATGTTCAAATGAAATCACTTCTTGGTTACAAAAGGTCTATAAGAGCATTGTATGCTCTTCAATACCTAGGTCTAGGCAAAAAAAGTGTCTTTTTTAGGTTCATCTTAAGATCAAAAGAAATCAAAATATTTTTCACCTATCCTTCAGACATAAAATTAAACATCATCTCACCATCACCTTTTGAGAAGTCTTGAAATCATCCTTAATGCTAGGGTTTTTTGGAAAAATAAAATAAAAAATCATCAAATCCTTGAAAAATTTATCAAAATCATCTTTGGCTAGGTATGTTTAGATGCTTCCTTTTGCATATGCTTAGTCAAAGTTATCAAAATCATCTTGTTTAGCTTGGTATATGTATATGCATCCTTCTTCATATGCTTAGTTAAACTATCATCTTGTTTGAATAGGTGTTGGTAGATGCATCCTTCTCCCTACACATATTCAAATTATCATCCTTTGAGAAAATATACCCTTTAGATAAATCATCCAACATGTATCTTAGGGTCTATTTGTTCAAAATAAAAGCAATCAAAATCAAAATCTGAAACATATCTGAAAGTCCAAAAATCCTAGCATCTCCTTCAAGATTTATCAAAAGACCAAAACATCCACATCATCCATCTCTTGCATCATCATCATATCACCTTTTGATCACCAAGATATCCTAAAAATTTATATTTTGTGCATCAAGTAAAGATCAATCCAAATAATTAAGAGATGTCATCTCCCATATTCTTGAAAATTGATCCTTGTTTTATGGTTCAAACTAGATCTCAATACAAGAAGACCATGGAAGCCAACAAAGAAACACCCGCTTCAAGTGATCTAAGCTAAACAAACATTGAAATGAATCCCACTGAATCAAGAAATCATTTAACCATCTCATCATCACAAAATCCACAAGAGGAAACCCAAGGAGAGGATCTTACCTTTGGGATGTCTCATGAAGAAATAACTGAAATGCTTCAAAATCTAAAAAACTATAAAATCATCAACATCATGATGAGGTTTAACCCTTCGCTATACATGCTTGAACTAGCAAAACAAGGGGCCAAGTTACCTTTGGAGTTCAATGTGAGTACCATAGTGGAGACATCTTTTCCTCCAATATCATCCACCATTCCCATCTCATCTACACCCCCATCCCAAAACATCACCCAAAACATTCCAAAAATCACATCTTTTGCTCCAACCCAACCCAATGTTAATAAGGGAAATGCATTTCTCAATGCTATTCAAACACACCCCCTTGTTAATAATTAAAACTTGGATGCAAATACCATCTTGGAACAAAACATACTGAAATAACCATTACATAAGAATGTTCCTCTTACTTTCCATCATGATCCATCATCATCATTTTTCCATGCAACACCTCAAACTTCTCTCCTCACAAATTCGCAAGAGGAGGGAGATATGTTTTGGACCAAGGGGAACTTTTACACCACAACATTTCCACAAGAACTCATACCCCTCACATTTCCACCTCTTCCACCATTACTATCATCATCCACATCACTTCTTGGCATAGGGCTTCCCCCTCTATCAATTATCAATCAAACCAACATCCCAAATATCAATCAAAGCATTATACCAAATGCTCAAAACTTGTCATCGATATCGTAACAATAGATGACAACAAAACAAGTGATCAAGACATCATCAACCACTCACCACCTTCACAAACGCCATTCTGAATCCACCACCACCCCCACCACCACCAACTTCTAGCATATCAAGCCAAAAAAACATGGCATTACAAGTTGCTTTTCAAAGGGGATTCCAACAAGTGTAAAAAAAAAAAAATCCACACAACTAGCCACTCAGCAAGTTGCTCAAGTTGCACAAGTTGCCCAAGTAGCACATGCCACATTACAAGTGCAACGGGCCGCACAAGCCCAAGATTTATTGCAACAACAACAACAAAAAAAAGCCACTCATGTTGTGCAATCCACTCAAGCCACCCAAGCTACTCAAGTAGCCCAAGCCGCATTGTAAGCACAAAAGGATTCTCAAGCACAAATTCTATCACAACAAGTAGTGCAAGCACAAGCCCAAGAACAATCTCAAGTTCAAGCAAATGCCCAATATCAAGCACAACAAACACAAGCATGGGCACAACTTCTTGCACAAAAAAAAGCAGCACAAATGCAAGCATATCAGCAAGCAATAAAGCAATATCAAGAGCAACAAGAAGCAGCTAAATTGGTAGCACAACAATAAGCACAACAACAAGCACAAATCTTATCATAGCAACAACAAGATCAAAAACAGGTGTTGTTCATACATCAGCAAGTGGTAGCCTCTCTATCTCGACAAAACATATAGATACCATCAAATAAAAAACTAACCAACCCACCCATCCAACCCACAATTGAAAGACCCCAAAACACCTTCATCCCACCCCCTGATCTGCAAAATGATGTAATGAAAAAAATCAGGTTGCTCTCACAACAAGTGCTCAATCTTAAATTAGGGAAAACAACAAAAACACCAAGCAACTTGTGTCCCTATCCATTTGATAGGATCCTAGTGATGAAACAATTCCCTAAGGGATTTGGGATCCCCAAGTTTGACAAATATCGAGGGATGGGAAATGCTGCAGATCACATCAAGGAATTCTAGGTTCATTGCATGGAAGTCGCATACGATGATACTTATTTGCTACGGCTATTTCCTATGAGTTTGGTTGGGCACGCTATGGAATGGTTCTCTCACCTACCTTTAGGCATTAGGACATTCCAAGAAATTATAGAGGCATTCATAAAAAATTATGCATGCAACATTGTAATGGATGTTAGTCTAGAAGAACTCTCAACTATAAAGCAACAATGGCAATCCAAGGCTAATCAGAGAAAATGGACCATGCTCAAAAAATAAGTTTGCACCATTATAACTAACCTTGATGGCCTCTTGAAATTTCATCTCAAGGTTCAAGGGATCACCACATATGACCAATTGATCCCCAAGGCGCTCAACATTGAAAGAGCCCTTATGACTCAACCTGCGAGATCAACTTCATACCCCAAACAACAAAACAACCGCCCACCCTCCAATTACAATGATAAAACTCGTACGTGGGAAGGAACAAAAATATTAATAATGATGGTGTCGTTGATGCCAAGGTGGTCATTAGTGCCCCTCACCAAAATACACCCGCACCACAAATCCAAATCCAACACCAAAACAATCATCACACAATACAACAACCAAACAACAATCCAACAATCAACAATCTCAATGATCAAAGGGGACCACCCCAATGCAACAAAAGTTATCCCAAGCAAAAATACACCACTTTGGGGGAACCACTTGAATACATAATGAAAAAGATGATAGACGAAGAACTCATCAAGGCTCCTACCTTTGAGAATTACCAAGAATCGGATGTGAAACCTCCTTGGTATAATGAGAATCAACTTTGTGAATTCCATAAAATCAAATGCCATACCATGAATAGTTGCATGAGATTAAAGAACACAGTTCAAGATCTCATGCATAAAAGAATTATAAATGTGGAACAACCTATAGGAAACCAAGATCTTAAGATATACATGAATATGATGCCTAATCATGGAAACCAGGGGAATAATAATGATAAAGGGAAAGGCACCCACTCAAATGTAAATCATGTGTATGAAATAGTCATCGGCTCAATAGATGAAAACTGCATGGTCATCACCATCAAAGGTGCCCATGCCAATTGTGGAGTCACCATCAGAGGTGGAAAAGTTACTATTGTAGGATCATCCCAGCCAAACAAATTCCCGACATCTATATTTGTTCCTAATGGCTACAATGTCCTAGATTAGCTCAAGAGAATGCCAATGCAAATCTCCATCATGGAGTTCCTAAAAATATCATATGCCCATAGGAAAATCATTGAAGAAGCTTTGGCCTCATCCACTATCCCACAGATCTTGATGCGGGCAATTCCAAGCTATGGATGGAAATATCATTATGCCAAATCTCCTCACATTCTCTGACTAGGATTTCCTCACTCAACCATCTCACAACTGAGAATCCATTTTACATAAGAGAAAAATCAAAAGGGTCTTGGTGGATGGAGGTGTGGGCTTGAACATTTGTTCTCTCAATCTCATCAAGCAATTGAAAATCTCAAAAGATTCTATCGACAAAGGAAAGGGTATCACAATAAGAGCATATGATGATCAAGAAAGAGTGTCTCAGGGCACAATCAAAGTCCCTATTCAAGTAGGGCCTGCTATCAAGGAGACCACTTCTCAGGTCTTGGAACTCAACTTTCCATATAAAATCCTCCTAGGATGTCCATGGATTCATGCAATGAAGGCAGTAGTGTCGAATTTTCATCAATGTGTTAAATTCACACATGAGGGACAAGAAGTTACCATCCATGGAGTTCCCGAACCCTTCTCGTACTACAAAAGCCTTGAAGCAAAGTATTATAATATCCCCCAAGTACCAAAAAATGATGAGGGCCCATCCACACCATGCATTAATCCTTCCACTCTTGCATCCACTTCTGTGATAGAGACACCCACGACTCCCACCATTCCCACCATCTTTGATGTCAAGGTCATCATCTAAGATAATGACTATGGAAACTACAAGCTCCCTAATATTTCTTTTGTGGTAGGAGAGTTACCACAATCTCCTAGATCACAAGGATGTCCACAAATAAACAAAGCCTCCACATCCCAAATGTCTCCTGAAGACTATCCCAACTTCACAAGTTGGGGGGATCTTGGCTGAGAAGTTATTGAGGAAAATCCAAATCTTGAGAAGAGTACAGAAGGTTAGTTTGAGAAGTAGAATGAATTATGGGAGATGTATTTTGATGGTTCAAGAAGCAAAAATGGAACTGGAGGAGGTGCAATGCTTGTATCTCCGCAAGGTGATAAGTACTATGCTTCTTTTCAATTTGCTTTTGCATGCTCCAACAACACTATTGAATATGAGGGCTTGGTTCAAGGTCTCAACTGGGCAAGGAAGAGAAGAATAACCCACTTGAAATTGTATGGAGACAACGAGTTAGTTGTTAATCAAGTAAGGGGCCTAAATGTGGCTAAAAATGACACATTGAAGTCTTATAGAAACAAAGTGTGGAACATGCTTGAGGAATTTGATGCCTTTAATTTAGTATCTATTCCAAGGAATTAGAACAAGCATGCTGATAGACTTGCAACCATTGGGGCACAATTTGATATTCCAGGTGACATTAGAAAAGAGAAGGTGTAGCAGTATGTTAAGGTTGTAGTCAAACCATCAATTCCTGACAACAACATTCACTGGTAAGTCTTTGATAGTGATGAGTAGATCCTTTCGTTCTTGCTCAAAGAAGATCAGTTCTCCATGGTGAATCAAGAAAAAATAAAGCAACAATATGGTGAACAAGTCATACAGCTAAAGACAAAAAAATTACCCAAAGGCCTTGTTACCTTAGAGTCAATTTTCAGTACTGATGATCAGCTCAAAAAGGGTAAAGTTGGCTTGCAAATCAAATAAGAATACTATGAAGAACTGGAGATCTTCAAAGGTAAGATCCTTAAGATAGGAAAAATTTGTTTATTTGAAGATAAACAAGCTTTTGTTGCTTTATGCAAAGAATTTCATGATGTCTTTGGTTGGGAATATTCAGATTTGAAAGGGTTTGATCCACACATTGCTCAACACACAATTGAGTTAGAGCTTGATGCTAAGCTGGTAATACAGAAACAAAGGCCCTTGAATCCTAAACTTGAGCCCCTAATGATTAAAGAGCTGACTAAACTAGTTGAGGGGGGTATTATCTTTCCTATCGAGCATACTTCATGGGTTTCTAACCTTGTATCGGTTAGAAAGAAAAGTGGTGAGACAAGGCTTTGCATAGACTTTAGGGATCTTAATCAATCATCTTTGAAAGACCACTACCCATTGCCCTCCATGGAACAAATTTGACAAGAAGTTGTTGGCTCTGAAAGATTTTCCTTATTAGATGGTTTTTTGGGCTATAATCAGGTGCTAGTTAAAGAATAAGATTAGTTTAAGACTGTTTTTACAACTAAATGGGGCACCATGGCATATAAAAGGATTCCTTTTGGTTTATCCAATGCTGGTGCCACATTTCAGAGGGCTATGGACATGTCATTTCAAAGCTTGATCAACAAGATTATAATGATCTATTTGGATGGCATTACAATTTATTCCAAGAATGCTGATGAGCATTTGTCACATCTTAGGAAAGTATTTAAAAAATGCAGAGAGTTTGGTATCTCACTTAATCCAAAGAAGAGCATCTTTGTTGTCCATGAAGGGAAACTATTAGGACACACAGTGTCAAAGCAAGGAATCACTATTGACCCTGAAAGAGTCGGAGCCATAATTGAGTTGCCATTGCCTAATCACAAGAAGGGTCTACAAAGCTTTTTGGGACAGATCAACTTTTTGAGAAGGTTCATCCCAGATGTGGCCAACCTACTACAACCTTTAACAACCATGTTAAAGAATAATGTAGTCTTTAGTTGGACAAAGGAGGCAAAGCACAGTTTGGAGAAATCAAGGAGGCATTAGCATCTGCTCCGACATTGGTAAACCCAGACTTCTCTAAAGACTTCTTTTTATATGATTTTGGTAGTAGTGGTTCAATCTCTACTATGCTAGTTCAAAAGAATAGTGAAAATTCGGAACAACCCATAGCCTTCTTTAACCAAATAGTTATTGATTACGAAGAAAGGTATACATTTGTTGAAAAGCACATTCTCTCTATGATTAAAAGTTTGAAGAAGTTTAAACCTTTGCTTTCAAACAATAAGGTTCATATTCTTGTTGCATACTCAAGTGTGAAGGAATTTCTGTTGAATAAAGATCTAAATGAAAAAAGAGTAGGGTGGATCACTAAGGTCATGGAGTACGATGTAGATATTAAGATCACCAAACTAGTTAGATGTAAAGGTCTTTGTGAGAAGATTTCTTCAGGGTCGAGTAGTAAAACTAAATTAGAAAAGGATGTCATGCTTGCTAATATAGATGGACTTCAGAATGTTCAAGATGATGTACCTATGGGGGTAGCTAATTGGGTTCAAGATATGACCCAATTTTTGCAAACTGGTGAGTGTCCACCAGGTTTAAATAGGGCTAAGAGAAGATACTTCAGATTGCAGTCCATACCATATATGTTGATGGGCAATGTTCTCTTCAAAAATGATTTGAATGCATCCTATTGAGATGCATTCACGATGACCAAATCAAAAAATTACTTCATGAGTTCCATGATGGAGCTGCAGGAGGTCACTTTGCTCCTAGAACTACTGCTTGGAAAGTCATGAGAGCTAGTTACTATTGCCCCAACTTATTCAAGGATGTGTATGCCTGGTCGAGAAAGTGCATTAAATGTGCTCTATTTTTAGGAAAGGAAAAGTTGCCTGCTATGCCCCTACATCCAATTCAAGTAGAGAAGCCCTTCCATGAGATGGGGCATTGATTTTATTCAGCCAATAAATCCACCTTCTAGTGCTGGTCACAAATGGGTACTTATAGGCACTGACTATTTTACAAGGTGGACAAAAGTGGTTGCATTGAAGGAAGCAAAAGAATCTTCAGTTTTGAACTTCTATGAAGATATAGTCACCAAGTTTGGAGTGCCTAACTCCATCATATCTACTAATTCCCTTGCATTCATGGGTCTAAGGGTAACTGACTGGGCCATTAAGCATGGCATTCATTTGAGCACATCTTCAGATTATTACCCTCAAGGTAATGGCCTAGCTAAGAGCACGAATAAGAACCTCATCAGAATTTTTAAAAGAACCATAGAGGATAATCAAAGGACCTGGCACATTAGTTTAAAGAATGCACTTTGGGTAGACAGAGTGACCCCTAAGAGGCTTGTTGGTAATTCGCCATATATGTTGGTCTATGGAAAAGAGGCAAGATTGCCACTATCTATGGAGCTTTTGGCTCTAGGCATTGTTCACCAGTTGGAGATGCTTGAGGGATAGGACCCCATGCCTGTGAGGTATGCAAAGCTCATTGAACTTGAAGAATCAAGGGACAGAGCAATGAAAGCTTTGGAGTATCATCAGCTCCAAACGAAAATATTTTTTTTCAAGAAGGCTACAGAAAAAGTTTTCAAGGTAGGAGACCTCATGATCAAATGGGACATTTTGAAAAGCAGGCCAAGCCATCACATGAAATTTGACATGTGGATGAGCCCATTCCTTGTCATAGATTGTAAGGAGCACAATGCTTATTAGCTGGCTACAACAGACAAGGAAGTGCCTCCTATCCTAGTCAATGGGATACACC
This sequence comes from Sequoia sempervirens, assembly GCA_007258455.2. NCBI lineage: Eukaryota > Viridiplantae > Streptophyta > Pinopsida > Cupressales > Cupressaceae > Sequoia > Sequoia sempervirens. Next base: position 41,575,322 of record VDFB02049217.1, read on the forward strand.
TTAAGCCTTGCTTTCAAATCTGATGAGGTTTCCCTTTTGTACATATCTAGTTAGGTTTTATGTTTTCAATAAGTGCTTTGCACTATGGTTTTTTTTTGTTTTTCTCCATCCCCTAAATGTTATTTTAATGTGGTATTTTTCTTCTTTATTTTCCCTTGTTTTATTTTTTGGTACCCTGTTATGACTCGTGGATCTCATGAGGTTGAAACCATGTGCAAGACTGATATTTTGTTTATTTTCTAAGCCTTCTAATGACTCCATGCCCAATGGATAAGCCCAGTCACTGGTTCTCATGTTTAGCAAGAAAACACCCTGCAAAGGTCACCAGAATTGTTGCCTAAATTTTCACCGTCTGGCTCAATTAAGCAAAGAAAATTGTGTGAACAATTCAAGAAGGCCAAATTGAGCATTCAACCTAGAGAAAAGGTCATGAATCTGACACTAGGTCACAAGAAACTCAGTGAAGAAGCCTGCCTTGTTCTAGTTCAACATAAAAATCTTCTAAGGACGAAGTCACCAAGACCCCAGAAGTGTCACGGTGAGTGGAGTTCGCATATGGTCCCTATCGACAAGACATCGGATAGAGTCTTGGTGACAAAAGGTTTTCAGTTTGCCAGATGTTTTTTTTTTCTTTAGCTAAGGTCTCGTCAACAAAACAACGCAAGATCCTTTCAGCGTATGTGTGTGGGTTTCGAAAAGAGGTCTCATCGATCGAAGATGTCTCGTCAAATTCAGGAGATCTTGGTAAAGCGAGTGAGCTTTGCAAGAAGCTCTCACCGAAGCCACAGGGTCTCCTTGATAATCAAAAGGAATTATGTTTTGGGACATGTTTGGATAACAAAAGGTCTCCCCAGCACAAAGGTAAGAGGGCCCTCGGTATGACTAAGGGATCTCACTGAGATGTCTCAGTGATTACACAAATTCCCCCTAAAATGAAATGCAGCTCGACAAGAGTCAAAGGGCTTGATATAGAGTCTCAACGAATGGAGACAGTCTTGCTGATTGAAAAGAGGTCTTGCCAAAGCATGAAGCATCTCACCAATAGTTGAAGTTGTCGCCCAGAGGTCCTACTGACAATGGGAGCTCCTGGTAACATACAAGGTGTTATCGACAAGAGTCTCACCAAAGAGGTAAAAGTCACAACAAGACAAAGTGCTCTTGACATAGGTGGAAGCCTTCGATAGGATGTCTTACCAAAGTGTGTCTTAGCGACAAGAGCAAATATCGGTATGACATGATATGCTCGATGTGAGGTCCCACCGACAGGCCAATGTCTTGCCGTTATGGGGGTGTCTCACTAATTGTCTTCCCAAATGCAGTGGGGTCCCACTGACAACAGAGGAGCCTTGGGCATGACTTTTGGAGTTCAAGAAGATGTCTTCCCGACCGGTGGGAGTCAGGTCAAAAGAAAGGAGGTTAGCTGAAGGTTCATACTTCAGCGAGAGTTTTCAGCAACATGAAAAGAAGTTTGGAAAGAGGTGAAGGGTTCGATATAGAGTCTTGGTGAATGGAGTGTGTCTCAATAACAAAAGCAGATGTTGATATGATAGAAGATGCTCGGTACGAAGTCTAGCTGACATGCCAAAGTCTCAGTGAAAGAAGAGCATCAGCAAGATGACAAGCCTCGCTAAGATGTCTTCTCGACTTGATAGTGTCTTGCCGAGGAAAATCTGGAGCCCGTTAGAGTGAAAGGCATTTAAGGTTACATCAATGAGCTCTTGCCGAGACCCTGAGGGGATCTTTAGGGAAACCTTTTGCCTTCAGTAAAACATCTCCCTGATACATAGATGTCTCACTAATGGAAAAAGGGAGATTGCCATGAGTTGAGGCCATCGAGATGAGGTCTTGTCGACCCGGTAAGATCTCACTGAAAGACGAAGGAGCTCAAGCCTGGAGGAGAAGAGTAGGCTTGGGGTAAATGAAATGAGCTCGCCATGAGCTCTTGCCAACTATTCTATGATATGCTGATAGCTATAGAGACATGTAATCGCATTATTGAGACACTTTCAATGTCTCAGTAAGATGTGATTCTACAGGAAAGGGTTTTGACCACTTGAAGAGGCTGTGTGGCATTCACTCAACCAATAAGAGAGATCTAAAGGTAAACTTTGGCAGTCTAAAGAACATCAACAGGATGAAAGGAAATGTGTATATGTTGCAAGTTCAAGGCTTTCAAGATGCAACCGAAGTAGCTCAACAAGACACGATGGATCAAATGAATGTGATAGCTATGAAATATAAGAGGGTAACTCTTCACCAACACACATAGTAGGGACACACAGGATTCAACATTAATTTCAATCAAAATATCTAAGGCTTGATCTTTTTGGGCCAGATATTTTTGTAAGCCCTAAGTGATAGGGCAGGGTTGGATGGGACTCTCACTATCCCATGCTCTGAGTGCTTGTTCTTGAGAACTTCTAGGTGACCCTTTCACCTTGACCTTTAGGTCCTATCACAGGTATAAGCACCCCTGCTCCTACTAGCCAACCCCACTATCAACACTCTTCTTCTCACCAAGCCAATCTTGGTGCCTTGCCATTATCTCACCCTTGACCTTTATTCTTCCCTAAAGGCCAAATTCTCTCAACATTCAATTTGATTCTTGCAGGGGTGTGAAAATGTTGTAAAATCTTGTAAGTAACCTATTCAGGGTTCTTATTCAACCACAAGACCCCAACTCCCCATTGCTTCCACCAAACCCTTCCCTAGGGTTTGAAAAGGCTAGAAGCCTAGAGCCCCAATTAGGCCCCTTAACAGAGAAAAATGAAATTTTCCCCTAAACCCTCCAAATGACTAGGGTTCTTCATTTGGGGTTTGTGTTTCCCATGCCCACACCATAAAGATTCTTGATGTTTTGAGCTTGTACAAGCCGTACACTACCCATTCACAAAATTGGCCCAAAAGCTAGAGTTTGTAAACTTTTCTTGGCTGATTTCAAACTATCAAAGTTTCCTCACACAAATTAGATTGATGGAGCCTCCTCCTAATCACCAGAGATTTCCAAGACCCTCAACTAAATTCTACAAAAGGAATTTCTTCAAAATCTAAGCACCCCTACAAATTGTGTGACATTTACTCCTGGTCTTTCCTAGCCGGACCTTGCCTGGCTTGCCTAGGGCAAGACCTTGCCAGCATCTCCTGCACTCAAACAAAACCTACCAACTAACATATGTGAAAGCATGGTGTCTAGGCACCTTTTCCAAAAATATGTATGGTTTGTATGGTGGAAAAGTGCTCTAGCACCCCATTTTCTAAAAATAGTCTGGTTCAGACCAACAATAGGGCAACAATGAACTATTTACAAAAAGATGCTTAAAAAATGTAGAAGAAGCTATCTAATGTATTCAAAATTCTTGAATGACAACTACACTAAATTCTAAAACAAAACAAAAACCAATCTAATCCATTAAAAATTAGTCAAGATGCAAAAGTCGAGAATTTTTGCACATAACAAAAATAGTTGAGTACCTTTGGTCGAACCTCTTGTTGACCTAATGGAAAAAGTTATAATATCCACTCTATTTTTCAAAATTTTCCAGCTTTTGAAAACTTAACAAGATGAAGTTCGAAACCTATTTAACTCATGTCAACTTCTTTCCTAAAGATCAAAAACATCTCAAATCCCTCTACACAATGGTCAAGATGACCTTATGAAAACAAAACAAAAATTTTACCCTCTAGCTTTCTTCTTTACCTAAGAAACTGCTTGTTGCTCCTTAATCCTTAGGTGCTCCTACACCATTCTCCCCCTCTTAGCTCAAACAATAAGGATTGGAAGGAGAGATAAATGACAATTCAATGCCCTACTTCTTGAATTCAGCTTCATCCACCCAAGTAGCCTCAGAGTCATGCTTGTTCTTCCACTTGATGAGGTGTTCCATGTACACCTTGTGTCTTGTGGCCTTCTTCACCCTTGACTCTGAGATATTTTCTACCTAAGGCTTGTCCTAGGTAGGTAAGGACATGTTGTTGATGTCCTTGAAGACCACCTTACTATCCTGATCCAAATCCTTGACTACCCCCTTATACTTGATGAAATCAGCAACATTGAATACTAGTGAGATTCCTAGATCGGTAGGTAACTCCAACTTGTATGCATTTTGACCATACTTGGCCAATACCTTGCATGAACCCACTCTCTTCATTTGCAACTTGGTTGAAATTCCATTTTGCAACCTTGATTTGTTAAGGTGGACCATGACATAGTCCCCTACTTGAAATTGCACATCCTTCCTTGACATATCTACCTTCTCCTTCACTTTTTGTGTAGCCTTAGTGACTGTCCCCTTCACCTGCTCATGAATCTCCTTCATGGTCTGACTAAAGTCTTCTACATGTCCACCTCTTTGTTCCATAGTTCCAAGGTCTCTGAGCTCACATATGCCTCTTGGGTGCATCCCATACACAACCTCAAATAGACTCTTCCCTGTGGTCCGGTTTACACTATCATTATAGGCATACTCAGCTTGGGAGATAACCATATCCCATGTCTGTCCATATTCTTTAGTTAAACACCTTAAAATATTACCAAGCACCTTGTTAAACACCTCTGTTTGACCATCGGTCTGAGGATGGTAAGCTGATCCAAATGACAGATTTGTACCCAATCTACTCCATAAAGTCTTCCAAAAGTGATTCATGAACTTCACATCTCTGTAAGAAACAATGCTCAAAGGTAGTCCATGGATCCTCACAACCTCCTTGAAGAAATGATGAGCTATGTAGCTAGCATCATGAGTAGTCTTGTAGGGAATGAAATGATTCATCTTTCTAAATCTGTCTACCACTATATAAACATTGTCAAAACCAGTCTTGGTCTTAGGAAGACCTACCACAAAATCCGTGCTCACACACTCCCATGGTCTATTAGGAATGGGTAGGGGTTGATATAAACTAGCATTGCTAGCTCCTCCCTTAGCTTTCATACACATAACACATTATTCCACATACCTTCTAACATCTTTTTCCAACTTAGGCCAATAATAGAATCTTTGTACTAGCTCTAAAGTCTTATTTATGCCAAAATGTCCACTAAGACTGCCATTATGCTTTTCTTGAATCAAATTCTCCCTCATTGAACCTCTTGGAACACATAACTGATTTCCCTTAAACAATAACCCACTTTGCAAAGTATATTCAGAGTATTGGCTATGGAAATGGTTCTCAAAGTTAGAACATACCTTATAGACCTTCGAAAAGTCTTCATCTTCTCCATATAGGTCCTTGAAGCTCTCTATGCCAATGCTCTTGAGTTGTATCTCTTGCACTGTCAACAATCTCCTACTTAATGCATCTACCACTTTTTTTAGCTGTCCCTTCTTGTGATTGATGGTGAAGGTAAAAGCTTGGATGTATTCCATCCATTTCAAATGCCTATTACTCAACTTCTCTTGAGTGTTGATAAAGATGAGTGCCTGATTGTCAGTAAAGACCACAAACTCCTTGGGTAGAAGGTAATGCCTCCATTTCCTAAGTGACTGAACCAAAGCATAATGTTCTAAGTCATAGGTTGAATACTTCTTCTTTGCTTCATTGAGCTTCTCACTAAAGAAGGCTATTGGCCTGCCCTCTTGAATTAGCACTCCTATTGCCACACCACTTGCATCACATTCCATAGTGAACAACTTGTCAAAGCTAGGTAATAAGAGAATTGGTTGAGTTGCCACCTCTTGTTTCAGTTTTTCAAACCCTTTCTCAGCCTCTTGAGTCCACACAAACTTAGTTTTCAAACCACCCTTGATTGTATCTAGAACTAGTGCACATATGCCACTAAAGTTTCATATGAATTTTCTATAGAATTGAGCTAATCCATGAAAAATTCTTACCTCTGTCCCTGTAGTTGGTGTAGGCCAGTTGAGAATAGCTTCCACCTTGTTTGGATTCATCTTCAATGATCCTTTTGACACTACAAAACCCAAATAGACAAGCTCTTGCTTAAAGAACTCACACTTCTCTAGATTGATTGCCGATTTCTCCTCTTACAACCGTCTAAGAACTTGCTCCACATGTTTCAAATGCTCTTTTGTTGTCTTGTTGTATATGAGGATGTCATCAAGATACACCACCACAAATATCCTTGTAAAATCCTTGAGCACTTCATTCATGAGCCTCATGAATGTGCTAGGGACATTGGAGAGAACAAATGGCATCACTCTCCACTCATATAACCCATCATTTGTCTTAAATGTAGTCTTCCACTCATCACCATCCTTAATTCTGATTTGATGGTATCCACTCTTAAGATCCAACTTTGTGAAGAACTAAGCGCCTCCAAGACAATCCATCAAGTCTTCAATTCTAGGAATAGGAAACCTATACCTAATAGTGATCCTATTTATTGCTCTAGAATCAATACATAACCTCAACTTACCTCCTTTCTTGGTTGCTAAAACAATTGGTACTGTACATGGGTTGATGCTCTTTTGAATCAATCCTTGATCCAAAAATTCTTGCACTTGCCTAGCTACCTCCAAATTCTGATATGATGGTATCCACTCTTAAGATCCAACTTTGTGAAGAACTGAGCGCCTCCAAGACAATCCATCAAGTCTTCAATTCTAGGAATAGGAAACCTATACCTAATAGTGATCCTATTTATTGCTCTAGAATCAATACATAACCTCCACTTACCTCCTTTCTTGCTTGCTAAAACCACTGGTACTGTACATGGGTTGATGCTCTTTTGAATCAATCCTTGATCCAATAATTCTTGTACTTGCCTAGCTACCTCCAAATTCTGATCTGGTGTGAGTTTGTATGCTGCTTTGTTAGGTAATGAGGTTCTAGGTATGAAGTAAATTTGATGACTTATGGCTCTCTTTGGTGGTAGAGTTGCAGGTGTACCATCACTAACTATACTCTTGTACCTATCAAGCAACTTTTGGATTGCTTCTAGTAGGATTGTCTTTTCAGCCTTATCTTCCTCTTTAGGTTGTATCATAACCACATATCCTTCATTCCCTTGATGTAGGTTCTTAAGGAACTCCTTACCACTGCTCAACATGATGTTTGGTGTCTTTGACTATCCTTCATCTTCTTCTGATAGCGACTGCAGCTTGAAAGTCTTCCCGTCCTTCTTAAATGAAATGGTGTTCTCTTTTCCATAGTACATGACACTCCTGTCATACTTCCATGGTCTTCCCAATAGTATATGGCATGCATCCATGGGTAACACATCACAAACTAACTTGTCCTTGTACCCTCTAATAGAAAAATCCACCGTTACTTGCTCATTTACAAAAACACTCTGCCCTTTCTTTAGCCAAGTGACCTTGTAGGGGTTAGTATGAGGTGACTTCTCTAATTTTAGTTTCATTACTACCTCCTCTAATATGATATTATCTGTTGAACCTGAATCTACTATGACGTTGCACACTTTTCCAAGTATCTTGCACCTTACTCCAAATAGAGCTCTCCTCTGTTTATGTTCCTCCTTGACTGGCTATCTAATTAGAACTCTGTTAAACATTAGATTCTCTCCTACCTCAAATTCTATATGACTGACCTTAGATGCCTTAGGACTCATGGTGTCCTCTTATGTATATGCCACTCTCTTTTCATTGCTTGATGAAGATGCTTTCCCCAAGCATCTATAAGTAGGATGACCTATTTTATTACAATGGTAACAATTCATGTTTGAAAAATAAGAATTGCTCCTTCTTGCTCCTCTTCCTCTATTTGAACCTCCTTGAGGTCCTCTACCCTTGTTATATCCACCTCTTGTAGATGTTTCTTCTCCATGTTTTGTGAGTTTAGACTGACCTTAGTTTCTTTGATCATTTCCTCTACCTTGGTAGCCACCATGATGTCCTCTTTGATCTCTTTGATCTTTTCCTTTGCCTTTGCCCTTAGAAGTCTGATCTTGCTTCCTCTTGTTCCCTTCCTCAATCTTTATGGCCAACTGATAGCATTGGTGTACTGTCTTAGGACTTAAAAGAGCCATATCCTCTTGAATGTTCCACTTCAAGTGATTCAGGTGTCTAGCAACCTTGAGACTCTCATCCTCTGTCACATTAGATCTCATGCAAATATTTTGAAACTCCTCAGTGTAAGTGTTTACATCTCGGTCTCTTTGCCTTAGAATTTACCTCTTCTTGTGTAACTGAATCTCATAGTCATCTCGCATGTATGCTTCCTTTACTTTGGCAACCATTCCTTTCCAAGTTGAAATAGGTTGCTTGCTTTCTTTTTCCCTCTCTGTCTGAATGAACTTCCACCATGTCAAGGCAGATCCTCTTAGTCTTGATTTAGCCACCTTTACCTTCTATGCTTCAGTGACTCCATCACACTCAAAATGGTTTTCCATTCTCTCTATCCAGTCCATAACTAGATCAGCTTCCATCTTTCCACTAAAAAGTGGTATGCCTTCAAGTGATTTTCCACTCAAAGCTTTCAATACCTTCAAGAAAGGCTCCTCCTTCAAAACAAGGTCAGGTTCAAGGGTCTTATCTTCCTCTACAACCTCTTCTTCCTTTGGTATTCTTCCTTCAAATTGTGCAAACCTCACTGCTTGTTCAAGATAGGCTATCCTTTCCCTCAATTTTCTATTATCTTCCTCCTGCTCTTCAACCATCTTGGCCAATTGTGCATTTGTCACCATGACGGTAGTATCACTTGACTCAACCTCTGACATATATTGCTCTTTCCTAAATCTTTAACTTGCTCTGATACCAATTTGATAGGGCAGGGTTGGATGGGACTCTCACTGTCCCATGCTCTGAGTCCTTGTTCTTGAGGACTCCTAGGTGACCCTTTCACCTTGACCTTTAGGTCCTATCATAGGTATAAGCACCCCTAGTCCTACTATCCAACCCCACTATCAACACTCTTCTTCTCACCAAGCCAATCTTGGTGCCTTGCCATTATCTCACCCTTGACCTTTATTCTTCCCTAAAGACCAAATTCTCTCAACATTCAATTTGTTTCTTGTAGGGGTGTGAAAATGTTGTAAAATCTTGTAAGTAACCTGCTTAGGGTTCTTATTCAACCACAAGATCCCAACTCCCCATCACTTCCACCAAACCTTTCCCTAGGGTTAGAAAAGGCTACAAGCCTAGAGCCCCAATTAGGCCTCTTAACAGAGAAAAATGAAATTTTCCCCTAAACCCTCCAAATGACTAGGGTTCATCATTTGGGGTTTGTGTTTCCCATGCCCAAACCTTAAAGATTCTTCAGGTTTTGAGCCTGTACAAGCCATACAATGCTCATTCACAAAATTGGCCCAAAAGCTAGGTTTGTAAACTTTTCTTGGCTGATTTCATACTGTCAAAGTTTCCTCACACCAAATAGATTGGTGGAGCCTCCTCCTAATCACCAAACCTTTCAAAGACCCCTAAATAATTCTACAAAAGGAATCTCTTCAAAATCTGAGCAACCCTGCAAGTTGTGTGACTTTTACTCCTAGTCTTTCCTAGCTGGACCCTGCCTAGCTCACCTAGGGCAAGACCTTGCCAGCATCTCCTGTACTCAAACAAAACCTACCAACTAACATATGTACAAGAAAGGTGTCTAGGCACTATTTCCAAAAGGTTGTATGGTTTGTATAGTGGAAAAGTGCTCTAGCACCCCATTTTCTAAAAACAGTCTGGTTCAGACTAACAATAGGGCAATAATGAACTATTTATGAAAAGATACTTAAAAATTGTACAAGAAGTTATATAATGAATTCAAAATGCTTGAATGAAAACTACACTACATTCTACAGCAAAACAAAAACCAATCTAATCCATTAAATCTCATTCAAGATGTAAAAGTCAAGAATTTTTGCACATAATGTTGTTTCCTTTAATTTCTCAAGATTTCACCAAAACATCAAAGCTTCCAACCTTGCTCCAAGGTCAAATCATCCCTTATATAGGCTCCAAAAATAGTTGAGTACCTTTGGTCGAACATCTTGTTGACCTAATGGCAAAAGTTATAATACCCACTGTGTTTTTCAAACTTTGCCAACTTTTGACAACTTAACAAGATGAAGTTCAAAACCTATTTAACTCATGTCAACTTCTTTCCTAAGGATCAAAAACATCTCAAATCCCTCTACACAATGGTCAACATGACCTTATGAAAACAAAATAAAAATTTAACCCTCTAGGTTTCTTCTTTATCCAAGAAACTACCTGTTGCTCCTTAATCCTTAGGTGCTCCTGCACCACTAAGGGGGCCAAGACAATCTATATATAAGGATTTTTTTCCTTTTTGTAATTAGTTTGAATTATGCATTCAAGGGAGCTAGTGATTTTTCATCAATCCTTTCTCAATTAATGTATGTTTCTGTAAGTCAACTGGAATTGTGAATACAACACAGAGTTTACCTTTGAAGCTTGTGTTCATGTTTGTATTGATTATCATTTCTATATCTTTCTTTCAAATATGCAAGTCATTAACTATGCTTTATAATTCTACACTTATGTCTTAAGGTTGTGAAATTTATCTTTCCTTCCCAAGATGTGTATGTAGGCCAAACCTGTTAGGACTAAAGCATTAAATCTAAAAGAAGTCATTTTGAGTGTGTGAAGTAATAGAATTTAAACTTTCAAGTGTATGTTCTTCCGTGTTCATTTCATGATTTCTCATTAATATGGTGTATCACCAAAGGTTTAGTTCCATTTTCATGAACTTTCCTTCTCCCTTTCCCTTCAAAGAAGCAGTAGTTTAGGTGATACCAAAGGAAGCCGACGTTCTCTACAGGTTCATTTCAACTATAGGTGACCCACAGCCTTGAAATGATCACATGTTTCTCTAGAAAGCTCAATTTTGTAAACTTTGCATAGGGTGCATTTCTAGTTGCCAACAGTTCCTGGCACACCTGGTGGGATAGTGAACTAGATTGAACATTTGGTTTAGTATGCAACCAGTGAATTTTAGACCTTATAGAGGTCTGTTGGAATACTTGGTGACTCCATAAGGAAGAATAACCCCAGAAATTAGTGCCTTCTATAGTTTATGAAAAAAGTTCAGACAAGAGGTAGCTCAGGTCCCTTCGAATATTTGCAGTTGTCACCACCAAGAAGAAAAGTCAGAGCAACAAAAAAAAGAGGAACAATAGTTATCTATTCTAGAAGAACTCATTCCACTACCCTATCTGTAGGGTTTCATCTTGCTCCACCCACAAATCCACTTCAAATACCTCCAATGGCCACTCCAAGGAATCAACCCTTCATTGCTTTCAATAGAAGGAGTCCCTTGAATCTGGCACAACATAATGATATCCCAATGGCAGCCTTGAAGAGTTTGCCAACTTTCATAGGAGAAGATCAAACTACTCCAATTGAACACATGTGAAATGTGGCTTCGCTATGTGGATTCCATCACATAACCCAGGAGGACGTAGCAATCAGATTACTAGCTACTTCACTAAAAGGAAGAGTTGGGCAATGGTATAGGAGCCTACCAGTCAGTTCAATTGCAACTTGGGACGAATTTGGAGGCAAGTTGCACAAATAGTTTCAAGAAAGGTCTAATAACTTGTCTTTATTGGAGCAATTGACCACAATAAAGAGGGCTCCACAAGAGCAAATGAATGACTTCAACTTCAAGTTCCAATGAACTTGGGATAGAATCCCTACAATAGTGAGACCACCTTCAGAGTATGCATTCCTATACTTTTTGAGAGCTCTGAACAGTGATATAGCTATTATGATACAATTAATGGGAGGGGTCTCTCTACCTGATGCCTTTGAAATAGCTATCAGAGCTGAAAACAGTTTGATACAAGTAGGAAAACTCACTCCTAGGCCACCAATGCCAATATTTCTAGAAATTCATGAAAGCATTCATTTGCAAATACCTCCTTTCACACCTCTACTAGTTGTACCAATGTTGCTAGCTACTATTTTAGCCATTGATAGACAAGAGAGTGCTACTTTAGGCTTGTCATAGGAGCTACAAGAGATCAAAATTCTTTTATAGACTTTTGGTAACAAGTTGGTGAACTTGGAAAAACAACAGACCTATTCTAGGCCTTATCAACAGCAGAATTAGGCCTCAAGCCAACCCTTTCAAGGTCAACAATAGCAATTCCAAGGGAATAGATAGTAGTATCAAGGAAAATATTAAGGCACAATACAAAATGTGAACACAAGGCCTTTTCAGGCCTATAATCTAGCTCTGATTACTGCTATCAAAGAGCTCGTCCCTATTCAAAACAATTTGGTTGCCAATTATGAATGGTGCTATCCATGTAATCAGCCACATAATCAAGCTACATGTTCTAATGGTGTCATCAATCAAGGTCTAATGGTGAAAAATGTTGTAGGCACACAAGATTTGCCTAAGGAGGGTTATCTACAACAACAAGATCACCCTGGAGATGATTCAACCCTCCTGAATTGGAAAAGAGAAGAATTTTGTGGAGTAAACCAGAATGACACATCTGTTGCTACTAATACTAGAGCCAAGAAGAGGGCTTTTGAGGTTGAACAAGTAGCACATAAGGATAAAGGATCTGTTGATTCATCAAATCAGCAAGTGCCACACACTTCACAGTGAGGTCTCGACACTAGTAAGGAGCAATATTTCCATGCTACATCCTCAAGTCAAGTGCAACTTGACCATGTTGTTGCAAAGACACAGCTAAAGGTAAATATATCTGCACCTTTCAACATTGTTGAAAGTATAAAAAAGATGAATGTTTGAATTTCGATGTGGGATTCTTTAGCAATCCCTGGTCAAATCAATTTGTTACAGTCAGCCTAATCAAGTCCAATTAGTTTGAATCCTCCAAATAAAGCCTCTTTAGGCCAAACAAAGCCAATTTTAACCAATGCACCTTCAGATAGTACCCCACAAAAAAGTGATGTTGTCAAGCCCCCTCCTTTCTATGTTTCCTTAATAGTGGGGAATAAATTAGTGCACAATTGCATGGTTGATAATAGGGCTAGCAGTTCAGTAATGCCAAAAAAGATTGTAGACCAGCTAGGTTTGCAATACCAGCCATTAGAAAAAGGTAGTACTTCAATTGGATGAAATAGCAGTAAACACTATAAGTGTTATTAAAAATTTGAATCTCACACTATATGCCTATCCCAACCTTTCAAGCAGGATGTGTTTGTCATAGATTTTCCACCATTTTTTGCTTTATGCCTATCTAGAGAATTCATAGCTAAAATTGGAGGGTATTTGTCTTTAGATTGGTCCCATATGATTTTTAGGACCAGGTATGGTACTAAGGTAACCATAACTTTTGAGTCCCTTGCCAAGGATCACATTGAACCTTACGTGCCATCTGCTTTAAATGTTAACTCTATTATTTTAGAGGGAGTTGAACTTGTTGCAGCACAAGAGTTACAATCTAAGAGTGTACATCAGGTGCTCTTGAATGAATGGGAAGTTGAGAACATGGTTGATGATAAAAATGAGCTTATTCAAGACACTGGCCTTGGCAATTATATATTGCATGAAGCTGGGACAAAAATGCCAAATCTTGAGAGGAGTATAGAAGGTTAGCTCAAGAAGCAAAAATGGCACTAGAGGAGGTGCAATGTTTGTATCTCCGCAAGGTGATAAGTACTATGTCACTTTTCATTTTTCTTTTGCATGCTCTGACAACACTGCTGAATATGAGGGCCTGGTTCAAGGTCTCGAGTGGGCAAGGAAGAGAGGAATAACCCACTTGAAAGTGCATGGAGATAGTGAGTTAGTTGTTAATCAAGTAAGGGGCCTAAATGTGGCTAAAAGTGACACACTAAAGTCTTATAGAAACAAAGTGTGGAACAAGCTTGAGGAATTTGGTGCCTTTAATTTATTATTTATTTCAAGGAATCAGAACAAGCATGCTGATAGGCTTGAAGCCATTGGGGCACAATTTGATATTCTAGGTGACATTAGAAAAGATAAGGTACAACAGTATGTGAAGGTTGTAGTCATACCATCAATTCTTGACAACAACATTCACTGGAAAATCTTTGATAGTGATGACCAGATCCTTTCCTTCTTGCTTAAAGAAGATAGATTCTCCATGGTGAATCAAGAAAAACTCAAGCAACAGTATGGTGATCAAGTCATACAACTAAAGACAAATAAATTACCCAAAGGGCTTGTTGCCTTAGAGTCAATTTTTAGTACTGATGATCAGCTCAAAAAGGGTAAAGTTGGTTTGCAGATCAAACAAGAACACTATGAAGAACTGGAGATCTTCAAAGGTAAGCTCCTTAAGATAGGAAAAATTTGTTCATCTAAAGATAAACAATATTTTGTTGCTTTATGCAAGAATTTCATGATGTCTTTGCCTAGGAATATTCAGATTTGAAAGGGTTTGATTCCCACATTGCTCAGCACACAATTGAGTTAGAGCTTGCTGCTAAGGTGGTAAGACATAAAAAAGGGCCCTTGAATCATAAACTTGAGCCCCTAATGATTAAAGAGCTGACTAGACTAGGTGAGGGGGGTATTGTCTTTCCTATCAAGCATACTTCATGGGTTTCTAACCTTGTACCGGTTAGAAAGAAAAGTGGTAAGATAAAGCTCTACGTAGACTTTACGTATCTTAACCGATCATCTTTGAAAGACCACTACCCACTACCCTCCATGGAACAAATCTTACAAGAAGTTGATGGCTCTAAAATATTTTCCTTATTAGATGGTTTTTCGGGCTATAATCAAGTGCTGGTTAAAGAAGAAGATCAGTTTAAGACTACTTTTACAACTAAATGGGGCACCATGGCATATAAAAGGATTCCTTTTGGTTTATCCAATGCTGGTGCCACATTTCATAGGGCTATGGACATGGTGTTTGAAAGCTTGATCAACAAGATTATACTGATTTATTTGGATGACATTACAGTTTATTCCAAGAATGCTGATGAACATTTGTCACATCTTAGGCAAGTATTTGAAAAATGCAGAGAGTTTGGTATCTCCCTTAATCCAAAGAAGAGCATCTTTGTTGTCTATGAAGGGAAACTATTAGGACACATAGTGTCAAAGCAAGGAATCACTATTGACCCTAAAAGAGTCGGAGCCATACTTGAGTTGCTGCTACCTAATCACAAGAAGTGTCTACAGAGCTTTTTGGGATAGATCAACATTTTGAGAAGGTTCATCCCAAATGTGGCCAACCTACTACAACCTTTAACAACCATGTTAAAGACGAATGTAGTCTTCAGTTGGACAAAGGAGGCATTAGCATTTGCTCCAACATTGGTAAACCCAGACTTCTCTAAAGACTTCTTTTTACATGCTTTTGGTAGTAGTGGTTCAATCTCTGCTATGCTAGTTCAAAAGAATAGTGACAATTTGAAACAACCCGTAGCCTTCTTTACCCAAATACTTGTTGATTATGAAGAAAGGTATACATTTGTTGAAAATCACGTTCTCTCTGTGATTAGAAGTCTAAAGAAGTTTAAACCTTTTCTTTTAAACAATAAGGTTCATATTCTGGTTGCACACTCAAGTGTGAAGGAATTTCTATTGAATAAGGATCTAAATGAAAAAAGAGCAAGGTGGATCACTAAGGTCATGGAGTATGATGTAGATATTAAGATCACCAAACTAGTTAGAGGTAAAGGTCTTTGTGAGCAGCAAGGTGGATCACTAAGGTCATGGACTAGCGACTCGATAGTGTCTTGCCGAGGGAAATTTGGAGCCCGTTAGAGTGAAAGGAGTTCAAGGCGACATCAATGAGCTCTTGCCAAAACCCTAAGGGGATCTTTGGGGTAATGTTCTACCTTGGGTAAAACATCTCCCCAATACACAGATGTCTCACTGATGGAAAAAGGGAGATTGCCATGAGTTGAGGCCATTGGGATGAGGTCTTTCCGACCCGATAAGATCTCACCGAAAGTTGAAGGAGCTTGAGCCCGGAGGAGAAGAGTAAGCTAAGGGTAAATGAAATGAGCTCGCCATGAGCTCTTGCTGACTATTCTATGATATGTTGATAGCTACAGAGAAACCTAATCACATTGGTGAGACACTATCAGTGTCTCGCTGAGATGTGATTCTATAGGAAAGGGTTTTGACCACCCAAAGAGGTTATGTGGAATTCATTCAACCAATCAGAGAGATCTGAAGGTAAATCATGGTAGTCTAAAGAATATCAACAAGATGAAAGGTGACGTGTATCTATTTAAAGCTCAAGGCATTCAAGATGTAGGTGAAGTAGCTCAACAGGACATGATGGATCAAAGGAATGTAGTAGCTATGAAATATAAGGGGGCTTCTATGAGGGTAACTCTGCACTAACACACACAATAGGGACACGCAGGCTTCAACATTGATTTCAATCAAAAGATCTAAGGCTTAATCTTTCTAGGCTAGATATTTGTGTAAGCTCTAAGGGGGCCCACATAGTCTGTATATAAGGCTTTTTTTTCTTTTTGTAATTAGTTTGAATTATGTATAGACACCTAAAAATGGTCTGGAGAATCTAATTAATTGAATACGACTTATTTGATTAATTAATCTTAAATTCTTCTACTTAGTAAATAAATAGAAATATTTATTTATATTAAGTTCATTTATTAATTCTTCTATTTTTCTCTCCTAATTAAATAAATAAAATTAAAAACTTTGTTTTAATTAATTATTATCATTTTCATCATATTATTTCTCTCTTAATTAAATAAACAAAATTAAAAACTTTGTTTTATTTAATTATTATCGTTATTACTTCTATCTTAAGATTAAATACACAATTTAAATAATTTGTGTTATTTTAAATCACATTTCTTCTTAATTAAATAAAGATTGCTAAATTTTTTTAATTTAATTATCATTCTCCTTTTAATTTAATAAAAAAACCCTATAGTTTGATTTATTAAATTATTTATTCCTCTTTTGCTAAATTTAAATAATAAATTAAATGTATTATTTATTTATGCACTATTCACTCACCAATAAAATTAATTTCTCAAAATTCAAAATAATGGCATTGCCATTCACGAGAAAAGCTTCAGGGACAAACCTGCAGGAAATTCTCTCAACAACCTTCCACCCACCTTCCCTCTTATCTTGCCTGGTGTTTTTATGGGGAGAAACCATTCTCCATGATCAGCTCCTTCTTCTCATCCCATGCCTTTGGATTCTCCAGATGAAATCACAGCCCCTCATCCCGTGTTCCTGTGCAATTGTGCTGCCGTGAAAGCTATAAATACAGCTCTTGGGCTATAGGAAAAGGATCCCAACTTATGTAATCTTACTCTGCAGGTTTCCAAAGCATCCAAGCATCCAAGCAACCAAACATTCGAGCATTCATCCAGCTTTCTTTAGTATCTCATAGTTTGCAATCATGGCTGTTTACAGTAGTTTATTTCTCATGAATTTTACTGTAGAATCATCTTAGTTGCATTATAGAATCATAATAGTTCATTTCTCATTCTCTAAGTGTCATTTCGATAGTTTAATTAGCTTACAAATCTGAGAGCTAAGTAGATTAGAAAAATCTTTCGAGTTAGAGAGCAATAGGATAGATTTATGAAGCTTTTTAGTTTAAATTAGTTTAAATTCATTAAGTTTTAGATGCAATATCTTATTTAGAAGCGTAGATGCATAGTTTAAATCATTTTCCCCCTTCTACTGCTTACAGATTGGTGCCCACCGTGGCGCAATACCCCATATTTTGCTAATTTTTTGAAAATTATGTCCTACAGGTATCGGCGTGAAAGTTTTTGCGGGATCGTGAGTTTTTGCAGCATGTCGAGTTACTATTTCAACGCACCGGGTTACTGTTACAGCGCGCCGGGTCACTGTTCCAGTGCACCACGTCACTGTTCCAGCGCGCCAGGTTTATACTTCAGCATGCTGAGTCACTATTTTAGCACGCCAATTTATCATCTTTAAAATCATTTCTTTTATCTAGATCCGACGCGTCCACGGCTAGATTCTATTTCTGTCTATTTTATTGGTTAAAATTTACCAATCCTAGGATAGAAACAGTTAAAATTTACCAATCCTAGGATAGAAATGTCATATTTATTTTGTGGTTTAAAAATTGAACATCATGCTTATTATGGAGCAATATCTCCATATAGAGTAAATCACTTGTCTTTTGGGTTTTTAGAAAGAACATCTTTGCTGTGATTGGGTGATAGGTTTATGCTCTCCCCTTAATTGGGTGCATCAGAATACCAGACTCACCATTACTTGATGCATTTTTAAGCTTTCTTAAAACCTTTAGATAGGCCTGGTGTAGTGGGAAAAAGTACTCACCCTATGGGAACGACCTGAGTGGGGACAGCCAAAAGCCATGGCATTCCAACCCACTTTAAAATTTATGTGAATTTGGGGAAACCCTCTTTCAACGGAAGTGCGTAGGATAACCATCCCCAAAATATTTGTTCTAAAGATTGGGAGGTCTCTCGAGGGAGTTTATCCATTTGCCGCTCTGAACAGAAACCCTATCTAAGAACCTAGAACTAGAAACACACCTGTCAGTTTCTAAACATTGTAATACTTGGCGGTGCAGGGGCGGGGAAGAATCTACCCTCAAGCACTCACCATATAATTGCCAAGGACTGTTTGCTCAAGGAATCTAGTATCCAATTCTATCACTCTGAGTACACACCTAGAAAAGACAAAAACACAGGCGCCCTCTAGGGGGTGACATGGCTGTGTGAGTCAACGCAATTCCAAGCTATGGGTCGTTCGAGTATATAGCAATGACCTTTTATCTCTAGGAGTGAGTCTGTCTGAAGTGTTTTATCTTGTTATCAAACTAGTGAAAATCAAGAAGAATCA
The DNA here is from genome assembly GCA_007258455.2 of Sequoia sempervirens. NCBI lineage: Eukaryota > Viridiplantae > Streptophyta > Pinopsida > Cupressales > Cupressaceae > Sequoia > Sequoia sempervirens. The sequence goes on from VDFB02049217.1 coordinate 41,593,994, forward strand.
TTGATTCTTAAGAACATACACTATTTGTTTAGATTCTAGGGTTTTTAAGGACAACCATTCTATTCTTGATTGCTGTGTTTTCTCTCATTAAATTCAGATAAGATCATCACAAAAATCTTCAAAATCAAAATATTTGTGGAATTCTCATGATTCGAGATTGGGTATCCACCAAGTTTGTTAAGAAATCTCTTGCCAAATGAATTAGAAAACCAAAGAAAACACTCGCATACAAACAACTTCTAAGAAAGCAATGATTTCTATATCAAAGCAGGAATGTTCTACTCCAACATAGGACTTTTATTCATAGGTATCACGATTTCTCTAGAGGTTATACAGACGATTATGCTGTAGCTCCCTTAGATTCACAAGCATTTTATCAAAGAAGAGCTCTAAGGAAACACCACAATCACAGTCAAAGAATTCATCCAGAATACATTCCACAACCGGCCATACAATACGATACCAGACCAAGTGAGTTTCATAGAATAAGATAGTTTCTGTCTTAGCACCTCATGGTTCTGTTTTAGCGCATCAAGTCCCCGTTCTAGCGCAGAACTCCTCTGTTTTAGTGCTCAGAGTCTCTGTTTTAGTGCTTTCGATCACTGTTCTAGCGTGCCAGGTAACTATTCCAGCGCATAGCTCCTCTATTTTAGTGTGCATAGTCTCTGTTTTAGCGCCTTCGGTCACTGTTCCAGCATGTTGAGTCTCTGTTTTAGAGCATTAAGTCTCTGTTCTAGCACGTCACTCCTCTGTTTTAGCGTGCCATAAAATCAGAAAAACAAAGAGTTAATAGGACATTTTATCAGTTTACCCATATCAATAACAAGGTTTTCATCAGTCTAGAATTTATTTTTTTTCACAGTCCAGAACACTTAAGTCACACAAAGGGAAAGCTTTACCCCTACACCTATATCTTGCAACATCTTGCATAGTGTCATTATCACCAAAATCTGAGATTTTCTGTCAAAGTTTCCCTATCAAGGATTTTATCATCCTTCCATCACGAAACTAGATAAGACTAAATCAGATTTTAAATCAACAACCTTGACATTTATCCAATCAAAAAATATATATATATCCAAGATCAAAGTCTAGAGTAAAACTTTAAACGTTTGTATGCCTATTTTCACACGAGCAGCATATCAAAAACAACAAGAACAAGAAAACAAAAGAATAGTAGCCATGGTTGAAGAAAACCCTTGGGGATGATATAGCAACACTGATCCTCTTATTAACTCACATGAGAAAGAAATAATTGCAGAGGAAATTGAGAAAGTTCAACAAGACCCTCATTTCCATAAATTTATGGGAAAGATGCTAGAGCAAGATATGGAAAAGTATCTTCTATTATTAGCTGACAAAGGTGCTAAACTTCCTAAAGACTTTGATGTCAATAAACTCAAGGAAACAACCACGCCTAACTCAACTAGTATAGAAAATCCAAATCAAATAGATGCTTTGACAAAACAAATCCAATAGTTACAATTACAGTTCCAAAATATCCAACAAGGGCCAAAAAAGAGATATTCATTACAAGACATTTTCCCTTATCCATTTGACTCAAGCATTAATATGATACCATTTCCAAGGTATTGTGAGTACCCAACATACAACAAATACAATGGGAGAACTGATCCGTTTGATCACGTATGGGAATTTCGAGCTATGAGCATCGAGTTCGCACACGAGGACTCTTACTTACTACGATTATTTCCAAGAAGCTTAGGAAACACTTGCATTGAGTGGTTTTCTAAATTAGAACCTGGGATTCAATCCTTTTAAGAACTAATCAATAGGTTCATAACACACTTCTCATTCAACATCCAACATGGGGTAACCTTAAAAGAACTCTACAACACCAAACAAGCAAAGGGTGAAAAGTTTCTTTCCTTTCTCCAACGATGGAGAAGGATATTTGCTAAATACCCTAGATCTATTCCTGAAGAGGTGAAGATAGAGATGTTCATTGATAACTTAGTAGATGACATGAATTACAGATTTGAAACGCTGAAAGATGAAAGATGAAGCTTGATAAGGAATGCCTTCTCATCAAAATATGCCATGGGCTAGTGATTTGGAATTTTGATCATAAATGTTTTGACCAATTTGATTTCATGTTTACTAATGTTCAGATCACCACATAAGTTGGAGGATATAGATCAAGATTTATTCTCAAAGCAAGATGTACATATCTTCCCCCAGTGTCTAGCAATGTATGGAATGCCATTGGATGGATGCTTAGATAGGTGTATGGATGGAGGGATATGGATTATCTTGTGATAAGATAAGGTGTTTGAACAAAGGAATGCTTCATTGAATATTGCTTCATGGTTCAGATTATGCTGGGTTGGATAGGATCAATGAAAATGACCCATCTTAAGATGTTTACAATAAGTGTGAAGTGTGCCCCAAACTTTCATCAAGATCAAGATACCTTGGATGATGGAAGTAGATGGATTTAAATGGATTGGATAAATGGTTAATGGATGAATGTATTTATTGTGGATAAGATGAATGAAATTTTGGCTTTATTATGGATGTGATAAGATGCTTCCACTTGGACTAGCACATGTAGATGCTCAATTCTACTCATGACACCTGTTTGCTAGGTTTTCATCATGGTACTTGTCCAAAGTGCCACTGTAGTGGTTTTCACTAGAGGACGAATTTTTTCTTTTTACTATTTTCAATCCTTCTTTTCTAATTTTTTTGGATTTTCATATTTTTTAATTTTTTTATTTTTTCTGAAAGATTCATGCTGACCCACCTAGTGGTGTTGATGTAGATGCTTCTGTCATAATGTGCCATTGATATCCTACCTGAAGAAGTTTCTTTGCTATCTATTTAGCCATTATTCCTATGAGCATTGCTTTGGACAATAGGTACTTGAGGGGGTCAATATTGGCAATGAGTTTGATTTTATGTGTGAACATGTAGCGTCTCAAATTTTGTGAGGAAAACACTACTACTAGACATACTTTTTCAATGAATGAGTTGTTTAACTCATGTCGTACCATTGTATGGCTAATGTAATAGATGGTCCTCTTTATTCCATTTTCATCATGCTAAGCTAGGAGAGCTCCAAGAGTTGTTGTAGATATGTAAAGGATTAAGGGATTTCCTAGGATTGGTGGCATGAGAACCGAAGGTGTGAGAAAATACTCTTTGATTTTTTTGAAGGATTGGTCGCATTTCTCATCCCATTTGTATGCTACCCCCTTGTGTAATGGGTTATAATATGGGATTGACTTTTCTACTAGCCGCGCTATGAACTAGTAGATGGACTAAAGCCTACCTTGTAGGCCCTTAAATTGTTTCAATGTATTAGGTTCCTACATCTCTAGGATTTCCTTTAGCTTAGTAGGTTCTATTTCAATAGCCCTCATAGGCACTATGTATCCCAACAACTTTCTTGATTGTACACCAAAGACACACTTCTTTAGATTTAGGTGGACCTTGTATTCCTTAAGTCTATCAAATATGGCACTTAATGTTTCTATGTGATCCCCCTCTTTCTAGATTTTTCTATTATGTCATCGACATAATCTTGCATAGTCTTATGGATCATATCATGAAATATTATTGTCATGGCCCTTTGATAGGTGGCTCTAGTGTTCTTTAGGCTGAACAACATCATATTCCAACAATATGTCCCCCATGGATAGGTAAAAGCCATTTTATGTTGGTATTCTTTAGAAATCATGATTTGGTTGTACCCAAAGAAACCATCCATCAGTGAGAGCATCTCATGTGCCACAGTCATGTCTACAATCATATCAATGTTAGGTAGTGGGAAGTCATCTTTAGGACATGATTTGTTTAGGTCTCTAAAATCTATGCATATACATATGCCCCCAGTGGGCTTTGAGATAGGTACCAATTTTGATACCCACTCCAAGTAGTCAATTGGTCATATAAATCCTACATCAAGTAGATTCTTCAATGCCATTTTGACCAACAAGGTGATTTGAGGATGCATTTTTCTTAACTTTTGTTTCATAGGCTTGAATTTAGGGTAGATTGCTAAATGGTGGACCACAATATTTGGATCAATCCTAAGAATGTCAACATACGTCCATGAAAAGTTGACCTTCCTTTCTCTCAAGAAGGTAGCTAGGAGTTCCTATTCTTTTGACAATAATGACTAAATAAAATGTGATGTGTGACATTTCCTCTATTCCCAAGTTGACTGGGTTGCATTTCTCAGCTATAATTGTTGACTTTTCTTAATGTAGAGCACTGAGAGGAAGATTGAATCCCCCATCCTCGGGCACCTCAAAGAGGTTTTTTCCATTGGATGTGTCCTTTAATTTTACTATTTTTGAATTTGAGAGTGCCATAGTGTGGTTTTCACTTAGAGACCTAGAGATTATTCTCATTTTTTTGCATTTACGACTGAGGGATTCAATCATCTCCTCATAATATGCATGTGTGTCTAGCTCAATGAAAAATCCTACCTTGTGATCCCCACATGAAATATTATCCTACAGTCCCATGAATTTTGAGAGGCCTCATCATTTTTGAATGTGTCTAGAACTGGCGGTGCTCATTGGTCTTAATCGATGAGCTAGGGGTAGACTAGTTTTATCTTGTTGGCTTGGTTTTCAAACTTGAAGGATAGAGTGCTAATCATAAAGAGGCAAAAGTATTCAAATAATATAGGTATACTTCTTTTTGGTTTGTCATCTTGACTACTACACACATCAGTGATGTCAAAGGTGAAATTGTCCAAGGGAAACCCTATGGAAACTACTAATTGTTGGGTGGCAATTGATGACCTAGGGGATAATATTGATACCTAAGGAGGTGTTTTTTCCCTTCTAATCGGGGCGACTCTACCATGTATGGTTACCCTAGGAGGAGTAAAACTAAGCCCAAGATTTTTCATGCATTTCTCAATAATAAGGGGTTCTAGAAGACCATTATCATTCTACCCAATTTTCTTGTTTCTATTATAGCCCATGGCGAGCATCATTTATAACCCTTTACTATTGTCATCCATAGGAAGGTTGGCTATAGGTTTGTTGTCTTGGTACAAAATTTTGGATGTGTCTTCTTCAACTACTTCCTGGCCCAAGTCTCCCCAACTCTTGAAGCTGGAGGGGCCTACTATGGATATTTTGGATGGAGTGCTAGTGGGTTGTGGTTGGCCATGTGATTTGGGAGATTGTAGTAACTCCCCTACCATGAAGGAATTCTTTGGAATTGTGTAATCCCCACACCCATTGTCTTGGATTATGACCTTGATGTTAGATATGGCAGGAATGTTAGATGTCTTTGTCCCAAAAGTGGAGGTGAGAGTGGCTAGGTCTATGTATGGTGTTGAAGGGCCTTCATCAGTTTTGGGCACTTGGGGGATTTTGTAACATTTTTCTTCTATATTTTTGTAGTAATAGAATGGTTTAGGATCACCATGGACGATGACCTCTTGGCCTTGATATGGGAAATTTACATATTGGAAAAAGGTGGAAGTGACAACTTGCATCATGTGAATCCAAGGACGCCCCAGAAGGATGTTATAAGGAAATTCTAGGTCCTGGACCTGACAAGTTGTCTCCATGATGGTTGGCCCTACTTGAATAGGGAGTTCGATGGTGCCTTGAGACACTCTTTCTTGATTGTCATAGGATTTTATGGTTATTCCTTTTCCTTTCTCAACCTTGTTTTTATGCACCTCCATCCACCAAGACCCTCTTGACGTTTTTATGGACATAGGACTCAAGATGAAGTGCATGATTGTGAGATGGTTGTTTCAGAAAATCTTTCTCTAAGAATGTTAGAAGGTGGTGGGTGGTGAGATGTGAGACCATAGCTTGGAAAGGATCCATGTCAAGATAAGTGGGGATAGAAGATGAGGCCAAAGCTTCTTCAAGGATCTTTTTGTGGTTTGGTGAGAATTTCAACAACTCCATGATGGAGATTTGTGTTGGGGCTCTCTTCAACTGGTCAAGGACATTATAGCCACTAGGGACAAACCTTGCATTGGACATGGATGCTTTAATTGGATGAGATGATCTTGTGATGGTAACCTTTCCACCTCTTGTGGTGACTCCACAATCAACTCTGTCTCCTTTAATGGTAATAACAGTGTAGTACCCATCTAGAGATGCATTGACATGGTCATATACATGCTTTACACTTTTGAATGCCCCCTTCCCTTTATCACTATTATTGTTCCCCTTGTTATGGTTGGGAATTGTATTCATGTAGTTCTTGAGATTTTTATTTCTAGCTGGTTGTTCCATATTTATGATTTTGTCATCTATGATGTCCTAGATCAAGTCTTTTAGCCTCATGCAGTTGGTAGTTTTGTGTCCCTTGATTTTGTGGAAATAACAAAGGTGATTTTCATTGTACCACAATAGTTTTACCAAGGGTTCTTGATAGTTTTTGTATGTGGGAAGTGTGATGACTTTTTCCTCCACTAGTCTCTTCATGATGGATTCAGTTGATTCCCTAAGGGTTGTGTACTTCTGCTTGGGGGAGTTCTTGTTTTGCTAGGGTGGTCCCCTTTGATCATTCACATTGTTGATTGTTGATTGTTCAATTACTGAGTGATTGTGTTAGCTTATTTATTGTTTTGGTTGTTGGTTTGGGTCTTTTGTTGGGATGCTAGTGTGTTTTATCAAGGTGCACTGATGAAAAATTTGGCATCGACAACACCATCGTTGGCAATATTTTTGGCCTTTTCCCATGTAAGTGGTTTGTCATTATAGTTGGTGGATGGGTGGCTTTCTTGATAAGGAGTTCCCCCCTGTGAGATAAGGAGTTGTTTGATATTGAGCACCTTAGGGATCAACTAATCGTAGGTTGTGATGCATTGCATCTTGAAATGGAAGGACAAGAGTCCGTGAAGGTTTACAATGATGGTACATACTCTTTGTTCCCCAAGCATGTACCACTTGCTTCTATTGGCCTTGGATTGCCACCTTTGCAAGAATGAAGCAAACATCTCTCCTCTGGATTGTTTCATAACTTATAGTTCTTCAAGGCTCACATCCATAGCAATGTTGAAGGAATAGTTTTAGATGAATGCATCCACAATTTCTTGGAATTTTTTGATTCCTAAGAGATGAGAGAACCAGTCGATGGTGAGACATACCAAGCTTCGAGGGAATAGTCATATCAAGAAAGTTTTGTCATAGGCGACTTCCATGCAGTGTACTTGAAACTCCCTAATTTGATGTTTAGGGTTTCTTGTCCCATGATACTTGTAAAATTTTGGGATCTCAAATCCCTTTGGGAATGGTTTCATGATAAGTTCCTATCAAATTGGTAGGGGCATAAGTTCTTTTGTGGATTTGTGGTTTTCCCTGATTGGAGGTCCAACACATATTGTGAAAGAAATTTGATTTATGTTGATACATCATTTTGAGGATAAAGGGGTGGGATGAAGGTGTTCTAAGGAGGTTGGGTCATTTGAGGGATGGGTGGATTGGTTGGTGTGTTGGTGGAGGGTGTTTGCACATTTTGTTGTGCCAAGTATGCATGCAATTGTTGTTGTACCAACAATGCTTATTGTTGGTCCTATTACTATTGCACTATTAACGCTTGTTGTTGGGCTTGCTGCTATTGTTGTTCCAATAATGCTTGTTGTTGGGCTTGCTTCTATTGTTGTGACAACAACTCTTGGTTCTAGGCTACTAGTTGGGTTGCTTCTTACTACTCTTGATATTGCTTCAAAGCTTGCTAATATGGTTGTTGTTAGGTGGCTTGTTTTTGTGTGAGGTACTGTGGTTGTGCCTGTGGTTGTTCCTACGGTTGTTCATGTGCTTGTACTTGTGCGTGTTGGGAAGCTTGAGTAGCTTGGGTAGCCTGAGTGGCTTGTGTAGCCTAAGCAGCTTGAGTGGCTTGCATTACTTGTTGAGCTTGTCTCTGTTGTTGCAACAACACTTGAGCTTGTGCCTTGGCAGCCTGTTGCATTCATTAAACTTGTGTTGCTTGTTGTATGGCTTGATTGGCTTGCATTATTTGTGTGGCTTGAGCAACTTGTGCTACTTGTTGTTGTAGCAATGCTTGGGCTTGTGCCACTTGTTGTGCTTGTTGTTGTTACAACAACACTTGGGCTTGTTCTTGTTGTGTGGCTTGAGAGGATTGAGTAGCCTGAGTGGCTTACACTACTTGTTGAGTGGCTTGGTACTATTCGAGTACCTTCTAGTAGGCTTGGTGAGCTTGTAGCACTATGCTATAATGGCTTTCTGCATTTGGTTTTGGCATCAGTGGTGGGGGATTTGGAATTGTGCTGGATGTAGTGACGAGTGGTTGAGATGTGTTTTGAGTGATCATGGTAGTGAGTGGCTAAGAATTTTTTTGAGTGGTTGTGGTGCTTGGTGTGATTGAAGTGCTAGGTCCTTGAGAGATCACATTTTTATTTGTTAGGATTGACATTGTTGCTTGGTTGGCTATATTTTTTTGTTGTGATATTGATGGTATATTTAGAGGATTTAATGTAATGATTTGATTGGTGATTGACGGATTGACCTAGATTGACTAATATGTGCTAGGTAAAGAGGGGAACCCTAAACCAATAAATGATGTTAATGTTGGTAGGGGAGGCATTGGTGGGAGAATTGGAAGAGGTAGTGATGAAATTGGTGGAAAATTTTCCAGAGTAGATGAAGACAAGGCCCCAAAAAGTCCAACTAGTTCAAATAGGTTTTCTTGTACCAATGAAAGGGAAACCTGGGCATCAAGGGCATATGTTTTTGTTTCTTTAAAGGATGCATTGTTGGTATCATGGAATGTGAGTGGTACATATGTGTAGATTGGATTTTGAGGGATGGTGCTTGATGTACCTACGATGGTATTGGCTTCCAAATTTTGGGTATTAACAAGGGGGTGTTTTTTAAGGGAATTGAACAACACACTCCCCTTGTTATTAATAGATTGTGTGGTGTGATAGAAATGGATGATGTGGATTGTGGAATGGGTCGGATGATGATTTGAGTGGGTGAGGTAATTGGTACAAGTGGCATGAAAGGCTTCTCCACAATAGTGCTCACATGAAAATCAAAAGGTATTTTAGCTCTTTCCTTTACCAATTCAAGCATGTATTGGGAGGGATTTAGTCTTAACATGGCTTTGAAAAATTTGTGGTTGTCAGAGTCTTGAAGCATTTTGGTGATCTCATCTTCGGTCATCCCTATGTTGGTGATGTCTTCCACCTGCCCTTCCTCTTGAGGATCTTGTGTGATAAGAGAAACATTAGGTAGTGGGTTGCTTGGTCCAATGGGATAGTTCTTGAGTGCAATTTGACTTAGGTCACTTGTATTTGATGTTTATTTCTTGTTCTCCATGTTTTTATTGTGTTTTGATCTCATTTGAACCATAAAATGAGGCTCAAAAGAGATAATATAGGATGCTTAAAGATCAAAGATGTGATGATGAAAGATTTCTGAAAGATGGATGGTGTGGATGATTGAATTCTTTGGGGACTTTTTGGATTCTTGGATTTTTATTGGTTTGATTTTGATTCTGGTTCTTGGATTCTTGGATTGGTTTGGATAATAAACAAATGGACCTGAAGATATTGGATGTTTTATCTATGTGATAGATTTGCTCACAAAATTATAGTTTGATTAAATGTAGGGAGAAGGATGCATCTACCCACACCTAACCAAACAAGATGATTTTGATGATAATTCAAATAAGCATATGGAGAAGGATGCATCTACACATACCTATTCGAACAAGATTTTTTGATGTTTGATTCAAGGATTTTGATCCATGGATTTTCCAAAAAGCCTAGCATGAAGGATGGTTTCAAGATTTTCAAGAATTTTTGTCAGATTATTTTGGTTGATATTTGATGGATTGATGATGGTTGACTTTGATCCTATATGTACCTAAAAGGAATCTTGTTTGCAACACCTCAGTTTTGAAGAACACACTTTACTCTAAAAAAGATGCTCGAATTCCTGAAAGAGACTTGAATTTTGTTGATAATAAAACTCATAAAAATTAGGATTGTTTCTTGATGTACATCTATAAAAGTTGAAAAGGGATCTTTGTCTAAATTTGTAGAGTGTCAAGAGACACTTTTGTTGTTCTTTTGGACTAAGAAACTTTGATTTTGGCTTTTGAATCTTGATTTTTCATGAAATCATTTGAGAAGACACATCTGTGAGGTCCAATTATTTTATCTTCCCTTACTAACTTTGTTTTACCACAAATACTCTCTTGATTTAGATTTTGAATCTAGATGTCTAATGTCTAAAATCTCCTTTTATCCCACAAAGTGTATTATGTGGAAACCAAGGAAAATTAAGGAAAAATTTACCTAATGTTGACTTTAGTAGGAGAAAATTGAGATAAAATCCAAATGCTTAGAAGCCTCTAAGGAAAAGAATCCCAAGATCAAGCAATAGCACGTGAATTTGTTCAAAGATATTTTCTTCTCCTAAATGGTTTGAAATTTGGTGTTTGCGTTGAATGTTTGTTTTTCCAATGTTTTGAGATAAAGAAAAGTTTTTTGTTTCCAAAATCATACACAATCCTATGGATGAAAAATAGTATTTGTTGAGTTCCCACTTGGACGAATCTAGCTATGCCTACTCATAGCAAATAATTAGATTCTTGACCAGACAGGGTCCCACTTACAGTGCACTCTCTTCTCAAGTTATCCAAGCATCAACACCCATGAAAATACCATGGCATACTTCTCATTTCTACTAAGAGTCATAAAAATGTGGGATGACTTCAAAATGACTATTCTTGCACCAACAAATAGAGAGGGATTTTGGCCTATATACAAAATATTCTAGTAGGGTAATTTTGTTCATGGGGGATCATCCATAAAAAAGAGACCATTGCTACCCTTCTTTTTGGAACAATCTTTGTGATACTTGAACTTTATTCAAGTACCCACACTTATATCCCAGGTGGAAGTTGTTTGTCTTTAGCATGTTCTCAGATGGGTTGTTCCCTTGGGTGATTACTTCTCCCACAAGGTAGGCCCTCTAGGATAACACAAAAGTGAGCAAACACATCCTTAGTTTGATCAATCTTTGTTTAGAAACAAAGAGAGAACACACGTGATATATTCCACTCACACTCATAAGGTTTATCCAATTTTAAACTCAAATTGAAGTGTAGAGGTAATTACTTACACAACTTAATATCACAAAAATCATTTTTATTCTCAAGATTGTTGTGAGGCACTAGAGAAGTGCATATGTATTTTATATGATATTATTTTGGATAAGTGATTACAGAACATAGAAGCACTTGTACATTTTAAATCCTTCAAAGCAAGAATTTGATTCTTTTTAAGCACCAAAGGAAGTGTAAAAGTTTTTTTTCAATTTGTTAAATCCCTAAACAAAATCTAGTAAGTTTGTCTAAGGTTCCTTTTAAGTCCTTTGTCGCAAAAAATCAAAGATTTTGTAGTGTTCTTTTTAGGGCCCAAAATAAATTTAGTGTGTCCTAAAAGCATGAAGGTAATGAAACCCTTAGAAAAGGATTATAATTTATCCCAAAATGCTTAAAAACACTTAATACAATGAGATGATATCATAGTGATAGGCTCCTCTTTGTTCCCTCCTTGCCTCAACCTATAAACTAATTAAAACCAATAGATTCAGAGACAATGAATAGGTTAGAAGTTCAAAATGTCCAAAATAAAAAAGAAAATGTCAAAATTAGTTGAATTTGAGGTTTTTTTACCCCACCCTAGCATCGTAGTTCATGAATGTAGTAGAGTTTGAGAAAGTTAGCAGCATTGTATGCCACTGCTCGACTGACAAGCAACAAAATGTAGCATTTCCCAACAGCGCAATTGCGGTGCTATTTCGATTAGCAACACAATTTGGAGTTTGGAAATTCAGCGACAACAAATTGGCCCTGCGTCACAGTTTGAAATTTTCAATTTCTAGTTAGGAAAGGTAAATCGGCATAGTTTGGGGTTTGAACCATCATTGTATGGTGCTACTGGACTTGATCCACTTGTTGATGTAGAACAATGAACTTCTTGGTACAATCTGCAATAACCTAACTATGATGATGACAAATGTTATGAAGATGGATAAAATTAGCTCTCAATGTGAAGAGAGTAACTTTTTTCTAAGTTGTTCCCCAAAATGAGAAGAAAATCCTTGTATTTATAGAAGAACACAATGGAAGAATAAGAAAAATAGAGTAATGTGGGATCATTCAACGTCCAATGGGCAAGTACCACTTGTCAAGATGTGAATGGGAGAAGCTTGAGCACATTTTGATGAATGCACACAATAAATGATACTAGGTGGAATTTGAAATTAGTGAAATGACAAGTTGGAGGGAGGAGAAAATGGAGTTATGTCCACTTGGCTCAAGGAAAAAGGACATGTAAGATAAATTAAATGCCTTGTTGGAAGGACACATCCCTTTTGGAGAGATTTTCAAATTTGGCGAATATTCCAACATTGATGCCTTTTTGAAAGTAATTGAAGATTTAATAAATCAATTAAATTGATTTTCATGAGCAATTTGCATTATCTAGAGGATGGGACATGGATTAGAGTTAGCATTAGTTAGGATTTGATTAATTAAGAGGAGGTTAGTTGATTTGACAATTTTGACTTAGATTTTAGGATTTAAATAAATCAAAGTTCAGAGGAATAATGATTTAGACTTAATTAAATAAATATTTTGATTTATTTAATTAAAGGGGATGATATGTTAGATAAAATCAAATAAATGTTAATTTATTTAATTTAATAGAATGACTTTAAAGATTTAATTAAATAAAATTAATTATTTAATTAAAAGGGGGACTATAGAATTAATCAAATAAAATGGTTTATTTAATTAATGAGATATGATGACTTAACTAGATAAAATTAATTTATTTAATTAAGAGAAAAATTTGATGAATTTAATCAAATAAAGGTTATTCAATTAAATATTTAGAAAAGGGGATGATTCAGGATGAAGTGATGTTAGTTAAATCAAGATCAGGTGTATAACATAAGTTAGTACATTTTATGTTTCTACATCTTTGTCACAATTTCTTTGTGGGTGATTAATCTAATTAATTCAATTTTACCAATTGTAGAAAGAGATAGAAGATTTTAGAAGAATGAGACAAGAAGATAGAAGTGACACAACATATATGTGGAGAAACCCTTTCAAGGAAAAAAAACAACACCACCAGAATCAATAGTGCTTGTATTATTTAACCTTAGAAGAAGATTAAAATGATTTTGTATCAATCCTCAATTGGTATGATTCCTTGCCTTCAACTTGCTTCTTTGTAACTTGCAAATAAACTCTGATAGAACACTCTTCAACTTGCTGCAATTAATAGATAATTATGAACATTGTAAACTCCAAAGAGTTGACAATTATAAGAGGATAAAGCTCCTCACAAATATCTATGCCATTCTCATGGAAGTAGATTTCTTTTGTGAAAAAAAACCAAACCAAGTCCATCAATTTGGGCATCCCAAACTAAAGACTTAACTAATCATTGGTTACAAAGATATCGTACAAGCATCACCTCAAAGTTGGCTCCCAAGAATGGGCCCGACTTAACAAGGCCTTGCAAATATATTCTCATGCAAAAGGTCTTAACTGAAAGATGCCAACTTGGGAACCCAAGGTGGGTCCAATTCAATTTGAGTTAATTCAAACATATCTCTCCACCATTCATGCAAACATCATGCATGATTGATCATCCCCACTTAGTTGAAAGTATCAACCTATTATCTGTCATGCAATTGAAGTCATTAGTCACTGAACTCAAGTCAACTAAAGTCAACTTCATGGAACTCAAACTAACGATGCAAGTAAAGATAACTGATCCATAACTAAACTAAATTGAACTGAATTAAACTAAACTAAAACTAAACTAAACTGAAAACACATTGTAAATATTAATTCCTATTTTGTAGGAACATTACATGCATTACATAAGAGTTGTCAATTCTCCAAACAGTTAGCTAAAACAAGGTGGGTTCCACCTTCCATGTGGGTGTCCCATGTGCTCCTATTTTGTGGGAAGTCTTCTTGGATTCCCTCACATGTTCCTATCATTTAGGAATAATTAAAAATGTCAATTTGCATGTTCATTTCATTTGAATTTAAAGCTCTTTCTAATCCTAGTGTTGGGGAATACTTTCCAAGGACTTAGGAGATACATGAAATATGCTTATGATTGCAATTAAATGGCATCTTATTTCCAATAGAAAAACTATCCATTGTTTATGTAGACATCCTTTTCTTATTTTTCTCCAGGAGCCCATGCAGGCTTCTCCAATCGCCCCTCAGTAGGTTCCATAAATCTTGCACCCAAAAGATGTAGTAAGTGATTTCATATAGAGAGGTGGAAAATACTAGTTAAATGCTACAAATTCAAGGTTAGATGCATCCATAGATTCTCAAAAGATCATAATATTCCTTCTAGTTTAATACCATCTAAAGCTCATTCGGGCAATTTGCAAGAATGTGGGCATGGGAGTGTGGGTTTTGTTGTGCCCTTAGCACACACGCCCCGTTCGGAATGGGGACCCTCTTTTTTTTTCCTCATCGAGTCTTTTGGGGCCACCTCATTTTGTGTGCCCCTCTTTTATGATGTGTCACATGGTCGATGTTGCTCCAAAGTTCCATAATAAATTGATCATGCCTCCCCTTTTGCTTTTCTGCTACCTTCCGGGGCCTCGGGGAATCCCTCTGGCATTTTGGCTCTGAAATGGCCCTAGGCCCCTCCTGGCCCGGGCATCTGGGTTCCTCTATTTGGGTTTCCCCTTTGAAATCGCCATCCTTCGCAGCATTTGTCGGGTGTCTGCTCACTGCTCGGGGTCCACCCTACCACCCGCCGCCTGAAACTTGTGCAAATTTTTGGGGTGGCGCCTGCCTCTCCAGGTCCCAAACTCTGGAAGTCCACTTCCAGACTTCCATTCTGGTTTCACCATCCACGATGGCGAACCTCGCGCGGTGACCCACCCTTCGGGTCTCGCTATGCTCTTCGCCTGCCGATGTTTGCGTATAACTGTCTACCATCAGTCCTTCTAGGCCTAGTAGCCCAGAATTCCATTTCTAAAGTTTTGTGGTGGTCTCGCTGTCATTGACGGCGAATCGATGATGGTCATCACGTTGTGTCATCCCACCCCCTGGGCCCCCATCCTCTCCCCACCATCGTCGTTGAATAATGCAAAAATCTTGCGGCGGCTGTTACCTCGCGTCGTCCTGGCTGCCGGGCCCCAGCTTTCCCATCGCTGCCACTAACCTAATTTTGAATTTCACCAACCTTTTCCCACGGTCGTATGGCCAATTAATGTAGGTATTAATGGTGGTTGGGGTATAAAATGCCCAACCTGCCCAAGTCATTTTTATAATTAGGATTGGAGTGAATTGCACAAGTTATCACCTGGAGCCCACCGCCTTTGACTGCATTGTGATCATCGCTGTCAATGTCATTTTGTCGACCCCTGGTAGATCCCACACCTCCCCGCTCTGTGTGTTCAAGGTGGGTGACCCGTTTGCCCTCTTGTGTGTGTTTTTCATAATTTTGAAAGATCTAAATGGATGAACAATTAGTTAGGGTGGCATGAAATCAAAGAACACCAAATTGCGCTCATAACCCATATGTTAAAAAACTGACAAACCTATCGGAATTGCCCTCGCCACTGACTCGGGACTTTTCTGCGGTGTGACCGTTCTTCACATAGGGCGATTCCTTGTCCTGGGTCCAAGCCCTACCTTCGCCATCAAAGTTCAAACTTCAAACTCTCGCCGAGACGACAATCTTCCTCTCCGGGCCCGGTCTGTTGGCTTTCCACCCCCAGACTTCTGTTTGCCTTCTGCCGAGCTGGAACTACCAGGCGACCCTGCCTCCCCGGCTGCTGGGTCCCAGTCTCTACCCCACCATAAAAACTCTAAACCAAACCGGCATCCTTCGGCCTCCCTGGGCCCATAACCCCGAAGTTCCATCTCGTGAGTTCTATGGGAGGTTTACCTTCCGCAACGGTGAGTGTCCCCTGGTGCCTCGTCGCTCGGGCTCTGTAGACTTCTCCGCTTATTGAACCCTTGGCGAATGAAATCGATTCATCTATTTAAACCTTGGGCCCCAGACAATGGGTTTCCATGCTCAAATTTCTGCCGTTCTCTGTGGTGAAGTAATTTCCACAAACTTGCCTATGTAGCCCGCCCTCCGGACCCCGACCTTGTCACCGCCGTTGGCTTGTTCTTTTGAAGCAGCGGCTTTCACGTCCCCGGGCCGTAGCTCCCGGACTTCCATCCACAGAAGTCCACAAATGTCCTCCCAGTGGAATCTTCCCCCCGTCCACCCGGTCGTTGGACCCTGGGCTTCAATCTACCAAATGTTCATGCTAAATCTTCTCACCGCCTCCAGCACGCCGGGCCCCGTGCCCCGGGATTCTGATCCTCACCCGCCGTTCTGAGTGGGGATTCCTACTTCGCCGTCCACTCCCCAAGTGCCGGTAGTCGGACTTTCATCCTCAAAACTCCGTCTCTCGCCTACTGTTGCTAACAGCCATGGCCCTCTAGTGCTCTGACCTCCGGGCCCCAGTATATCAATTTCTGCTGAACTTGAAAGATAAACTTATGCCGACTGGTGCCCTGGCCTCCGGGCCCCGTCACACCAAAAACCGCCAAGCCTAAATGATAAGCACATGTCAGCCGTCCTTCGGCTCCCCGGACCCTGGCCCTCAGACTTCCACCGCCGAATTTTTGCCTACTGTCCACCGGCACCAACTGCCATCTCTTGGCGGCCCTCTACCCTGAAACCTTCGGTGCCCCTTAGATCCATCCAAATGATGCTAAAATTAGAATCCGACTTTGACCCATGTCTTAAATTATGCTCTTCTCCATCGTGGGCCTCCTAAAACATTAAAATTTGGCCAAGAAGGGTCTCCGAGAGCTTTTGGCTGTGTTTTCCCTTCCAGACAGTATTCCCGCTAGGGAAGTCTGGCCCTCTGGGCCTGGATTGTCCAAATGCCCTGAAACGAAGATCGATAACATCTAGAGATAAGATTTGTGATATAATTGATTAATTAAGTACATGTTATTTTTGAGATATGAACTAACATGAGCGCTGTTGATATTTTATTGCGCTAAATTTTCCCTTGCTTGTAGAATATATGGAATCAGCTGTAGGAACTTCAGGGGCCTCCACCGAAAAGGACAAGGGAAAAAAGTCAAGAAGGACCCCTCAGGGAAAGGAAGACAATGACCAAATGAAGTATCAGTTCCAAGGCGAGCCACTCCACTCCAAGGTCTCAACCGACTAGAAGGAAATTTCAGATACTAACATCAGCCAGGTTGATATCGATGAATTCACTCAGAGGGTCAAGGTCAACCCGACAATAGAGAACACCAGATTAATATGACAGAGTGGAATAGCCAAGGCCACCAATTTCCCTCCCTCTCTCGTGGCACCCGAACTAGTGATGGCTTGCCAAGAAGCCTATCAAACAGACACCAAAACGATTGTGGATAAGGAGGGGAACATCCTCGCAGACATGTCACTAGAAGGGATTACAAAGACATTCCATATTCTCACATTCCAATAGATGGAGGTCCCCACATTGGAAGAATGCCAAGCGGCATGGGATGCTAATCCATTGGGGTGCAAAAAGTCAATCAACCTCCATTGGCTTAAGGAAAAATAGGGCAGCACTGCGAAGGTTCCCCAAGAACTCTTTTGTAGCTATTTCCATGAGGACTACCATGACTTGCTGACCATGTTGAGTAGGGTCATGGGTCGTCCAATGGCTGCCTACTTCCAGGAGTGGATGGCATATTGCATTAAACAGATCCTCCAAGGCAATGAGGATGTTACAACCAAGGTCTCATTTGACTAGGGAAGCATCATTAGCAACTGCTTCTATGAGCAGTTTGTCAATGTGAAGAAGAGTTCTAAGTTCTACATGACCTCCTACCTGGTGTACTCCCTTGTGGGTCAAAGACAATATAGTGGGTTATTTGTGGCACCCGATCAGGGGCATAAGTGAGGGCTCAAGCCATTTGACAAATATCTGCAACTCCAGTATCAAAATTTCAAAAAAGAGTACTACTGGGTTAATGATGCCTTCATTGGCCATATCATCAGATTGATCGCTGGAGACTTTGAGAGGAGGGCCTCCCATAGTGCCAAGGTGATCTTAAAGGAATATGCTTTTCTATTTATCCAGTTCCCTAAGTTTACCTACATCCAGGTCTAGGGTTTCATGGAACGGCCAAATAGATTGCCATGGTACCCAAATGATAGGATTATCCTCCTGGAGCTTTCTCGACAGCTCCAACACATCTAGGCGATCTTCAACAATAAGCACGTGGCGGGGATCTCCTACCCCATGACCCTTGGCTAGGGCCTATACCAACTACAGAATTCCTAATGTGCCAGTAACTCTAAGAAGGAGCTCAAGGATTACAATTTTGACTAGTACACTGCCTGCCTGTGGATGGATCCACATGGCCACGTCAGGAAAGCACTAGGGCTAGCATATGCCCACCAATACCACATTGAAGATTTTTGGGCTGACTGCAAAGATGACAAAGAGGTCCGCGCAAGACACTATATGCGCATGACCGTATTATTCCTAAGAAGGGTGCAACCATTCCTGGTACCAGACTAGGTTGAGGAGGACGAGTCCATGATCATGCACCCAAGGTACCCTACAGTTGCTAACCTACCAATACCGTCGATCGACTGGGATGAACAAGAGGTTGATGACCTAGATACCATCATCCATCCAATCATAACTCATACTAAGGAGTGGATCGATGGGCAGGTGCCGCATCTAAAGCGACAAGGAGTAGTCCTGACATATAAAGGGCTCAAGAGTGAGCCAAGTGCCATGGAGGACATTGCTACCACCATGTCAACTGGCGAGACCTTCAAGTCTCCTCCTGTCACTAGGTCCCAGAAGAGGAAAGGAATAGAGATAGCATAGTCTCCAGATCCCAAGGAGCAAACAAAGAAATAAATGGGAGGCTCATCTCCCAAAAGGCTCAAGTAGACAGTGGCTACGACAGAATTGCAGCCTCCCTTGCTTCTCCCGGCCCCTCCTGGTGCACCGCCCACCTCCCTGGCTGCGGTCACCTCATCTCCGTTGGTGGTGGATATTTCTATCCATCTTGCCCCTTCACCCCTGGCCGGGTCAGTAGTCGTCATTGATTCCTCTTTTAGCGTGACCACTCCTCCTTCCTCTGCTACCATGTCTCCAATTACTTCCCTCCCTTTGGCAATAATAACATCGCCTATTCCCACTGCCGCTATGCTAGAGGCCCTTACGAGACATATGCAAAACCTCCCCCCTAAGCTTTCCCAGATCTTAATGAATCTAGCTCTCCAAGCGGCCCTCGCCCAGGTCCTTGCAACTGCCCAACCTTCACAACCACCAATAGGGCTGCCAGCCATGGAAGCCACGATGCAGATCTCAAAGGAGTTGGAGGAGCGAGAGTAGGAGGCCTTGAAGTCTATAGAGGAGGAGGCTGATGAGTATCACGAGCACCCTGAGTACAAGCACCGAACCATCGACAAGGTGGTCTATGAGGGAGAAGAGATAGGCTCTTCCAAGAGTGGAGATGAAGAGGGTGGCTCGGATGCCAAGGAAATCATCTAAACTTTCGATGAGGACTTTGAGGAGGAAATGGTGTAGTAGCTAAAAAAAATTGGAGAGGAAACAAAAAAGTCACCACATGATGAAGAGGGGTAGCCACTAGAGGAGCGGCCACAAAAAGATCTATCTGAGGCTGAGACCCATGCTGTCAAAAGCCCTAAGGCCGAGGCTACTAAAGAGAAGAAAGAAGAAGAGGCAGTGAAAGAAGAAAGTCCCACCCGACAGCTATCCACCAGGCTAGCCATCAAATGCCTCGTGTTCATTCGTGACTCTGACAAAGAGGAGGAGGATGCTGCCCCAGAGAAAGAAGAACCCCATAAGGAAAAGGAGGTAGAAGTCTTTACTCTAACTGAGAAGGGTGGGGGTAGCCATGATGCACTCAAGGATAGGTCTGCTATGCCCGATTGGTTGGAGAAGCAACTTGAGAAGACAACCCCAGTGCTGAAGGACCCAAGGGCGAGATTGGAGGCTATCTTGGCTTGATCCCTAATCATGACAAAGAAGGAGAAGAAGCCCAAGGTCCGATCCAACATAACCATGGACGCTTCTGGTTCCCGAGTGGCACAAATTGCAATGCCTACAGTTGGCCAAACAGGGGTGAGTTATAATATCTCCACCATTGACTTGGGGATGGCAACTAGAGAGAAAAATGTTGAATACCTAGAGGAGTCGGTGGCCACGGTGGTGCACCTGATAAAGCAGGACAAGGTCTCCAAGGATGAGCTTAAAGCACAGGTTGCTGCACTAACTGACTACATACAACAATGGTCCTTAGTGGATGACCTGCCCACCACCTTCACAGCCGCACCGTAGTTGCTCTCCAAAGAATAGATTGACAAGATGGAGAGAAGCAAGAACTTGGAGAAAACCACCGAGGATTGGTTCTGACAAGTTGCATACGTCAAAAACATGGGAATCAGTAGGGCTATGCAGACAGCCAACAAGTTCTTGGACCTGATCCAATCCCTGGAGAGCACAAAGAGACTCTGTACCAATTTTCCTGCAACATATGACTCCACCCTCCCAAGAGTTGAAGCCATCCTTCAGATGCCTAAGAACACGTGGGAGGAGAAGCTAGAGCTGAAAAAGGAAGATCATTAGCTGATGGATGTGTGGCGCAGAGACCTTGACAACCAGAAGGAGAGGTTGGAGCAAATTCTGAACAAGGTGGATCCAGATATTGAGTGGATCAAAGAAATCCAGGCGGAATGCACCCAATACCTTAAGTTGATGACAGGCTATGATATGCCCACTGTGCAAATGGATGCCAAAAAGATCAAACCATACTTCCAAGAGAAGATGAAGGATGGGACAGCTAGAGAAATCACAACAGAGTTCCTAAGTTTTGCTGCCCGCGCCTTTGACCAATCAGAGCTATTTAGGGATTAAGGCTCAAAGTATGATGAAGATTAGAAAAGGCTGGAAGAGAATGCTAAGGAATGGAGCTACTAGGCATTATGATGAGAAATCCTTGAAATCAACAAGCTCCAGGCCATCATCCTCAAGTACATGGAACATGCAGTTTCCAAGGGACAGGAGGACAACCTAGCCAAAGATGAAGACCTCCCTAAAGAATAGCTACAATAAGGAAAACAACAATCCACTAAAGGAGGAAAGAGCTATAGTGCCTTCCACTAGAGGACGAAATAGGGAAGAGACAAAATTGTAATTTTAAATTGAGATCTATTTGGGGGTAGGTGAAACCCTATTTTGTAATGAATCTTGGCCACACAATGAGAATGAATCTTGGCCATTCATTTGACCTTTTGAAAACTATAAATAGAGCACTCCTCTCATTTGCAAAAGTGAGAGTTGAGTTGTTGTAAAGACATGCTATTGAAATTTATAAGAAAAGGCATTGACTTGGTGTATTTTCTTGGTTTCTCTCATGTTATTTGATTCATTCTCTAATTTCACATGTTTAGCTTAGATCTTATTGCTGTTTAGTTAGCTGTTTACTTTCTTTGGATAATATTAGGAATGCTATTGGGTGATTATGAAAATTTTTGCCTTGTTGATGATCCCTTAATCCATACTTTTTGCTGTTTGTTGAAGGTAGATAGTTGTGCAAAGTTAGCCTGGACTTGATTTTAAAGCTACCCCAAACATTTATCTTTAATTCATTCATGTATGTGGTGGATGAAGGATGAAATATCTGTAGCCCTTAGAAGATAGCACAATTCCCACAATACTGTGAAACCCCTTGTTAAGTGGGATATTGTTTTGAGGAATTGTCCATTGCAAGAACTCCATTGTCACTATTCATAGTAAGCTTCATATTTAGGAACTTTCCTCCTTCGCCCTTTTCCTTTTTTTGGTAATTGACCTATGTCAAGGTTCATTGTACATTGTAAAGCCAAATCCAACAACTAAATGGAGTCCAAGATTCCTATTTGAACCTACAGCCAGTGTATAACGAATTCCCATCCTGAAGTTTCCATTTCAAGATCCAACTTCATGCTTCATGTCCACACTTTGTATTTTCTGTAAGACCGCCTTGTGATTCTAGTAAATCACATCAAACTACTAAGGTATCTAAGCACTTTCATGACCTGACATCCGAGAGACCTTGGGATAGTGTCCTGCAATCCGATTATGGGAGATTGTCTTTCAAGAGAGGTAGTGCACCTACACACTACCTTCAAAGACCTAATTAGCAAGTGCATAATCATCTACATGGATGATTTGACCGTATTTCTAAGAAGCGGGGCGATCACGTCTCTGACTTATGTAAGGTATTTCAGAGATGCAGGGAATTCAAAGTTTCTCTCAACCCCAAGAAGTGCATTTTCAGAGTGACTGAAGGTAGGCTGCTTAGACACATCATTTTGGAGCAAGGAATCTCCATTGATCCTAAGCGCATCAAATCCTTACTCAAAATTCAGCCCTCGGGCAGCAAAAAGGAATTAAAATCATTCTTTGGAAAGATCAACTTAGTCCAGAAATTCATCACGGGTTTCACAAAGATTGTCAAACCTCTCAACGCCATGCTCAAACAAGATGCCAAAGTTGAATGGACACCTGATGCAAAACAACCCTTCGAAGAAATCAAACGGGCCATTGCTGAGGCCCCTATGTTAGTTAGCCCTGATTATCTGAAGCCATTCTACATCTACTTATTTGCTTCAGAGCATTCTTGTGCCAGCATGTTGACCCAGAAGGACGATGAAGGAAACGAGCATCCGATCACCTTCATGAGTGCTCCCCTCAAAGATGTCGAATTGTGTTACCACAACATTGAAAAGTAGCTGTACGCTCTTGTCAGAGGAGTAAAGAAATTTAGACACTACATTCTATGCAACAAGGTGTTTTCCATTGTCCCCAACCCGGTGGTAAAAATGTTGCTCATGCAAAATGAAATGGGCGAATGAAGGGCTAAGTGGGTCACCCTGCTCCAAGAGTATGATATGGAGATCCAACTGATGAAACTGGTACGAGGGAAGACACTCACCCGTATGATTGCCAAAGCAGTAGCAGAGGCTGGACTTGAACTCACGGTGTAGTAGTACCGGCTTGAAGATGTCTCCCCAGGAGAATGGTACCAAGATGTCGTCTACTATCTACTGAATCATAAGTGTCTGCCACACCTGCAAGGAGTCCAAAAGCGAGCCCTGAGATTGAAAAGTAATGGTTACATGTTATAGGGTTCCATTCTCTACAAAAAGAATCCCCATTGGCCAACCGTCTTCAAAGATGCCCATTGCCATGTTCATTCATGTCACATATTGAGAGCAGGGTATTATTGGCGAACCGTCTTCAAAGATGCCCATTGCCATGTTCATTCATGTCACACATGCCAGACTGCTGCCACCAGGGAGAGGAATGTTGCTGTCCCACTGCAGCTCGTGTTGGAGGTAAGGCCTTTTGCGCAATGGGGTCTCGACTTCATCAGTCCGATAAGCCCTCCATCATCTGCGGGACACAGGTACATTCTTACCGCTACTGATTATTGTACTAGATGGACGGAGAAAATAGTATGTAAGCAATGCACAACTAAAGTAGTTACTAATTTCCTAGAAAGTTTCATTTTAAATCACTTTGGTTGTCTGTATACTTTGGTATGTGATAATGGACCTACATTTGCTTCATTAAAATTTGCTAGTTGGGCATTTGACTATAGAGTAGCTCTTAAATTCTCGTCCAATTACTACCCTCAGGGCAATGGCCTTGTTGAGTCCACGAACAAAAATTTGATTACTATGATCAAAAAGCTGCAAGATAAGAATCCCAAGGACTGGCATACCCAGCTTCGTTTCGCCCTTTGGTCTAATCGCACTTGCCACAAGGCTGCCCTTGGCGATTCCCCGTTCCACCTTGTCTACAGCTTGGAACCTATATTCCCCATCCACCTAAAGATCCCTACTCTCCAGTTCATCAACGATTTTTATGAGGGAGAAGATCGTAGGGAAGCTTAGTTAGCTGAGCTCTTACATTTAAAGGAAGTCTGAAAGCGTGCAATAGAAAATTTTTCCAAACATCAGGGCATAGTTAAGAGATGGTTCGACCATCAGGCCAAAATCAAGGCCTTTAGAATTGCAGATTTGGTCCTATATTGGGATAAGGCCCATGAAAAGAAAGGGGGACACAACAAATTCGACAAGCTTTGGCTTCGCCCCTTTCAAATAGCTGAAATTTTGGGAGATAATTCCTTCCGCCTAAAGACCTTAACTAGTGAGAACGTCTCGTTGCCAGTCAATGGGTAGCACTTGAAGCATTACTTCCAGGCTTGAGCTCCTTTGAGCTCTTCATTGTAAATACTTGTGCATAGGTTAAAGTAGTTGCTTTCTTGCTTGTTTATGTTTTTTTGCATCGCCTTTTGTTTTCTCCCTCCTAATAGTTTTTGTTTTGAAAGATGTTTCTTGCTCCTTTGCGGTGGCCGTGCTTGCTTGACAAGCAATTCACTTTGCTGTCCGTTCTTTGTGTTCTTTGGCTAAACATTCACTCTAGATTATTGGTCTTTGAAAGCTGTCTGCGAATAATTTCCTTGTTTGAACTCTGCTTAGAACTTGACCCTTAGCTGGATCTTCATACCCACATCTCAGATCTCACACAAATTACATAATAATAATTTCTGAAAGACCGTACTATGGTTGTTATGACACCCTAGTGAGTGAAAAATCTTAAGTCTACTCTAGTGACCACTGCAGTCTCAAACCCATTGTAGGCTTCAATGCTTACCCGGTCAAACTAAATGGTAAAAGAGAAGTGAAATATCAAAACAAAAAAAAAGAAAAAAGGGAACTCTGAAAAAGGGAAATAAATGACTGTATGGGTGTTCGGGTAACTCTACCGGGGCTATGGATGCCCGACCAATAGTAGAGCAATACCCGTGAGATTGTAGCAACAACTTCGTCAGGGCTATGGATGCCTGACTGGTAGCGGGGCAATGTCCAGGTTACTTTTGGTGTTAGGCGATTTATGTAGCTCACTCGGTTGAATTGGTAACCCTAGTCACTATCCCTAAGAAAGGAATGAATTCACTACACACACACTTCTGAGGTGTCCTATAAGCTAACCCAATTAAGGATCTCAATCTCCCAGATTCATCTTCAGAATGGGGACCCTCTTTTCTTTCACCTCGTCAGGTCTTTTGGGGCCACCTCATTTTACGTGCCCCTCTTTTTTGATGTGTCACATGGTTGATGTTGCTCCAAAGTTCCATCATAAATCGATCATGCCTCCCCTTTTGGTTTTCTGCTGCCTTCCGAGGCCTTGGGGAATCCCTTTGGCATTTTGGCTATGAAACGACCCTGGGCCCCTCCGGGCCTAGGCATCTGGGTTTCTCTATTCAGGTTTCCCCTTTGAAATCGCCGTCCTTCATGGCATTTTCCAGGCGTCTGCCTACCCCTCGAGGTCTGCCTTACCACCTATTGTTTGAAACTTGCATAGATTTTCGGGGCGGCACCTGCCCCTCCAGGTCCCGGACTTCAGAAGTCCACTTCCGGACTTCCATTCTGGTTTCGCCATCCATGACGGCGAACATCGCACAGTGACTTGCCCTTCGGGTCCTGCCATGCTATTCACTTGCCGATGTTTGCGTATAATTGTCTACCGTCAGCCATTCTGGGCCTGGCCGCCCAGAATTCCATTTTCGGAGTTCCATGGTGGTCTCGCAGTCGCTGACGGTGAATCATTGACGGCCGTCTCATTGCATCATCCCGCCCCCTGGGCCCCGATCCTCTCCTTGCTGTCACCATTGAATAATGCAAAAATCTTGCAGTGGTCATTACCTCGCGTCGTCCCGGCTGCCGAGCCCCGTATTTCCCGCTGCCCCTGTCGACCTAATTTTGAATTTCACCAACCTTTTCCCACGGTCGTATGGGAAATTAATGCAGGTATTAATGGTGGTTGGGGTATAAAATGCCCAACCTACTCAAGTCATTTTCATAATCAGGATTGGAGTGAATTGCACAAGTCATCACTTGGAGCCCACCGCCTTTGACTGCATCACGATCATAGCTATCAACATCATTTTGTCGACCCCCAATAGATCCCACACCTCCCCGCTCTATGTGTTCAAGGTGGGTGACCCGTTTTCCCTCCTGTGTGTGTTTTTCATAATTTTGAAAGATCTAAATGGATGAACAATTAGTTAGGGTGGCATGAAATCAAAGAACACCAAATTGCACTCATAACCCATATGTTAAAAAACTGACAAACCTATTGGAATTGCCCTCGCCACCGACTCGGGACATTTCCATGCCGTGGCTGTTCTTTGCACAGGGCGATTCCTTGTCCCGAGTCCGAGCCCTGCCTTCGCTGTCAAAGTTCAAACTTCAAACTCTCGCCTAGATGGTAATCTTCCTCTACGAGCCTGGTCCATCGACTTTCCAACCTCGGACTTCCGTTTGCCTTCTACTGAGCTGGAACTGCCAGGCGACCCTGACTCCCCGGCTGCTGGGTCCCAGTCTCTGCCCCACTATAAAAACTCTAAACCGAACCAGTGTCCTTCAGCCTCCCCGAGCCCGTAACCCAAAAGTTCCATCTCTGGGGTTTTGCGAGAGGTTTTCCTTCTGCAACGGCAAGCATCGCCCGACGCCCCGTCCCTCGGGCTCCGCAGACTTCTCCGCTTATTGAACCCTTGGCGAATGAAATCGATCTGTCTTTTTAAACCTTGGGCCCTAGACAACGGGTTTCTGTGCTCAAATTTATGCCATTCTCTGTGGTGAAGTATTTTCCACAAACTTGCCTATGCAGCTCGCCCTCTAGACCCCAGCCTTGTCACCGCCATTGGCTTGTTCTTTTGAAGTGGCGGCTTTCGCGTCCCCGGGCCTCGACTCCTGGACTTCCATCCGCGGAAGTCCGCAAATGTCCTCTCGGTGGAATCTTCGCCCCGTCCGCCCGGTCGCTGGACCCTGGGCTTCATTTTTCCGAATGTTCATGCTGAATCTCCTCGCCGCCTCTGGCACGCCGTGCCCCATGCCCTAGGATTTTGATCCTCGCCCGCCATTCTAAGTCGGGATTCCCACTCCGCCGTCCACTCCCTGGGTGCCGGTAGCTGGACTTCTATCCTCGAAACTCTGTCTCTTGCCCTCTATTGCTAACAGCCATGGCCCTCTAATGCTCCAACCTTCGGGCCCTGGTATATCAATTTCTGACATTTGAGAGACCTTGGGATAGTGTCTTACAATCTGATTGTGGGAGATTGTCTTTCAAGAGAGGTAGTGCACCTACGCACTGCCTGTGTTGAAAAGTGCATAAAAAAACACATCAACAGGTTTCCCATAGGCAAAAGTAGTTATGAATAAAGCCATTAAGGAATGGTACAGGGAAGTGGGAAATTCATAGGCAACAACCCACATGGAAATTTTTGCATGGTATGATCACAAGGTAAATTTGTTGCAAGTATGAGCTAGTCTAGTGGTGTTGTCATTAATGTTGTCATTGATGTCAACACAGTTTAGTATGTTGTAGATTGTACCTATATAGCTGTGATGCTATAGTTGAGACATGAGTACATGGAGCTATCTTTATGTCATTGCAAATGTACTGTGTTGATGAGTTTCCAAGTGCTTTTGAGAAAATTAATAAAGAAGAGAAGTCAGAGTGATGAATGTGTTTAGAATGTGCTCTAGTATATGCTCTTCATTTCTACTTTATTGATCCTATGCTTGTGTGCATTTGAATATTTGATCATGGTGAACTTGTGGTTATATATCTTAAGTTTTAGTTTATAGTGTGATGGTATGTCAAAGTTACATTCACCAGTGTGTGAATTTTTCTAGCAGATTTAATCTTCTATAGACTAAAAGAAATGTTTCTACTCCACAGCCCTCCATTGTTTTGTTTCAGATCTTCCGAATCTTGGATATGCCTTGAGATGGTTTTCTTTGGGTTTTTCCAAAGAAGGTTGAAGTTTGGTGATCTAGAAGTCACGTTTCAGTGTTTTAGTGTGTGTTTGCACTATCCAGATGAACTAGTGAAAGCTGTTGAGTGTTTGAAGCATATTGTTTTTTCTACCGATGTATTTGAAGAAATTTGAGATGTATTTTCATCCATAATGAAGCGTGTTATGGAGTACACATGTCATCTTCATCTTGGGAAGTGTGTATATCAATGATCATTTGTGTTTTCATTAGGTTTGGTCAACTTGGTGTTTACACTTCATTCAAAGAGTAAAATATAATTAAGGAAGCATGTAGTTGATTCAAGATATTGTTCGTGATCGGAAAAATATTTTTATTCATCCTCTCTTATTCCTTTCCATCATGAGAATTTTGAGTTGCCAACCTAATTTGAATTTTTGAAATAAGATATTTGTGGTTGACCTTGGAGAAAGTTTCTAAGGTTGAGGATGGTATAAAATCAAGTTGAGTTGTGAAGAGTTGGATGAAAAAGTGATGAAAGTGGACCACAAATCATAAGAGTAGAAGTGTGTGTGAGTGAGTTGAGACAATAGTACTTCATTGTGTTGGATTCCTAAAGGTAGTGAGCTAAAGGTTTCTACAATCCTTATTCAAAGTTGTGAATGTGTGTTAGTTGTTGTGGTGGATATTTTTGTTCTCTTTTGTATCTATAGGTAGTCAACCTCCCTATTGGACAATGAGTCCTTTCTATAGGCAGTGAGCCTTTGTACTTGGATAGTGAATCCTCTTCTAGGTAGTGAGCCTCTATATTCATTTGTATAGTCTTTTATATTGTGAGATAACCCTCATCATGGTTTTTCCCTTAATGGGTTTTCCACATAAAAATATGTTGTTCATTGTGTTGATTTTCTTTCTATTATTTGTGTTTCATACTCTTAATAACAAAACAATGTGGTTGTGGAATTGATAGGTGTTGAATTTATAAGTTTGAACTATGTGACAACTGATTCACCCCCTCCTCTCAATTGTCCTACACCTATTTAACCATTTGTATTAGAGCCTTGGTTCCTTGTTGTATAGCTTAACTGCTTAAGGGAGATCTGATGATGAATAAGTTGGTGATCCCTATGTTTGATGGAACTAACTATAATTATTGGAAGGGAAAAATGAATAATATATTATGTTTTTTGGTTTTAGGACCTGGAAGGCTATAGAGACAAAGTATACACCCCTGTCTGGTGGTCTTACTATTGTAGATAAGATTTTTTCTTATGAAGAAAATGAGAAGGAAAAGTATGCTATTTGTAGTGGCTTATCTAAAAATGAGCTAGCTAAGGTTCTTTCTTTGGATACTACATATGAAGTCTTGAATAAGTTGGAAGAAATGTATGAAGGAAATGAAAGAGCGAAATTGACAAGGAAGTTGGTGACAAAGTACAGATTTGTAAATCTAAAAATGGAAGAAGGTGAGGAATTTACAAGCTTCTTTGAGAGGGTTGAATTGACTACAAATGAAGTTAGAAATCAAGGAGGAAAAATATCATAATAAGATATAATTGAGAAGATCCCAATCAACCTACTAGATTGCTATAGTGATAAGATCTTTGTTATTGAAGGAATGTATGATCCTAAGAAGTACACTTTAGAATAGCTATTCGACACCTTGCAAGCATTTGAGATGAGAAAGTTCTGGAAAGATGACAAGATGGAAGAAAAGATAGAAACAATATTTAAGGCAATGAAGATTGAAGGTGAACCAAATATCGATGGTGATGATGAGTTGGAAGAAAAGTTCACTAGGAAGTTGAAAAAGGCACCAAAAAGTATAAAGGTATGTTTCCCTTTAAATGTTTCAGTTGTAATATTGGTCATTATGCTTCAAGATGTCTGAATAGAGTTGCACATAAGAAGAATAAGGATTATAAGGATAAGGATTGAAAGGATAAGAAATATAAGAAGCTATACTATGTTAAAGAAGAAGCAGGAATTTCTGATGATGAATCTAAGAATGAGGTTGATCATAGTGAATGCTTATTCTTAGCTTTGGAAAGTAACTCTATATCCACTAGCCCTAGAAAATGTGTAAGCAAGAGTGCTCCGGAGAATAAGAAGAATAGGATGGAAGGTACTTTTGTTACCACTTTTCATGCAAGATAGGATGAAGAATACTAAGTAGTGGATGTTCTAATCACTTGACGAAAGATAAGAGTAAGTTCACTAAACTTAAGAAATATGATGGTGGTTTAGTTATGTTTGGTGATGATTTAGGAGCTAAGATTTGTGGGAAATGTTCAATTAGTTTTGATGGAGTGCATAGTACTGATGATGTATATTATGTCAAGGGTTTGAGGCATAACTTTCTGAGTGTTGGTCAAATGTATAGCAATGGCTTTAAACTTATGTTTCATAACAATATATGTGAAATAAAAAAAGGATCCATAAATGGAGATATGGTTGCTATTGGAAGAAGAACTCATGGAAACATTTATCAAGTTAAGGGAGTTTATTATCAATTCCTTGTATCTCAAATTAGTAAAAGTTGGTTACGAACCAAAGAATGGGACATGAAAATTTTGATAACTTGGTCAAAATTAGTTCAAAGGAGACTATTCGAGGGCTGCCTAGAATCACAAGACTTGCTAATGCTATTTGTAGGATTTGTCAATTGGGGAAATATACAACATACAACTTTAAGGGAAAAGAGAACTCTACTACCAGAATGTTGGAGTTAGTTCACATTAATCTCTATTGTCTGACTAGAATTGGAAGCCTTAATGGCGATAGGTATTTCATGTTGTGTATTGATGATTATACTCAAATGGCATGGGTTGCTTTTCTTAGAGAAAAGACTTAGGCTGTAGATACATTTAAGGTATTAAAAGCAAGAGTGGAAAATGAAGTAAATTTTAAAATCAAGTGTTTAAGATATGATAGAGGTGGTGAATTAGCTTCTAGTAAATTTAATGCATTCTATGAACACCATGGCATAAAAGAAAGTTTTTTGCTTTGAGAACGCCTCAGTAGAATGGAGTAGTTGAAAGAAAAAATAGGACAGCACAAGAAGCTACTAGAACTATGATGAAAGAATCAAATGTATTGGATGTGTACTGGAGAGAGGCAATACACACTATTGTATATGTTCATAATAGATTTGAGATTAGATACAACAATATAAAGAATCCTTTTGAGTTATGGACTAGTAAGACTCCTACTGTGAAGTATTTCAAGGTATTTGGAAGAAAATGTTATATTAAAAGAGATTATGAAAATATTGGAAATTTTGATGCTAGATGTGATGAAGGAATTTTTCTTGGATACTCTACTACTAGCAAAGCATACAGATGTTATAATAAAAGATTGAGAAAGATTGTTGAAAGTGCTAATGCGAAAGTTGATGAGTACATATGTAAACCTATTGAAATAAGTGAATTTGAACTTAATGATCCTATCTGTGGGCATGTACCTGAGGAGAATAAGGAGAAGGAAGAAGAAGAAGAAGAAGAGAATGATTTGGAACCTACTATCAAGACTCCTAAGTATGTACAAAAGAATCATCTAGAGGAATAGATAATTGTAGATAAAGGTGAAGGTGTGAAGATAAGAAGCAAAGTTGTAACTGAGGTAAATCTATGTTTTCTCTCTAAAGTTGAACCTAAATTTGTGAGTGAAGCACATGAAGATGAGAGTTGGATAAAAGTTATGAAAGAGGAATTGTAGTAGATAGAAAAGAATTAGATATGGGAAATAGTCCATAGGCCTATGAACAAAAATGTGATTGGCTCAAAATGGGTGTTCCAGAATAACCTAAGTGAAAGTGAAGAAGTTGTAAGGAATAAGGAAAGACTTGTATGCAAGGGATATTCACAAGTTGAAGGTATATATTTTGAAGATAAATTTTCCCTTCTGGCTAGAATGGAAGCTATTAGGATGTTTTTGGTGGGTATGTGCAGGATCATGATGGGAAAAATAGGCCCTTAAGTGGCAAAAAAATTGGAAAAATTAGAGTTAGGAAAATTAACATAAAAATTTGAATAAGTTATCTATATTATTTCAAAAATATGTAAGAATAGAATTTGTAGAAAATTGAATGTATTTTCTAAACTACTAGGTTTGTTTTTTTTTTTTTTAAATCTAATTGGTAAAATTTTAAAATTTCATTGTAGAGGTACTTAAATTTTAGGGAAAAAATAAGTAGGCGTCTGTCTGACCACCCTAACCACAATAAAATGATAATATATTTTTATAAGATTTTAGATATAAGTAGACGATTCATGCCTTGATGTGATGCATATTTTTTTATAATTTTTTTCCAAGTAAAAAATTAATTATGAATTTTGTTTTACAACTTTTTAAAAAATATAAAAATTCATATGTCTGACTACCTTTACTTGGTCAAAACTTCATGAAATTCAATTTTTCTTTTTTTTAATCCTATAGTATGCAAAGCATAGAATGTGACACATGTTTTGGATTCAAAAAATATGATACTGCTTGAAAGCTATAGATGTTTTTCAATTAGCTTATCAATCAAGACTTTAGTCATAATTTGAATAGAAAATGAATAATAATTACTTATTAAATTCAAATTAAAGCATAATTTATATCAGTGGAAATCTAAGAATCTCCTTTAAAAACCCTTTTCGTTTCATCAATTTTAGGTAAAAAATAGTTGTTAGCCACATACCCATCATATTGCCACTTTTTGGTCCATCATGATCCTGCACATACCCTAGCATTCCTTTCCCACAAGGACTTTAGATTGTATCATATGGATGTTAAGTCAACATTTCTAAATGGTGAGTTGGAGGAAGAAGTGTATATGGAACAACCTAAAGGTTTTTAGTTATTTGACAAACTGGACATAGTTTGTAAGTTGAAGAAGGCATTGTATGGACTGAAGCAAGCTCTGAGAGCTTGGTATGCAAGATTGGACAGATTCCTAACAAAGAAAGGATTAAAAAAAGGTTCTACTAACAACAATCTTTACTTCAGAGTACAAGGTAACAAAATGTTGATAGTAGTTGTATATGTTGATGATATTATTTTTGGTGGAAATCAAGGCATCTATAAGAAGCTTGATGAAGAGATGCAAAAATAATTTGGGATGTCTATGATTGGTGAATTGAATTTCTTCCTTGGTCTACAATTGAATCAAACTGATAAAGGGATATTCATTTCACAATCTAAGTATATAAGAGAACTATTGAAGAAGTTTGGGATGGATGATTCCAAAATGGTTTGCACTCCTATGGTAACAAAATGTAAAATGAGTAAAGATGATGAATCCACTAAGATTGATAAGAGAAAATATAGATCTATGATTGGTGGATTATTGTATCTCACTACTACTAGACCAAATATTATGCATGTAGTATGTTTTGTTTCTAGATTCCAAGCAGATCCTAAATAAGCACATGTTATAGCTATAAAGAGGATATTTAGATATATCAAAGGTGCACCAAATTATGGATTATGTTATATCTTATACCGATGTTTATTGGGCCATATATGTAGATGAATGGAATAGTACTAGTGGTGGTGCTTTCTTTCTTGGTGGAAGATTGGTTTCTGGGTTGAGTAAAAAGAAAGACTCAGTTTCCTTATCCACTCCAGAGGAAAAATATATTTTTGCAACATCCTGCTACACATAAGTTTTGTGGATGAAGAAAACTCTGAAATACATTAGAGTGATATGTGATAAGCATGTTTCTATATTCAAAGAACCCAGTTATGCATTTAAGAACAAAAGACATATCTATCAAATACCATTTTTTGAGAGATAAAGTGTTGGAGAATGAAGTCAAATTGGAGTATGTGACAACAAAGGAACAAATTGCAAACATATTTACTAAGGCTCTTTCGAAAGATAATTTTGAGCATCTTAGGGAGAGGTTGGGGGTCATTGGCCCTCTGAACTTAGTGCACATCAAGGTGCATCAGTCTAGTGAATTCACAAATTATTTATTTATCTGGATTGATAGATGGGTCTACTCTACAAGGGGAGTAGAAATTTTTTTCATTGTTAGAGTATGAGTGTTCTCCTAAGGGGGAGTAACCAAAGTTGTTGGTCTTTACCATTGATGTCAAAGAGGGAGCGAAAGTCATGTGAATAATAGTTACAGAGGAAGAGAAGGCATTCTCCAGTAATATTGTGTAGGATGTTGTCTTTGATGGTTTTTCACATCATGTGTTGCCATCAATGACAAAGGGGGAGATTCTTGCAAGTATGACCTAGTCTGGTGATGTTGTCATTAATGTTTTCATTGATGTCAAAATTGTTCAGTATGTTGCAGATTGTACATGTATAGCTAAGATGCTACTGAGACATGAGTACAGGAAGCTATCTTTATGCCATTACAGATGTGTTATGTTGATGAGTTTGCAAATGCTTTTGAGAAAACTAATAAAGAGAACTTAGAGTGATGAATGTGTTCAAAATGTGCTCTGGTATATGCTCCACATTTCCTTGTGTTGATCTTATGATTGTGTGGATCTGAAAATTTGATAATGGTGACCTTATGGTGAGATATCCTGAGTTTTAGTTTCTAGTGTGATGGTATGTGAAAGTTACGTTCACTGGTGTGTGAATTGTTCTAGCATAGTTGATCTTCTATAGACTAAAATAAATGTTTCTGCTCCACTATCCTCTGCTATTTTGTTTCAAATCTTCCAGATCTAGTATATTTATTGAGATAGTGTTCTCTAGGTTTTGGAAAAGAAGGTTGAAGTTTGGTGATCCATAAGTCATGTTTTAGTGTTTTAGTGTGTGTTAGCACTACCCAGATGAACTAGTGAAAGGTGTTCAATGTTTGAAGCATATCATTTTTGTTGCATATGTATCTAAAGAAATTTGAGATGTATTCTCATGCATAATGAAGGTCGTTATGGATTTTGCATGTAATCTTCTTGTTGGGAAGTGTGTACATCAATGATCATTTATGTTTTCATAAGTTTTTCCAACTTGGTGTTTACACTTCATTCAAAGAATAAAATATAAGTAAGGAAGCATGTGCTTGATTCAAGATATTATTTTTGATCTTGGAAAAAAAAATTATTGGTCAACTCTTATTCCTTTCCACTGTGGAAATTTTGAGTTTCCAACCTAATTTGAATTTATGAAATAAGTTATTTGTGGCTGACCATGGAGAAAGTTTCTAAGGTTGAGGATGGTATAAAAGCAAGTCAAGTTGTGAAGAATTGGATGATAGAGTGATGCAAAGTGATAAAAGTGAGCCAAAAATCATAAGAGAAAAAGTGTGTGTGAGTGAGTTGAGAAAAAAATACTTCATCGTGTTGGATTCCTTAAGGTAGTGAACTAAAGGTTTTGCAATCCTTATTTAAACTTGTGACTGTGTGTTAATTTCTATGGTGGATCTTTTTGTTCTCTTTTGTATTTGTAGGTAGTGAGCCTCCTTGTTGGACAGTGAGTCCTTTCTATAGGAAGCAAACCTTTGTAATTGGATAGTGATCCTCTTCTAGGTAGTGAGCCTTAGTATTCAGTTCTATAATCTTGTATATTGTGAGTTAACCCTCACCATGGTTTTTCCCTTAATGGATTTTCCATGTAAAAATTTGGTGTTCATTTTGGTTATTTTCTTTCTATTATTTGTGTTTGATGCTCTTAGTTAATAATAGAATAGTGTGGCTGTGGAATTAATAAGTGTCAAAGTTTTAAGTTTGAATTGTGTGGCAACTGATTCACCCTCTCCCTAGTTGTCCTACTCCTATTTAACAAAATCTAGATTGAGGTTACTTCACACATATGAAAAATAATTGGAGAATCTTTAATTGTCTTCCCTTTATCAAAATGAACCTCTTTTTCCCATGTGGGTCTAGGAAGTGTTGGTGCAGCCAATGGGAAGGACGTTGAAGTTTGACTATTAGGTAGTGGTTAGAGGTGGACAACAACCCACACACGGGAACCTACAGCCAACAAACCGCACATGGAAACCCATAGCCAGCAACCCGCAAATGGAAACCCATGATGAAATTTCCTCAAAGTCACAAACTTAGTAAATTATAGATTTTCAATTTTTGCATGTGGGAAAAGGCAGGAGAAAGGGTGCCAAGACATATTCCCTTAAGATTTGACTCACTTACAAAATGCAAAAATTTAGGAAGCGAAAGCTAGAGGGTCTAGCATTGTTTACAATGGAATTTCACAAATGGACTTGTGATAACCCAACTCGTACATAAAATAAAATTTCCATAATGTACATCATACAAGTAAGTAAACATGTTAACATGAAATTGCAATTAAATTTTTCCTTTTCTTTATTGATAATACATGAACAATCTGGGGGTTGGGGCCCTAGCTTAGTTGGCTAAATCTTTCCTATTTCAGGAGATTGGTAATGAGGTCTAGTCTCCCCCACCCCCGTGTTACTGGAGGGCATGTCGTGCCAATGCCACTGGTCACGTTAAAATTTTTACTAGGTGCATTGCAGTTTATAGGGGGTCGTGCTACCCGATTCCAGCAATAAAAAAAACATGAACAATCTGCCATATCAATTTACAATAAAGATTCCATTTCAATATAATAACTTCACAAGCACATGAAACAAGAATATGTACCTTAAATAACATAGATCCAATGAGCTTTAGAGAAAAAAGTAGTAAGAAGTTCGAGGAATTTTTCCTTTCAAATCTTGGTGCATCAGTCGCTTGTTGTGGAGGAGAAACATCACCTGAGCACTTTTCCACCAAACACAAACTTATAATGTGATCCCTCACACACCTATAATTCAATATATGGTCCTCCCTTCAAGTGAAGAGAGTGGTAGGGTATCCATTAACAATTACCAACTGAGCATAGTGTTGTGTCCTACACAACTAGAACATTGTTATTTCACAATCTTGAACTAGTATAAGGATCACAATGAACTAACAGTGTAGTCTCAACTAAACCACATCTATGTGGAAGTTGTACATATCACTACTTTGGCCAAAGTATTCTCATTTGGTACTTCGAATGAAGGTCATCTGTCATAAACATTACTCAGGGCTGATTTTCCTTAAGGCTTTCTTATACTACACATAGGCTTAGTCCTTCACTAGATTATCTAATATCCTAGAATATCCTATAACAATCTAATCTACTAGAAATGAATTAGCGTAACAAGTAATTCACATAATCCCTCCTATATAGAAAATTATTATCCTATGAGAATCTCAAGCTTTTCTAAGTTAACCTAATAACTTAAGTTGATAGGAGTTACTTGAATTTTCCTTCAATTCATTTCTATTACACAATAAGTAATGTAATTGTAACCAAATTCATAATCTCCTTATATGGAGATCATACAAGTAATGCATTTCACTCAAATATGTAAACTTATCCTTTATACAGTTTGCTTCCTAAATGCAACTACTATGTAATTCAAATGGTAACTCATTTTCTCCCTTTCATGAATATGTACTTAAACAAATGACTTCTTGCCAATGCACAAACAGTATTCATAGAGATTATAACATTCTAGTATTCAAGATTTGAATGAATAACCAAAGAATATCTCATGCCTAATTTAGTGGTCTTTCAAAGATGACATCTTAGCACTTATGGTTTTCTAGAAATTCCTCCTCTAGTTTCAAACTTTCCTTCTCATACTTACCCTTATATGCCTCTTCTCACTCAAAATATAGTCACTCAAAAATTGTTACTCTCAACTTTCAAAAGTAATGATTGCTCCCAATAATATGAATGAACTCATAAATGTGAATTCTCTCAGTGATAGAAATGCTCTCAAGAAATATGAATGGACTCATAAATGTAAATGCTCTCAATGATAACAATGCTCTCAAGAGATATGAATCATAAAACCCTCTTATAAAATAAAAGAAACTCATATTATAAGAAGTGATGATGCAAAATGAACAAGGCGACTATATATAGAGCCCCCTGCTCAACCATTTTCCACATTAAATGGCATGTAAACTACTAGAACTTAATTTTGAATGTTTTCAATGTGAGATGTGGTGGATTTCAGAGGTGAATCAATCTCCAGCAAGACAAAGAATATTTCAAACCTTGCACATGTCAAAATGGTAAATCAACACTTATAGGCATGTCTCTATTTTTGTGCACTTGCAACAACCTGTTTGATGATTCATTTCAAAAGAAATAATCATGGCTAAGGGATTCCCACATTGCCATTATTCATGGCTTGATGGACAACAACCTGTGTTTCATTCTTAGACCTGGTCTTTGCTCTACGTGACTCAGGCGCTTATTTCTTCTCACGCACCTTATTTTATTTTTTAAAGGTTTCAATATAGTTTCAAATGAAATATTTCCTCTTCAAAAGTTTGGAATGATTTATCTTATAAATTTGATTCAAATATATAAAGCATTGATATAACTTCATTTGATTAAAATCGGTTTCCATAGTTCAATATTCGATATCTCATGAATTGATTTATTCATTGACTTTCATAGTTTGAAATAAAGTCTTCATTTAAAGACTTAACAATGAGATATATTGATTCCTAATTCATTTTAAATTAGTTAATATATAAATATTTAATTCAATTTTATTTTCCACAATGAGATTTAAAATATTAGGAAATTAGTCAATTTCCAAAGTGGGGATGAATTTATAAAACAAATCAATTTTCACAAATTGAGAATTCAAATAAAAATATAATTCTATGATTATGTATTTTATTATATAAATATTATTATAGTCTTAAATATATTATTCATATATATAAATATTTAAATACCTGAGTATTTAATATATATATATTAATATAACTATGATAATATTATATATAATCTTTAATATATAATTACATATATATATTTTAACAAATATATAAATATATCGTGAGCCAGTCAGCATATACCTGGTATATAAATATGTAGACATATAAATTTAAAGTCATTGGGAAATAATAATATAATATTATTAATATCCACATTTATAGGTTGTGTGCATATATTCATGTCTATATCAAAGTATACCTCTATCTACATGTATATATGTAAGTATACCACATTAGTGCATCTCTATGAACACATCCATCTACCAACATATGCTTGTACCAATGTGTATATATGTATGAATATGTGTGTATAAAATATACATGCATATATGTTCACTTTTGTTTCACGTACATCCATTTACGTTGCCATCATAATGATCGTAATATCAAAAATAGATACATAGATAAACATCACTTATACATGCATACAGAAGTAGACAAAACTCCTAATTCCAACATACAAGCCTACATATGACTTACCTATAACTTCAAACAAACTAACTTAACTTACTCAATCTAAGGGACATTTGTGTATGCTTAGATGGTTCACATTTTTGCTTACCCAACCAAGCTCCTATCCCGAGTGATATTTCCTAGAGGAATGGTCTACATACCTACATATAATGACATGAAAATGGGAGTCATATGTTCACAAAAAAGTACTATACATGAAACATCTCAAAAGTTAAAATATTGACAATTCAATAACCTTCTATTCTCCTTTATGCAGTATATCACCAAGAATAACATCAAATGAAAAAACATTCATATTGAAAACAGGGTACAAGCATCATTAATTCACCTCCAAAATTCACATTACATTCACATTTACCCTATCTAGCAATGGTAATTAGTAACACCACAATTTGGGATGTAACATACTTCCCCCCTTGTGAATCATCATCCTCAATGATCTATAGTTTTTTAACATATAGTTAAATTCAAGTAAAGTTTTACTTACAATTCTCAAAATATGTAAGATTTAGAAAACATTCAATCTATGTAGCATTCATGTCCTTCCTCACTATCACATAGGAAAATATTGTATGCATCATACATACTTATTCTCCCATAGAGTTTTATACCACACACACATCCAAGATATAATAGTAACTATACATAACACCAAATACACAATGATCAGAAATCATTGGTCCATGAATTTATCCTTAGTATAATCCAAATAGAAAAGGAATGTCAATGCATTGTACACTACATCGTGGGTCCAATCCCTTTCTTTTGATATTTACACTTTTAGACAACTCATAAACCAAGTTTGTTCATCACTTACACATCCATTTTCCTTACCACATAGAACTTGTACTCTTGATTACTTGTCCATCTCTAGCATAACATTGCTTCTGGACACTTGTCAAATCCTTATACTGCTTTATACTTAAGCTTTGTATCGACAAAGTTTCAATGATCTCTTCAATCTATTACTCCTTTTTGACATTCTATCAAGTCTATGGTTAACCCTATTTCTAAGCCTATTTCAATTTAATAGAGTTTCCAAAAAGTGTTGGTTACTTTGATGAGTTTTTCCACTATAACTTTTATGTTAGTTCTACTAACATAGAAAGATTAATCTGTCTTGTGTTCTGCTACTTTCTTTCTAGAATCTCAAGAGAGTTTACTGTTGTCCTACCGATGATGAAATTTGGTCTACATTTCTTGGTATACTAGACAATACCTTGCCACAATTCATGCATCCTCTTACTCTATCTTTTCCAAGTTCTAGTGAATCCTCATCTGACAATTTCCTTTTTCATTCCAAACTCCTAACCCTCATATTAATCCCTTCATTTCATTCCCAATTCTTTCAGAATTTTGGGTGCATAGGTTCTTTTATATCCAATGGTAGTCTATTCTTTGACTAAAAATACCCTATTTTATGATCTCACACCATCTTTAATTCCCATGTAATAATGGTTATAAGTTTTATAGAGATAAATACCATTTATCTTTTAACAAAAATTCCAATACCTTTTTCCTTGTGTTTATCATTATGACTTGTGAAGAATTCATTAGTCCTTCAAGGCTGAGAGCATACCTTCATTTTTCATTGGTTGGGGTACTTACTTGACTCAACCCACTCTTTTTATTCCCCCCTTTAGTGTTTTCACAACATTTTATCTACTCAAGGTTGAACTCCTAATAAACACTTGCTTCTTTTGAAAGGATTTGTCATTCCTTGTTGTTGGTTTTCCATTGCCTTTACCATGTCTCAAGGCATATCTTGAATATACTTTTCCCAAAGTTAGATTTTCCATTTATTTCTATCTCATAGATTTCAATAACTTGGATCATCCAATGGGAGATCTAATGAATAATCAACTTACAAGTTACGAGACACTCTATTAGTCTAATTCTCTTTTCAACATCCTTTTGGTGGAGGGTAATCAATATCCACAAAAATTTGTTGGTTGATGTTCCTTTCTACTTAGAACATTGTATCCTTTGCAACTTCTATTGATTAAACACATAGTGTCTATTTGTATTCCCTTTCCTTTTGGAACATTTTATACAAATGTTAACTTTCACAAACATGGTGAATTCAACTTATACTCCAACAAATCTATGTTAACCACTAGCCAAACCATCTTGACTTACCACTGTAGGTTTCTTCCTCCCAACCACTTTACAAGTGACTTAATTCCAATCCTTGGAATCTTTCTCTCTTTTTACCTCTAGAGATACCAAAGTTGTTTGGTCTCTTTTTCATAAAAAAATTCCAATAATCTAATCGATTTTGGTTGGTGGAACCTTGTCCACTTTGATTACATTAATTTAGAACATTTTGGTCTTTTCCCCTTTTCTAAATACTAACTCCTTCCTTGCAATATCCTATCTTTACATATGAATTAGGTTTATGTCAAGAGTTCTCCAAAGCCTATGGGTACCACCTTCGTTGACTTTCTTCTTTGATCTAATTAATGCTGACATTGCACACACATAGACTCGTAGTGCTTTTTACCAAATCCAAAAGTTCCTAACTCTTAGCAACTATAGTTTTCTACTATAAAAAAGGTTATCTTATTCCTTTTGACTAAATTAGAGTCATAAAACTATTTCATTGGATAAAGGTATACACTAGTTATTCTTCTTAACCTTTCTACATAACCTGATTGCATAAACTTCCACAATTCTAGGTGTTATTCTCAGTTGTTTGATTTAGGAGTTCCACTCTAGGTATGACTCTTAATTAGTCCAATTTTAAAAAATTTACTGAGAATCTCATCTTCCTTTCACTTTTCCCTTAGTTCTTTTCTCTTGTCATTGTGGCAAAAAAAAATTTCAACCATTATCTTCTGATAAGGTTTACATATTGTTGCATAATGAGCTCATAGGTTCCTAGTGTTGAACCTGGTAGCTCTAATACCATGTGTGACAACCCAACCCATATGTAAAATAAATTTTCCATAATTTACATCCTACAAGTAAATGTGTTAACATGACATTGCAATAAAAAATTTCCTTTTCGTTATTGATAATACATGAACAAGCTTCCATATCAATTTACAATAAAGATTTCATTTCAGTATAATAACTTCACAAGCACATGAAACAAGAATATGTACCTTAACTAACATAGCTCTAATAAGTTTTAGAACAAATAGTAGTAATAAAGTCAAAGAGTTTGTCCTTTCAAATCTTGGTACATTGGCCACTTGTTGTGGAGAAGAAACATCACTCGGGTGCTTTTCCGCCAACCACAAACTTATAATGTGGTCCCCTGCACACATATCATTCGATAGATGGCCCTCCCTTC
The DNA here is from genome assembly GCA_007258455.2 of Sequoia sempervirens. Classification (NCBI taxonomy): domain Eukaryota; kingdom Viridiplantae; phylum Streptophyta; class Pinopsida; order Cupressales; family Cupressaceae; genus Sequoia; species Sequoia sempervirens. The sequence continues at coordinate 41,636,398 of VDFB02049217.1, forward strand.
AAATGAAGAGATTGGTAGGGTATCATTTAATGATTACCAACTAAGCATACTGTTGTGTCCTACACAACTAGAAACTTGTTATTTCACAATCTCGAACTAGTATAAAGATCACAATGAACTAACAGTGTAGTCTCAACTAACTCACATCTATACAGTGGAAGTTGTACATATCACTACTTTGGAAAAAGTATTCTCATTCAGTAATTCGAATGAAGGTCATCTATCATAAAAACTACTCAAGGCTGATTTTCCTTAAGGCTTTCTTATACTATGCATAGGCTTAGTCCTTCACTAGATTATCTATCATCATAGACTATCCTACAATAATCTAATCTACTAGAAATGGATTAGCATAACAAGTAATTCACATAATCCCTCCTATACTAGAAATATTTATCCTAGGATAATCTCAAGCTTGTATAATTTGACCTAATAACTTAAGATGATAGGAGTTACTTGAATTTTCCTTCAATTCATTCCTATTACATAATAACTAATGTAATCGAACCACATTCATACTCTCCTTATATATGGAGACCATACAAGTAATTCATTTCACTCAAATATGAAAACTTATGCTTTATACAGTTTGCTTCCTAAATGCAACTAATATGTATTTCAAATAGAAACTCATTTTCTCCCTTTCATGAATATGTAGTTAAACAAATGACTTATTACCAATGCACAAACAATATTGACAGGATTATAACATTCTAGTATTCAAGATTTGAATGAATAACAAAAGAATAATTCATGCCTGATTTAGCATCCTTTTAAAGATGACGTCTTAACACTTTTGGTTGTTTGGAAATTACTCTTCTAGTTGCAGACTTTCCTTCTCAGACTTACCCTCAAATTCCTCTTCTCACTCAGAATATAGTCACTCAGAAATTAATACTCTCAACTTTCATAAATAATGATTTCTCTCAATAATATGAATGCTCTCAATGATAGCAATGCTCTCCAAAAATATGAATGAACTTAGAAATGTAAATTCTCTTAGTGATAGCAATGCTCTCAAGAGATATGAATAATAAAACCCTCTTAGAAAATAGAAGAAACTTGGATTATAAGAAGTGATGATGAAGAATGAATAGGGAAACTATATATAGAGCTCCCTGCTCAACCATTTTCCCCATTAAATGGCATGTAAGCTGCCAAAAAATAATTTTGAATGTTACCAATGGGAGATGTGGTAGATTTCAGAGGTGAATCAATCTCTAACAACATAGAGAATATTTCAAACCTTGCATATGTCAAAATGGTGAATCAACACTTCCAAGCATGTCTCTATTTTGGTGCACTTCCAACAACCTGTTTGATGATTCCTTTCAATAGAAATAGTCATGGTTGAGTGATTCCCACATTTCCATTATTCATGGCTTGATGGACAGCTACCTGCACCTCATTCTCAAACCTGATCTTTGCTCCACATGACTCAGGCACTCATTTCTTCTCACACATCTTATTTTATTTTTCAAAGGTTTCAATATAATTTCAGATGAAATATTTCCTCTTCAAAAAAATTTCGTGATTTATCTTATAAAGTTGATTCAAATATATAAAGCATTGATATAATTTCATTTGATTGGAATCAGTTTCCATAGTTCAATATTAAATATCTCACGAATTGATTTATTCATTGACTTTCATAGTTTAAAATAAAGTGTTCATTTAAAGACTTAACTATGAGATATATCAATTCCTAATTCATTTCAAATTAGTTAATATATAAATATTTAATTCTATTTGATTTTCCACAATGAGATTTAAAATATTATGAAATTAGTCAATTTCCAAAGTGGGGATGAATTTAGAAAATAAATCAATTTTCACAAATTGAGAATTTAAATAAAAATATAATTCCATGATAATATATTTTATTATAGAAATATTATTATAGTCTTAAATATATTAAACATATATATAAATATTTAAATACCTGATTATTTAATATATATATGTATCAATATAACTATAATAATATTATATATCATCTTTAATATATAATTACTTATAATATATATATATATATTTAAAAAATATATATACATATATATGTAAAGTCACCAGGCAATAATTATATAATATTATTAATATCCACATTTATAGGTTGTGCACATATATTCATGTATATATCAGGGTATACCTCTATGTACACGTATATGTAAGTATAGCACATTGATGCATCTGTATGAGTGCATCCAACTGCCAACATACACTTGTACCAATCTATATATATGCATGAATACATATATATACAATATATATGCATATATGTTCACTTCTATTTCACATACAACCATTTATGTTACCATCATAATGATTGTAATATCACAAATAGGTACATAGATAAACATCACTTATACATGCATAGATAAGTAGACAAAACTCCTAATGACAACATACAAGCCTACGGATGACTTACCTACAACTTCAAATTGACTGATTTAGCTTACTCAGTTTAATGGATGTGTGTATATGCTCAAATGGTTCACATTATTGCTTACCTAACCAAGCTCCTCTCTTGAGTGATATTTCTCCTCTTCCTAGAGGAATGGTCCACATACCTGCATATAATGACACGACAATGGGAGTCATATGTTCAAAACAAAGCACTATACATGAAACATCTCAAAAGTTAGAATATTTAGAATTCAATAACCTTCTATTTTCCTTTATGCAGTATATCACCAAGAATAACATCAAATCAAACAACATCCATATTGAAAACAAGGTACAAGCATCATTAATTCTTCTCTATAATTCACATTTACCCTATCTAGTAATGGTAATTAGTAACATCACAAATTGGGATGTAACAGGACTTATGTGGATGGAAAAATCCAAACAGACTTCCATAGATGGAAACCCACAACTAGCAACCCACATAGGGAAACCCTTAGTGAAATTTCTACAAAATCTAAACACTTTGTGAAATTGAAACAAACCTCCTTGGGCATGTGGAAACATTCATTTTATTGGACCTACGTGTTGAAAACTTAAATTTTGTACCTTTGTTTTAAAATGCGAAGATATGAAATGCGGAAGCCGTAGAGTCTGGTGCCATAAAAAAATGATATTCCACATACGAAAACCTACAACTAGCTACCCACACACCGAAACCCCCAAGCAGTAACCCATGGACAACAACCTACACACAAAAACTCGTAGCAATTTTTTTGCAAAGGAAAATGACTTAGTGAAATTCAGATAGGTGAATTTGGTCAAGAGGGGATTGATTGCTTTAAGGAAGGTGACAAACATAGGATCAAAGATAGGGGCACACAAAATGAGGCAGGGGTGAAAATGACCTGTCAGGACCAATAGCAACCCATCAGGAGTAAAAGAAAGGGGGTCCTTGCCTTTGTTGGGGCATGTGTGCAAAACATGCACAACATTTATTACTAAAAGCTGATAATTGAATTCAAATTTCTAAATGTTAAAATGCCAAACCTAGTGTGAAATTGTCAAGGATGATAATTTTTTACGCTACAGTAGATCCATGGAAAAATAAAAAATAGGAAATACATTTTCCATTCAATTTTATCCCACTTTCCTAATTTGGAATGACACTATCTTTATATTTTTCATTACTATAAAAACTAGATCAATCACTATATTGAATGCAACCAAGATATAGTATGCATATACAACTATTGTATCAAATTCTTAATAAGAACAAAGAATAATAGCAATGTGCACTATATTTTCAATAAATAAATGCTCAACTAATTGCTTCCACAACCTCAAAAAAAACCTATGAAGAATATTTAAAAAACAAATCAGAAAGAGTACTTGATAGTTGAGAACTTTAGAAATAGTGGTTGGGAAAGAATTTCCCCTCTTATTGGGACATTCATAGGAACTGGTTTTTATAAGCTATCAAAAACTAGAATAGTGAAATGACACAAAACAATGTGAAAATAAATTATTAGAGTTTTAGTTATTGGCTTCTTTAACTTACTAATTTATTATATGCTCTTGTTTTGTAGCACTAGGAACTGGGTATTAATGGCTATTGCCTATTTCAAATGTTGTAATCAGACTTGTTTTGATATTGGTAATTAAATCTCAATTTTTTTAAAAATAAAAGCAACCTATAAATATATTTTCTTCCTAATTACTTAATCTTATTGAAACCATATTAAATTAATTATAGGCATTTCAAAAATATTCTAAAACATAAATACATACTATTCATTTTAGATAGAATATATATACTATCAAATGTATATGAAAAGAATCCTAGTACTTAGAGGTTTTTGCCAATATGGGCATTGATTATATTACAATGTCTTTTACTTAGAAATGGACTACACATATGTAGTTCACATTTCTTATAAACAATCAAAATTGAAGGAGTTTCCTATGTCAATTTTATCATTCTTTGCATTTCACTTAGAAAGTACCATATTAATTACATAAATTAATTCTGATCAAATTCATTCTGGATGATCATCATCCTCGACTGCAACCTAACCGAGAAATTTCTCTAATTTTACCAAAAGAGTAAAATACTGAAGGATATAACCAAAGTCTATAGGAGACTAACTTGAATATTGTCATAACAAGAGGGAGTTACAATGACTATAAATATCAAGAAGAAATAAGTAAAAATATTGTGTGTGACCTAGATTTTGGGGCATTAAAAATTAATGAAATAGAACTTGGTAGCTATCCTTCTGTGGTGTGCATAGCGAACAATGAATTACCCCAATAAAAGGGATTTGAGCTAAAAATCCAATTGTCTTAAGTATGTAAGTCATGTGATTTTGTGTTTTGATAGTAATGACTACCTCCACCAACAATACTTATCTTCAAACTGTGTTGGCCCTTGGGTGGGCGTTCACTTCTACTCATGAGCCCTTGATGGTTGAATTCACATTAGTTAATTTTCACAGCTCCTACTGAGCCTAGTAGCTTAAACCCAAATGTACATCATTATGGTGGCATGTGGTGTCCTCAAGCATCTAGCGTCACTTGCTATACCAAGTTCCCACCCTCACACCAAATGTATGTGTCATATTAGCACATCACCACAAAGCCCACAAGTAATGAAAACAAAAACTAGTAAGAGACTAGTTGGGTCCATTGTAAGCTTATCATAAACGAGTAGCTCCCACCCTAGAAGATATAGTGCTTAGAAGGAAGTGTTATGGTTACATGCGGCAGCCCCACACACCACCAAAACATGAAAATTTGCCTCATCTTCTTCACTTGCTATTGCAATTTTTCTTCTTATATGCTTAGCTACAACTATCTCATCTTCACCACCTATTTTCACCATTATCTTCATGTCATCCAAAGGACTCACTACTGCTGCAATCTCCCTCTTTTCTTCTTCCTTATCCTCTTGCATGAGAATCTCTCCTTCAAATAAAATATCTATTTTTCTCATCTCTTCTTTCAAATAAGAGATCTTCTTCACCAAGCTCTTCATCAAATACGAGACCTTCAAATACCTTTATTTATGCTCATCTTGTTTCACTTGACTCTTCTTCACATTCACTCCAATCTTTACCTCTTTCTTTAGGATATAAATCTATCATCTCTATACACCATTCAACATCATCCTTTTCGTTCTTTATCAAGCCACCTTCACATAATTTTTCCTGAACTTTTTTCTCATCTACTTCAACTTCCTGATTTTTCTTAGCTTCTAAGGCATCCATTCTTCCCAATATTCTTCTGAAAATGGGATTATCCCCTATCTAATCATGATCCATTAGATCATCTTCCTTGAATACATATTGTGCACACTCTCAATTTGCAACTTTTGCAAATTGCACACACACACAATTTCGAGAGCCAATGCTCTCTACAATTAAAGGCATTCCCTACAACCAAATTCACACTCACTCTATCATATACCTAGCCAAGATTCTAGAAGATACTCATCTCAAGACTTCCTCTACCCACTTTCTCTCAGTGGAGAAAGTTCATGCACCTTCTACCAAGGTTTATCTCCACTAAAGTACAACCAAACACTTCACTTCTCTATAGTTGCAAAAATAACAACAATTTCAACACTTCTCCCAGTGAGCTACCCACTTTGATACAAAATAATGTAGATAAATTAATGTGAGCCTTATCAAGAAAATAATTATTTGTAGGTGGAATGAGTTCAATTCACTTTACAGTTTTAACAATGAAGAAATCAAAAGCTATAGGTAGGCAATTTATCCTTCAAATTAATTCATACACCATCCAATTCAACATAAAACAAGAATCAAATTATCCTAGAAATTTATTTAATTCATTTTTTTTTTATATTTATACAATCAAATACAAAATACCACTCATAGAATTCATGTTGTAAATTCCCTCTCCTAATTTCAAAGTCTCATTCCTAGCAACAGATTTGACATACAAATCTGTAATAAAATTCTATTTTTTAAAACCAAAATTCCTCTTCCTAGAGAACTTCCACACCTCCCCTAGCAATATAGATTGATTACCATCATTTAAAAATTTTGGACACTTTTGTCAACTTCTCTCTTCAACCTTCACTTGCAACAACCTCAATTTTTTTTTTCTTTATTTTTCTCTTTCCTGACATCCAATTTCCTAGATTTTCTCTTATCTATCTCTTCCTTTCTCTAATGCCTCTTTTATCTTTTTGGTATTGTTTTTTTATAAACTAAAAATTTACAATTTTCACCAAAAAAGATAATAGATTAAAATACAAATGTTGCCTAGCAATTCTATTTTTTTTTAATTTCAATGTGAGCATAAGAGTTAATTAAATAATTAATTCAAATTGCTCCTATGACTCCAGTTGAATTCTATTTGAAGAGTATGAAATTAAATTCTCCAATTCTCTCCTGCACACCAAAACAAAAAATTTGAAATTAAATCAATTGTACGGAAAATCACACATTTTTTATTTTTATGGGTATTGAGGATTGCCACACACATGGGATGCTCCTGCATAAGCTCTAAGGTAGTGGATCTCCATGTAATAGTCTTCTTCTATTCTCTTTTCTTTCATATAGTGAGTCCTTGTCAGTGAGCCCTTCTTTCTTTTCTTCATTGATTAGGGTTTTGCATATAAAATCTAGTGTTCTATTGTGTATAGTAGTTGATGTGTTGTTTCATTTTTTTTATACTGATAACGGTTTATATATTAATAAGGGTTTTAATATCAATGAAGGTTTGAAGGTTTTAATGTACTACTAATTTACCCCCCACCCTCTTAGTTGTCCTACGTTTCTAACAATTTTGGATTTTCTTCATGTGCATTACTTGTACATCGTTGATAAATGTCATGTAAGCTTCTTACCTTGCTTATTAGAACTACACGTTAATTTTGACTTGCACTTGAAACTCAAGAACTAGAAAAGGAGTTACTTGGTGTATTTCTAGCATTAAAATTGAAGTATAAGTGGGCAGATCATAATGAATATCATCAATAATTCCACCATTTGAAACAAATTTTGATTGCTCAATATGGTCTTTTTATAACCATAAACTCCCCCTTCATCAAAAATGACATCTCTTGACATGAAAATTCTATTATTATGAGTATCAATGTTAAAAGAATAATTTTATCATTCGCATAGGACCATTATGAAAAATCAAAAAGGGTAGACAACTTGCCCTGAAAAAGGCTTAAGAAAAAAACTCATAAGTTTTGAAGATAATTGATGTGCCATATTTTCCTTAAATTTTCTCAATCAATAATCAAATATTTCAATACAATATTTTTATATTTCTTTCTTTTAGATTACTTTAATTTATTCTAAATGTATTTTAAATTAGATAAATAATTTTTTTTTTATCTGACTTCTATTTCAAATATATTATCCAAAAGGATTGAGAAGCATTGTTGAAAATTAATGAAATCTAGTATCTAATTATGGTTTGTTATGGGGAGCTTGTCATGAGATCCCTTGTGTGGTCTTCATGGTCATTTTGTAGTGGGTATAGGCCCTAACACTATTTATATTAATCATGTATCATTGCAGAAATCATATGTAGATCAATATGTTACTTTCATCCACCATTTTAAGGCAAGTACAATTTCTTTATGTGACATTTGTTTAAATTTGTAGTCAAAATTTTGTTATCATTTTTTACATTTTTTACTATATTATTAAACCACAAAATTGTGAAAGAAGAGTGATTTGGATTGTTTTCACTTAATCATCTTTTCCTTCCTATGTGACAAACAAATTTCATTACTTCATAAATGTGTGTGAAAGAGAGAGAGTGTTTTTAAATGAATGTTTCACAATTCTCTTTCACTTGTGAGATATCATATTCATTTATACATTAAGAGAGGTAGGCTTCTCATTACCTTTCACAAAATTTATGTTTTAATTTAACTTTATTCCCTTTTGATTATTCTTAAATCACATGATTATAACGAATTTATATTTTACTCTCTTCTTTAATATTTGTAGAATGCTCTCACTTTAATACTACCTCTCTATATGAATGTTGTTTATACATACATTTATATATATTATTGTTGATATGGCCATCTCTATATATTGTTTGATTTTAACCTTTTATTTAAGCGTTGATTGTTATGATTCTTTTTCTTAGTCCACCTTCTATATTATATTAAATGTCACATTCTATGAATTTCTATGAGTTTAACATCCCCTTTCTGCTTCGGAGAGAACTTAGGATCACTATGGTACTGATGCTATGGTGCGGGAATAGGCGACGCAGTTCTTCTAGATAGGGATTCCTTCTAGATGCTATGGTACTGACACTATGGTACTGACATTCGGGTCTGAGGCTCTGGTCCTGACATTCGTGTCTGTATTCCGATGCTCTGGTCCTGACACTCGTGTCTGTATTCCGATGCTTTCCACTCAATACACGTTGTGTAAGCCTATATAAGGAACAAAACTCCTTGCATTTGGCATCCGCTGTTTGTTTCAAAGGTTTTGTATTTGGCACGCTCTCAATGGGTAATGGGCAGGGAACAAACTCGCAACCAAACTCGGGCGCATTTAACTCGGGCACATTCTCGGGAATGCAATCGGGCACAAACTCGGGAACAATTAACTCGGGCACAGTCAACTCGGGCACAAACTAGGGATCAAACAATTGGCAATCAAGCGTAGACAATCACGCCCCTTGGTCATTCCACAACGATCAGAGCCAACGAAACTCCGGTTCATGGAAGAACAATCAGCAGGACGCACCAACTAACTCATCTGTGAATATGTAAAAGGTTGTGGAACATTAACGAAGAATGAGCGGTAAAGTCCGCGTAAACAAAACTCTAAGTATCTGTCGTGTCATGTCATGTGTTTCTGTGCTGAGCTGTCCACTCAAGACGTTGTCATGTGTTTTGTGTACCTCTTTTTGATCATTTATGTTTTCCACTTTCTATCACTCTGTGTTTTAGCTTATACTCTGAAGCTTTGTAATATCTTTGCAAGCTGAAAAGTATTGTGCTCTTTTGTTTCCCTTTGTGTTTAAATGTTGCTACGTTCTCGCATCTCATAGGAGAGGAGGATAAGAAAACTAGAGCTAGCTTTCATATCTTTAACAATAATCAAATAAGTTATAAAAATGAATTCTCGATATTTCTTTCAATAATATCTAATTCTAGTCTAGCAAAGTAAGGAGAAATATGGTTTGTGTGTTTGATGATCAGTAGGAAGGGGATGGCAACAATGAGAGGGATAATCTAGAAAGCAACTTTTGTGCCTTTCCTTGCAGATAAAATTTCATTGTTGGGTCGTGCACACTGAACAACTCTCTTTTTTTTCTCTACAAGAATTGAATTCATTTTTTATCTTTCGTGAGAAAGTTTTCCAAACAATGGAAGTGGCCTCTGTGAAATGATCAACATCACTCATGTGGAAAATCCATGAAAATGAAGAAACTACCCACAATTTAAAATGGAAGTGGCCTCTGTGAGATGATCAACATCGTCCATGTGGGAAATCCATGAAAATGAAGAAACTACCAAAAATTTAATCTTAAACTAGATAATTCAAACAAAATAATAGTAGAAATAATATCACTAGTGATAAACACATTCCCATATAGTTTTGATGAATGCCACAATTAAGAACATTCAACAGGGAACAAACACAAACAATAACTCTCCTTGGACATTTTAAAAGGCTAGTGGAACAATAATGAAGACTGAGCAGTAAAGTCCGCGTAAACAAAACTCTAAGTATGTTTTGTGTCATGTGTTTCTATGTTGAACTGTCCACTCAATATGTTTTCATGTGTTTCCCATATTTTGTTGTTGTTTGTATTAGCCCATACTCTGAAGCTTTGTAATATCTTCACAAGCTAAAAAGTATCATGCTCTTTTGTTTACCTTTGTGTTTAAATCTTCCTCTGTTCTCACATCTCATAGGAGGGCAGGACAAGAAAAATAGAGCTAGTTTTCTAATCTTTAATGATAATGAAATAAATTACAAAAATAAAAAAAATCAGTGACATGTAAAGGGTCTTAGGTGTGGGCTTCAAACTTAATCAATCACTACAAATCTGAAAAGAAACATATGCTCTTATGTTAGAAGTGAAAATGAAACCTTAGTGGATTATAAATAAAAATCTTGTACAATCTACAATGTTACTAAATGTAGTATATATATCAGTCACTTCATCTAATGTATGGAGTTTAGAGTTTTATTTGGAAATTGACCATCAAATATTTACACAATTACAAACTATAGGTTTAGTTTACATTGGTGAATATTATCCTTTCTCACCTAACATTTCCTTAAACAGTATTTAATTCTAGTTTATGTGCTTGATGGCCGATAGGAACGGAATGACGATAGTGAGATAGATCCGTTAGAAAGCTACTCTTGTGCCTTCCCTTGCAAATAAAATTTCATTGTTTGAGTGGTGCGCACCGAACAACTCACTTGTTTTTCTCTGCAAGACTTGAATTCATTTCTAATATTTTTTCACAAAGTTTTCCGAACAACGGAAGTGGCCTATGTGAAATGATCAACATCACCCATGTGGGAAATCTATGAAAATGCAGAAACTACCAAGAATTCAATCTTAAACTAGATAATTCAATTTACTCTCAACTAAAAGGAAATCACACTCACTAAGGAAATAATTAATAAAAATGAGATTATTGGAGAAGTGTGTGACCCTTGTTCCTATATTTTGAAGTGGTTACACAAACTTTGCTTGGTATTTAGAAGAAGTGAGAGAAACATGAACACTTATAGATCCACATTAATTATCCCTCTATTACATGTTTTGATCCCTCATTTGTCTACTATCTCAACAAAGATAAGGGTACATATGGAAAAGGATAGTCCACATGTGCCTCTCAAAAATCAAGAAGAGGACATGTTGATTGCAAATAATTCAATATTCCATTAATGTATTAACCTTTGTTTAGGATTTATGAAATGTACAACTAATTAATTTACATGTTGACCTATATTAGTATCTTTTTTCATTATTCCATTAATCTAGATTTTATATAGATTAATGGAATAATTTCCATATAAAATCTAGTGTTCCATTGTGTATGGAAGTTGATGTGTTATTGTTTCATTTGTTTTATACTGATAAGGGTTTATATATTAATAAGGATTTTAATATTAATGAAGGTTTGAAGGTTTTAATGTACTACTAATTTACCCCCCACCCTTTGAATTGTCCTACATGTCTAACAATCTTGGATTTTCTTCACGTGCATGACTTGTACATCATTGATAAATGTCACCTAAGCTTCTTACCTTCCTTGTTAGAATTGCACTTTAATTTTGACTTGCACTTGAAACTCAAGAACTAGAAAAGGAGTTGGTGTATTTCTAGCATTAAAATTCATCTATAATTGGGTAGATCATAATGAATATCATCAATAATACCCTCATTTGAAATAGATTTTGACTTCTCAATATGGTCTTTTTATGACCATAAACTCTTGCTTCATCAAAAGTCACATCTCTTGACAAGAAAATTCTATTATTATGAGTATCAATGTTAAAGAATAAATTTATCATTCACATATGACCATTATGAAAAGTGAAAAAGGATAGACAACTTGCCAACAAAAAGGAAAAATAAAAAAACTCATAAGTTTTGAAGATAATTGATGTGCCATATTTTCTTCAAATTTGGTTCATCGATAATCAAATGTTAGAATTTAATATATTTTATATTTATTTCTTTTAGATTACTTTAATTTCTTCTAAATGTATTTTAAATTCTCTTTCACTTGTGAGATATCAAATTAATAATTAAAAAATTATATAATTATAGTATAATATAAATATATTAATTATAATATATAATAAAATATATAATATAAATATTTATACCATTTATTTATTATACTATTGATTTACTATTTATACTTATAAATACATATATTTAATATATAATATATTGTATAAACATATAAAAGTATTAATATATATTATATTTATATTTATATGTATTTATATTATATGTATACAACATATATGTTGTATATTAACATATTTGATAATCCATAGGCACCCAAACCATACATAGAGATCACAATGTAAGGGCCTAACCAGTTAGGACTATATTTCCCCTTTGGTCAGGCGATGCATTTATATTTCTCTTATTCAAACAGAGAACCAAGTCTCAAAGTTTAAAAGTCCTAGCGAGCACACTTTTGTTATATTGCCTTCATAGCGATTGTTGATAAGCTTTAAGATGATCGAGGGACTATAATCAACGCTCATCAAGCATCTCTAGCTAATGCAAATGATTAACTTGGTAGGTTTCATCATCAATTAACCCTTTAATGGAAACTCGTAAAGATGAAATTTTAAACTCTAAAGGCATGATAGCTTCAGTACCATACATGAGATTGTAAGGCATTATTCCCATTGCCATATGGATACCTGTTTGATAGGGCCATGAGATATACATAGTTAATTGAATATGCCAATACTTACCATGCTTACCAACTACTTTACAAAGAATGAGCTCAAGAGTTTTGTTAGATGCTTCTACTTGGACATTAGATTGCAGATAGTATGGCATAGAAAATCTATGTTGGATATGAAATTTTTCTAAGAAATACTTTACTTCCTTATTCTTGAATGGTGTGCCATTATCATAAACAAGTGTAGCAAGAAATCCAAAATGAGAAATAATGTTGTTCATAAGAAAGCTACAAATAGCTTCAACGTTTATGGATTAGAGTGGAATAGCTTTGACCCATTTCATGAAGTAATCAGTAGCGAGAATAATAAAGGTATGTCCCTTGGAAGGAGGTGATATTTTTTTGATAATATCCAATCCTCACATTGTGAATGACCAAGGAGAGGTTTGATTTTGTAAATCTTGGACAGGTGCGTGAATAAGACAACTATGTTGTTGACATGGAAGGAACTTTTTAACAAAGTTGAAGGAATCTTTTGCCATCATTTGCCAATAATACCCCATGCATACCAATCTTCTTGGTAGGGATCTACCACCAAAATGTCCACCTGCAGACCTTGAATGGGCTTCCTTAAGGGAAAGGGGTATTTATACTTTAGTGAGACATTTGAGAAGCAAGTTGTTATACGATTTTTGATAGAGAACATCAGATAAAATAACATAACATGCTGAAATATTTCATATATGTGTGCAATCATTTTTTGTCACATCATCAGGAAAGTTTCTAGTCTTTAAATAGTTATAGGTACTAGAGAACCATTCTCTCGAGTCTACGTGAGAACACACAAAGGATTTGGATTTAGGTTGATTAAAAATTGCTGGGTTCTGCAAGACCTGGACCATGAAGTGGTATTCCTTTGTATCCTCTTCTGAGGGTACCAAGGAAGCAACTCTTGCCATGAAATTAAAATTCCTATTTTCCCTCATAGGGACACTATCTATTGTTAAAGAGGAGAATCGATTAAGCACTTGGACAAAGGGTTTCTCAGTACAGAAACCCTCAGCAAAATTTCTACAACATCTAAACACTTTGTGAATTTAACTCAAACCTCCTTGGGCACGTGGAAGCATTCATTATATCGGCCCCACATGTTGAAAACTTAAAGTTTGTACCTCTCTTTTGAAATGTGTAGATTTGGAATGCAAAAGTTGTAGGGTCTGATGTTGTAAAAAAAATGACATTCCACACACAGAAACCCATAGCCAACAACCCGTAGACAACAACTCACACACAAAAACTCGTAGCAACATTTTTGCAAAGGAAAAGGACTTAGTGAAATTTAGATAGGTGAATTTGGTCAAGAGGAATTGATAGCTCTAAGGTATCTCACAAACTTAGGCTTAGAGATAGGGGAAAAAATGATGCATCAAGAGCTAAAGAAATGGGGTCCTTGCCTTTGGTGGGGCATGTGTGCAAAACATGCACAATATTTATTATTGAAAACCGATAATTGAATTCAAATTTCTAAATGTTAAAATGCCAAACCTAGTGTGAAATTGTCAAGGATGATAATTTTTGACACTACATTAGATGCATGGAAAAATAAAAATAGGAAATAAATTTTCCATTCAATTATCTCTATCTCTTCCATTACTATAAAAAGTAGATTAGTCACTATATTGAATGCAACAAAGATATAGTATGCTTATACAACTATTGTATCAAATTCTTAATAACAACAAAGAATAATAGCAATGTGCACTATATTCTCAATAAATAAATGGTCAATAAATTGCTTCCACAACCTGTGAAGAATATTTGAAAAAAAAAATCAAAAAGAGTACTTGATACCTGAGAACTTTGGAAATAGTGGCTAGGAAAGAATTTCTCCTCCTATTGGGACATTCATAAGAACTGGTTCTTATAAGCTATCAAAAACTAGAACAGTGAAATGGCATGGAACAATGTGAAAATAAATGACTAGAGTTTTAGTTATTAGCTTCATTAACTTACTAATTTATTATATGCTCTTCTTTTGTAATGCTAAGAACTGGGTATTAATGGCTATTGCCTATTTCCAATGTTGTAATTAAACTTTTTTTGATATTGGTAATTAAATCTCAATTTTAAAAAAATAAAAAAGAAACCTATAAATATATTTTCTTCCTAATTACTTATTCTTATTGACACCATATTAAATTAATTATAGGAATTTAAAAAATATCCTGAAACAATAATACATAATATTCATTTCAGCTAGAATATATATTATCAAACTTATATGAAAAGAATCCTAGTGCTGAGAGGTTTTTGCCAATATGGACATTGATTTTATTACAATGTCTTTTACTCAAAAATGGCCTACACATAGTTCACATTTCACATAAACAATCAAATTGAAGGAGTTTCCTATGTCAAATCAAATTGAAGGAGTTTCCTATGTCAATTTTATGATTCTTTGCATTTCACTAAGAAAGTCCCAAATTAATTACATAAATTAATTCTGATCAAATTCATTTTGGATGATCATCATCCTTGACTACAACCTAACCTATAAATTTCTCTAATTTTACCAAAAGAGTAAAATTCTGAAGGATATAAACAAAATCTACAAGAGACTAACTTGAATACTGTCATAACAAGTGGGTGTTACAATGACTATAAATATCGACAAGAAATAAGTAAAAATATTGTGTGTGACCTAGATGTTGGGGCATTACAAATTAATCAAATAGAACTTTCTAGCTATCATTCTGTGGCATGCATAGCCAACAATGAATTACCCCCAATAAAAGGGGTTTGAGCTAAAATTCCAAATTTCTTAAGTATGTAGGTCATGTACGATGCTGTGATTTGATAGTAATAACTACTTCCACCAGCAATACTTATCTTCAAACTATTTGGCCCTTGGGTGGGCATTCATTTCTACTCATGATCCCTTGATGGTTAAATTCCCACTACTTAATTTTCACAGTTGCTACCAAGCCTGGTGGCTTAAACCCAAATGTAAATCGTTATGGTGGCATGTGGTGTCCTTGAGTATCTGGCATTACTTGTTATACCAAGTTTCCATACTCACACCAAAGCTATGTGTCATATTAGCGCATCACAAAAAAGACCACAAGTATTGAAAACACAAACTGGTAAGAGATTGGTTGGTTCCATTGGTAAGCATATAATAAACGAGTAGCTCCCACCTAGAAGATATAGTGCTCAGCAGGAAGTGTTATTGTTCCATGCGGTGGGCCTACACACCACCAAAAACTCAAAATTTTCCTCATCTTCTTCACCTGCTATTACAATTTTTCTTCTTACATGCTTAGCTGCAAGTATCTATCTTCACCACCTATTTTCATCATTATGTTCATGTCCTCCAAAGGACTTATTACTACTGCAATCTCCCTCTTTTCTTCTTCCATATCCTCTTGCACAAGAATCTCTCCTTCAAATAAAATATCAATTTTTCTCATCTCTTCTTTCAAATAAGAGATCTTCTTCACCAAGTTCTTCATCAAATAAAGGACCTTCAAATGCCTTTATTTATGCTCCTCTTTTTTCACTTGAATCTTCATCACATTCACTCCAATATTTAGCTCTTTATTGAGGATAGAAATCTATCATCTTTATACACCATTCAACATCATCCTTTTTGTTCTTTAACAAGCCACCTTCACATAATTTTTCCTCATCTTTTTTCTCATCTACTTTAACTTCCTAGTTTTTCCTAGCTTCTAAGGCATCTATTCTTGCCTTGATCTTTTTCAATTCTTGAAAAATATTTTTCCTCCCAATATTCTTCCGAAAATGGGATTATCGCCTGTCTAATCATGATCCATCAGATCATCTTCCTTGAATACATATTGTGCACACTCTCAATTTACAACTTTTACAACTTGCACACACACAATTTCAAGAGCCAATGCTCTCTACAATTAAAGGCATTCCCTGCAACCAAATTCACACTCACTCTATCATCTACCTAGCCAAGATTCTATAAGATACTCCTCTCAAGATTTACTCTACACACTCTCTCTTAGTAGAGAAAGTTCACGCACCTTCTACCAAGCTTTATCTCCACTAAACTACAACCAAACACTTCACTTCTCTATAGTTGCAAAAATCATAACAATTTCAACACTTCTCCTAGTGAGCTACCCACTTTGATATGATATAGTGCAAATAAATTAATGTGAGCCTTATGAGGAAAATAATTATTTGTAGGTGGAATGAGTTCTTTTCACTGTACACTTTTAACAATGAAGAAATCAAAAGCTATAGGTAGGCAATTTATCCTTCAAATTAATTCATACACCATCCAATTCAACATAAAACAAGAATGAAATTCTCCCAACATTTTATTTAATTAAGTTGTCTTATTAATCTTTATACAATCAACTCCAAAATACCACTCATAGAATTCATGTTGTAAATTCCCTCTCCTAATTTCAATGTCTCATTCCTAGCAACAAATTTGACATAAAAATCTGCAATAAAATTCTATTGTTTTAAACAAAATTACCCTTCCTGGAGAACTTCAACATCTCCCCTGGAAATCTAGATTGATTACCATCATTTAAAAAATTTGGGCTCTTTTCTAAACCTTCTCTCTTCAACCTTCAATGACAACAACATCAATTTTTTTTTTCTTTTTTTGTTTCTTTCATGACATCCAATTTCTTAGCTTTTCCCTTTCTAGCCAACTCTCCATTTCCTCTTTTTTCTCTTCTCTATCTCTTCATTTCTCCAATGCCTCTTTTATCTTTTTGGTTTTTTTTAAAAATAAAAATTTACAATTTTCACCAAAAAAGATAATAGATTAAAATACAAATGTTGCCTAGCAATTCTACTTTTTTAAATTTCAATGTGAGCATAAGAATTAATTAAATAATTAATTCAAATTTCTCCTATGACTCCACTTGAATTCTATTTGAAGAGTATGAAATTAAATTCATCAATTGTCGCATGCACACCAAAACCAAAAATCTTAAATTAAATCAATTGTAATGAAAATCACACATTTTTCTTTTTTGGGTAATGAGGATTGCCATACACATGGAATGATCCTGCATGCTCTGAGGTAGCGGATCTCCATGTGATAGTCTTCTTCTATTCTCTTTTCTTTAAGATAGTGAGTGCTTGTTAGTGATCCCTTCTTTCTTTTCTTCTAGATAGTGATTGCTTTGGGTAGGAAGCCCTTCTGATAGTGAGCCTATTATAATCAAATTTCAAATATAGATTTGATACTCACCATGGTGTTTCCCTTATTAGGGTTTTGCATATAAAATCTAGTGTTCTATTGTGTATAGTAGTTGATGTGTTGTTCTTTCATTTTTTTTATACTGATAAGGGTTTATATATTAACAAGGGTTTTAATATTAATGAATGTTTGAAGGTTTTAATGTACAACTAATTTACCCCCCACCCTCTCAATTGTCCTATGTTTCTAACAATTTTGGATTTTCTTCATGTGCATGACTTGTACATCGTTGATAAATGTCACCTAAGCTTCTTACCTTATTAGAATTGCACTTTAATTTTCACTTGAACTTGAAACTTAAGAACTAGAAAAGGAGTTACTTGGTGTATTTCTAGCATTAAAATTGAAGTATAAGTGGGCAGATCATAATGAAAATCATCAATAATTTCACCATTTGAAACAGATATTGACTTCTCAATATGGTCTTTTTATGACCATAAACTCCCCCTTCATAAAAAATGACATCTCTTGACATGAAAATTCTATTATTATGAGTATCAATGTTAAAAGAATAATTTTATCATTCGTATTTGACCATTATAAGAAATGAAAAAGGATAGACAACTTGCCAAGAAAAAGGCTAAAGAAAAAAACTCATAAGTTTTGAAGATAATTGATGTGCCATATTTTCTTCAAATTTTCTTCATCGATAATCAAATGTTTCAATACAACATTTTTATATTTTTTTATTTTAGATTACTTTAATTTCTTCTAAATGTATTTTAAATTAAATAAATAATTTTTTTTATCCAACATTTATTTCAAATATAATAGCCAAAATGATTAAGAAGCATTGTTGAAACATAAAGAAATTTAGTATCTAATTACGGTTCGTTATGGGGAGCTTGTCATGAGATCCCCTGTGTGGTCTTCATGGCTATTTTGTAGTGGGTATAGGCCCTACTACTATTTATATTAATCATGCATCATTTCAAAAATCATCATATGTTGATCAATATGTTACTTTCATCCACCATTTGAAGTGTAAGAAAATTCATTACAATATTACTTCAAGTCACCATTGACACATTAGGATTATCACATTCATGTCATTACACTCCAAAACTCATGACCATTGTAAGACACTTCTTAGCATAATAAGTATAAATACAAATAAATCATGAATGAATAGTAAACATAAAATAAAATAATTAAAATATTACAAAATAAAATATGTCTTGAAATCATTAAAATACTAAATTCAAAATAAATTTTATTTCTAACATTTTTTTTAAGGAAAGTACAATGCCTTTATGTGAAATTTGTTTAAATTTGTAGCCAAATTTTTTATATTGAATTTTTTAATTTTTTTACTATATTATTAATCCACAAAATTGTGGAAGAGTGATTTGGATTGTTTTCACTTATTCATCTTTTCCTTCCTATGTGATAAACAAATTTCATTAGTTCATAAATGTCTGTGTGAAAGAGAGAGAGTGTGTGTCTTTTAAGTGAACATTTCACAATTCTCATTCACTTGTGAGATATCAAATTCATTTATACATTAAGAGAGGTAGGCTTCTTATTACCTTTCACTAATAATATGTTTTAATTTAACTTTACTTCCCTTTTGATTATTCTTAAATCACGTGACTATAATGAATTTATATTTTACTCTCTTCTTTGATATTTGTAGTATGCTCTCACTTTAATGCCATCTCTCTATATAGATGTTTATACATCAATTTATATGTATTGTTGTTGATGTTTCCACCTCTATATATTGTTTGATTTTAACATTTTATTTAAGTGTTGATTGTTAATAGGGATAACTTTAAGAAACCCCCCCTCGGCGAAGGTGTAAAATCCTGGTGAATCTTTCCTTTTATTTGAAAAAATATATTAATTTTCCTAGTCAATCTATGCACATTATTAAAAAAAAATTGTAAAATCTTGGCAAGTATTAATGAATAATTGGTAAAAGTAATAATCACAGTGGCGAATCCTAGCAAATAATCACTAAAAAGATTAATTACAATGGTGAATCTTTCCTTTTAAAATTTGCTAATGATTTTTGATTTACAATAGCGATGTAAAATTGACAAATGAAATTGTGCCATGTTTTGACACATCACTCGTCCATCACCCTTGTCTATCACACCAAACTGTTGACTGTTCCTTCTGGTCTCCACCAAGACACGCATACACCACTTGTGCAATTCTAGAGAATCAAGATGGGAATTATCTACAATATTTGCAACAAGTCTCCCAAAAAGGACTTAAATATTTAACTCCCAACCTCCAAGTGGTCCCCACATCTATCGACATCGATGTCACTACCATATGTGCTCATCACCATCCACACAAACTAGTCCCACCATAGATTGGCTTGTCACCTAGTCAGAGAAACCACAAACTTCACAACCTCCAGTCGGAGGTTAGGAAACTCCAAGATGCCACAAAAACAAAGAAGATCGACCAGTTGGGAAGTTAAGAAACTTTTGAACACCGCGACAAGGTTCCAAGGTTAGAGAAGTCAACAATCCCTCAACCAACACACTGTCACCTGATTTCAAACTTCCAGAACCCCATGACATAGGTTACAAGGTTCAACTTTTGGGTGATAGGTCGACAATGAAGACCATTGATTATATTTTTAATCGATTCGTTGCAGGTTGATTCTATGACCTAATACGCACGTTCCTTTTAAAAGGATTGTTGAGGCCCATAATTTTTTTTGGGCCACATGACTAGGTTTAATTGTGTGGACCAAAACAAATTCTAGGCCTCAACAAGCCTTTTCAAAGGAATGTGTGTATTAGGGCATGAAATCAACCTGTAGCTATCTTATTAAAAAGATAATTGATGATTCGATGACAATAAATAAAAGCCCTATTCAAGGCTAAAGTATCCCTAAAATTAAATGCTAATCTATTATTGTGGAAATATTGCCCCAAAATTAATGGTAGTAATATAATATTACTGGCAAATTTAATTAATATTTGTAATTATAGTATAAACTATTGGAAAATTAGTTCCAATGACGCATCATTTACAGAGGTGAATTATTTGAGACAAAATTATTTTTTTTGTAAAAACTTGGCAATTCAACATTCTTTTTAGCTTGTACTATTGGCCATTTCTGGATATTTCAATTTCAATTATTAGCCAATTGGTGAAGATTCACCACTAAATTTTTCCCTGATTCTTATGATTCTTATTCTTAGTCCACCTTCTATGTTATATTAAATGTCACATTCTATATATTTCATGTCTTATCCTTCCCCACATATCTAACATCGCCTTTCTGCTTTGGAGAGAACTTAGGATCACTATGGTAATGATGCTATGGTGCAGGAATAGGCAATCTGGTTCTTCTAGATAGGGATGACATAATCTTGATACCTTCTAGATGTTATGGTACTAACATTCGGGTCTAAGGCTCTGGTCCTGACATTCGTGTACACATTTTGATGCTCTGGTCCTAACATTCAAGTCTGTATTTCAATGCTTTCCACTCAATAAACATTGTGTAATCCTATATAAGGAACAAAACTCCTTGTATTTGGCATCCCTTGTTTGTTTCAAATATTTTTTTTTTTATTGGTTGAGAAAACTAGCATTAGTGCTCTCAACAGGTAATGAGTAGGGAACAAACTCGCAACCAAACTCAAGCACATTTATGGGAATGCAATCGGGCACAAAGTTGGGAATAATTAACTTGGGAATAGTTAACTCAGGCACAAACTTGGGAACAAACAATTAGCAATCAATCATAGACAATCATGCCCCTTGATCATTCCACAATCATCAGAGCCAATGAAACTCCAGTTCATCGAAGAACAATCAACAAGGCACACCAACTAACTCATCTATGAATATGTAAAAGGATGGTTGAACATTAATGAAGAATGAACGATAAACTCTGTGTAAACAAAACTCTAAGTATGTGTCATGTCATGTGTTTCTGTGTTGAGCTATCCACTCAATACATTGTCATGTGTTTCGTGTACCTCTTTTTGGTCATTTATGTTTTCCAGATCCCGTCATTGTCTATTTTAGCCCATATTTTGAAGCTTTGTAATATCTTTACAAGCTGAAAAATATTGTGCTCTTTTGTTTCCCTTGGTGTTTAAATGTTACTACGTTCTCGCATCTCACAAGAGAGGAGGAAAAGAGAAGTAGATCTAGTTTTCCTATCTTTAAAAGTAATCAAATAAGTTATAAAAAATAATTCTTGATATTTCTTTCAATAATATTTAATTCTAGTCTAGGGAAGTAAGGAGAAATATGGTTTATGTGTTTGATGATCAGTAGGAAAGGGATGGAAACAATGAGAGGGATCATCCAAAAAGAAACACTTGTGCCTTTCCTTGTGGATAAAATTTCATTATTGGGTTGTGAACATCGAAAAACTCTCTTTTTTTCTCTACAAGAATTGAATTCATCTTTTATCTTTCATGACAATGTTTTCTAAACAATGGAAATGGCCTCTATGAAATGATCAACATCACCCATGTGGGAAATCCATGAAAATGAAGAAACTACCCACAATTTAAAATGGAAGTGGCCTCTGCAAAATGATAAACATCATCCATGTGGGAAATCCGTGAAAATGAAGAAACTACCAAAAATTTAATCTTAAACTAGATAATCCAAACAAAATAACAGTAGAAATAATATCACTAGTGATAAACATATTCCCTTATAGTTTTGATGAATGCCACAATTAAGAACATTCAATAGGGAACAAACACAAACTGTATACACATAAAAATGGTCATGTCTATAATCCTAGCAATTAATTAAATACTTATTATTTAATTAATTTTTCTAAAAATCCTCTACATATGATTAAATTTAATTAATTTAATTATATTGTTCATTCATCTTATTCTTCTTTTGTAATTAAATAAATCTAATTTATTTAATTATTTTCATACGTCCACTTAATTAATTAAATAAATACATTTTATTTATTTAAATTAATTATCATTGTTTAAATTTAAATTAAATCTTTTGATTTAATTAAGTTTAAATATCTCTTTTTCTTCTATTTTAATTTCTTCTTCTAATTAATTAAATATTTCATTTAATTAATTTTATAAAAGAGATTTAATTAAATAAAATTTATTTAGTTAAAGATCTTATGCTTTCTTTCTAAAATCACAACTAGATATTTTATTATCTTTTGTTTTCTTCTCATATCATAATTAAATATTTTATTTAATTATGAGATCTACTTTTTTCAAAAATCCTGATTAAAGCTTTCTTCTTATCACAAACTTTCTTTTGCTTTAAAAGCTTAATTAAATATTTCATTTAATTAAGAAAAAGCTGAATATCCTCCACAAATAAATAATTGATTTTTTTTAATCCATTATTTATTAGCTTTAAATCTTTCTTTTATTCTTTTAAAGAAAGATTATTTCTTATCTTCTTATCTTTTCCTCTTTCATAAAAATGGAAAAATCTTGTTTTTAGGTTTTCTTCTATTTTCTCTTCAGTTTCATCCTTCTTCAGCCATTCGATCTGCCAGGAATTATCACAACCATCAGTCAAGAAAACTAATCAGAATCATTCAAAAAACTCTATAAATACCTATGTGAATCCAGGCATTGGTAATAGGCAATTAATTAGAGTTCATGCATTTAATTCATCTAGTATTATAGCATCATGTTTACTTCAAGCATATTAGTTCAATTCAATATCATAGCTTAATCTTGCATCATGCATCATATTTAAATCTCATTCTTTAGGGAGACATTTTGTTGAGCCTAGCCAACAATCTAAGAGCAAAAGCTGGAATCGACAAAAACACTGAAGATAGAGGACAATAGGATGACAATCGAAGCAGAATACTTGAGTTTGCATTTACTTATCTTTTATGTTTTGTTTTGATACAATGATTTATTGGTGTGCTTGAATAGTATTTGTTTTCAATTAATTTATGCATATTATTTTTTATCACACATTTTTGGCACCCACCGTGAGGCCTATGCCCCCATTTTAGACTTCTTTCTTGTAGGTCTTCTTGCAGGTTTTCTGGCATCCGGTAGCGCATCTGAGAGATCCAAAAAAAAATCATTTTGCAGGTTCTTCAGTGTACTTGAAGACTGTTTCAGCGCATCTAGGAATTTCTGAAGAGCATATAGGAAATGGAATGGCACATCTGGGCATTTCTGCAGAGCATATAGGAGTTTAATTACCACATATAGGACATCATTTGAGTGCATTCAAATCTGTTTCGAAAAAATTTTGAAAAAAAAATTGCATTTAGTTTAGCGCATCCAGTGTCTTTTCTTGCACATCCGGGCTCCTTTTTCGCGCATCCGGGTTCTATTTTTGCACATATAGGTTCTATTTTTGTACATATAGGTTATGTTTCTGCGCATTTGGGTTCTATTATTACGCATCTGGGTTCTGTTTCTGCGCATCTGGGAAACAAAGTCGCGCATTTGGGTTGTAACAGAGATTCTGAGTCTGACGCCTTGCAGACATAATTTCTTTTTTTTTTTTTCTTGTTGGATTTAAAATGAATCAATCTAGGGTAGCCACCACATCTTTATCATGTAGTTAAAATGAACCCCATGTCTGTTGTGAAGCAAAATCTTCACTTAGATTAAATCATTTTTGATTTTGGTGCACCTAAAATGAATCTATCTACTCTTCTTGACTATGTTTGAAAGTGGTAGGTGATTATGCTCTCACCTTGTGCAAACTAGGTGATCAGAAAACCAGACCCACTTTTCCCTGTGTAACCTTGACTTGATAATCGAAGTATCCTCTCCCCTTGCGCACTTGTGCGATCCTAGGTGCAAGAGAAATGGTTATTAACTCTAGAAATTGGGCCTACCTAGGGATTTCATCACCTCAACGTGACTCAAACTGGCAACGGAGCTAAGGCCAAGCTACCCCCAACTGGTATATAAATGTAAATCTTAAGGGAAAACCTAAGGTTGCTTGTGCGGATGTGTCATACGGACGGAGTTGTACTCCCTTAAACCTTGTTGAGCTTAACCTCTTCAGGCTGGAGTGTCACCTTAATGGTGATTAATCTCTTACCCCATGTATGGCCACTCGAACGGGGGTCCCAAACTAAATACCATTGTTTAGAAAGCCAAAAACCTTCTATCTGCTAGTCCAGCACCGGTCGGTGTGAAACCTTCCACACTTTCGTAGTCTTTAGTAGAGGTGATCAGCTCGCCATGGGAGTTTCATGGGGATGGGAAGCTTGGTTGGCGTAAGAAAAGAGTGCACTGTAAGGGGGAGCCCATGCAGCTAAGCTTCTAAATTCACACGCTACTAATATGTGGTTGGGGAAACCCACGTGGAATCTAGCAGATATTGTCCTGGCCTAACCTAGGTTATGCTTGTCTTATTCTGTGCTTGGTTATGATCAACTTAAATAAGACTGTTTACTATGTTTTCAAAAATATTAATTCAGATAAAAGATCATCCAAAATAAACATGAAAAACTTCAGCTAAAACTGGTCAAAAAAATTCTTTAGAAAACTGTTTTAGTGCATCTAGGAAAAATTGCAGCGCATTTAGACTATGTTCTGGCGCATCCACTGGCTGGTTCAGCGCATCTGAGTCATTTTTCAGCGCATTTAGGAACTATTTTATTGCATCTATGCTCTATTTTTGTGCATTCAAGGCATTCTGCAGTGCATTTGACTCTTTCTCCAATGCATATACCTCTTTTTGCAGCGCATTTAGGAAACAAAATAGCGCTTTTAGGTTTCTGTCAAATTTTTTTTACACAGACCAGAATTTCTGATATTTCTCTCCCATGTTGAGAAAGTGGAAATCAACTAAGTTTATCAAGAAATCATTCTTCAATAGGATCAAGAAGCCCAAAAGAAACTTAAGTTACAAAAAGACTTTAGACCACAGAGAATTCTTGTATAAGAGTCGACACATCTTGCTCCATTATCGGACATTTCTCCATAGATACCAAGATTACATTAGAGGATTCACTACCGATTGCGCTGTAGAACCTTTGGCTACTCAAGCTTATTATCAAATATTAGCATTATCTCAACATCACAATCTTAATCAACCTCTTGAGTTTGAGAATATACCACAACCTTTGATCAAATATTCAACGCATCCTAGTCAAATCCTTCAGTGACCTGTGATCACATCATAGGATTCTTTCCATATGCCTATTTTTACAAGATCTCCACAACAAACTAGGAGAAAACTCTCAACAAGAAACTCCTACCCACAACATTCAAGAAGAAGGTGAACGTGATAATCCTCATTTTAGTGTGAATCAAAATCCTCTTTTCAGTGACGACAATATGGCTAATAGAGAGGTAAATCCACCTCATAAGAACAAAGACATGAAAAAAACTCCCGTAGATAGTGATGATGAGCAAGAGGAAGAACTTCACCTTAGAGAGGCTAAACAAGACCCCAAGTTTCTTAAAGCCATAGAAAAGATCCTACAACTTGACAAAGAAAAGTATTTTCTCTTCCTAGCCGATCAAGGAGCTAAACTGCCTAAGGATTTTGATACTGAGAAATTAAAGAGCAAAGAAGAAGAAACATCCCCATCTAATCTTACTGCTCTTACGCAAAAATTTAAGGCACTCCAAGGACAAATCAAAGAGTTACAAGGGGGGAACACAACAAAGAAATACACTCTTGATGACATATGTCCTTATCCTTTTGATAGAAGTCTCAACATGATTCCATTTCCTAAACATTGTGAAATTCCCAAAGTTGATCGTTATAATGGGAAATCAGATCCAATTGACCACATTAGAGACTTCTGAAACATGACATTGGAATTCGCCCACGAGGATACTTATTTATTGTGATTATTCCCTCAGAGCCTTGGAGTTAACTCTATGGAATGGTTATCTAAGATTACACCTCCTATTCAAACATTTGAGGAATTGATCAATTTGTTCATAACACAATACGCCTACAATATCCAACACCAAATCACCATGATTGATCTTTGCAAAGTTGCACAAAAACTTGGTGAACCTTTCACTACCTTTCTTCAAAGATGGAGAAGAATGTTCGCTAGGTACCCACGACATATTCTTGAAAAGGAAAAAATGGTTACTTTCATCAATAGCCTAAACTCAAAAATGAGCTATCACTTAAATCTACATTGTCCACCCTCCTTTGAGAAATTGATTGAGGATGCCATCACCATCAAAGGTGCTTTGGTCAAAAGAGGGACAATAAAACTTGACAGGGACAACCCTAGCTCATCTAACCATTACAACAATCAAGACAAGTCTAAATTTTGGACTCATAACAAAAACATTGTAAACGATGGTGTTGTAGATGAAAATCATGTCACGTCTAATTTGTTTGTTCTAAGTACTCCAAATACTACTCGTAACAATAATTACAACAATGTCAATTTAGTCGCGAATCAAGGAAACAATCTTCCACCTCCAACAAACAATAATCAGGGGAATGTCAACAACCAAAACTATCGTGGAAACAACAACAACAACAACAACACCTTAGGAAATGCCTCAAACACGAACCCACAACACTTTTCATTCTTCTCTAGTAGAAGAACTTTCACTCCACTAGGACAATCCTTGGAATCTACTTTCAAAGAGGTTATGGAAAAAAATGTCCTTACTTTACCACCTCAACGTAATTATGAACCTAGTGTAAAACCTCCATCATGGAATGAAGCTTATTATTGTGACTATCATAGGTGCAGAGGTCATCGTACAAACAACTATCAAGCTTTGAAGCATGCTATTTAGGACCTAATTGACAAAGGCATTATCATAGTAGAAGGACAACAAAAATCCAATGAAGATCACCAAGCATTTCACAACCCTTTACCAAATTATCAAAAGGGAGAGTCTTCTGACAAAAATGTGAACCAAATCGATGACATTGTAATCCGTCACCTCTATACAGATGATGAGCGAGTCAACGTTATAAAAATCAATGAGGAAATAGACAATGGACAAGTTAATGTCACAACGAGAGCACAAGCTAAAGCTGTATTGAAGGGTGCCTCTTCGAAATCCACTGAGACCTTCCCTCAATATCAATATGACCTAGTTAACCAAATTCGAAAGACTTTGGCCCAAATTTCCATTTTAGAACTCCTGAAGATTTCTCCTGCACATAAGGAAATTTTAGACAAGGCCCTTTTTGAAACAACTGTATCCACGGATTTGGATGTGAACCGATTTCAAGCCATGGTAGGACATTTTTCCTCACCTACATGTCTTTCATTTTTAGAAAAAGATGATGTTTCCATGACTCATCCCCATAATTCATCATTATACTTAGAGGTCATGATCCATAAATTTTGTGTTAAACATGTCCTAATAGATGGAGGGGCTGGTTTAAATATATGTACCTTGAAGGTGGTTCAAGCTTTAGGATTTTTAGAGGACTCCATTGATCCTAGAAGGAAGATTACTATAAAAGCCTATGATGATGAGGAAAGAACATCTAAAGGTCTAATCATGCTACCAATGAGAGTGGGACCTGTTATCAAAAATACCTTTTGTCAAGTTTTAGACTGGGATCTTGCATACAACATCTTGTTGGGTCATCCTTGGCTTCATGAAATGCAAGCTATTTTGTCCACTTACCATCAATGTCTTAGGTTTCCATATGACAGATAGGAAATCACTATATTAGCTGATAATTCAAACACCCAAACTTGTGCCAATGTCAAAGCTAATCAAGATACTTTGGTTCCAAACAATTGAGAAGCACTTGCTAATACTTCTCCTAATAATGATACACAAACCAGTCAATTATCCAAAAGCTTTGACAAGAAACTGCCATTCAAGGAAAGCGGAGTTGGGGAATATTCTCTTTGTCTTGCTAATCTACCTACATCTCCTCAATCACATGGACAAGCTTCTATTACACAACAACAGATATTAATAGCATCAACATCAGCACAAATACAAACAGAGCCAACTACCAAGTTTAATGGACAATTTATCAAAGAAAAATTCCCCATGGGAGATCCTGAGGATACAACAATTCTGGATTGGCTCTATAAGGATGAAGAGGAAATAGTTCTAAATGTCACCTTACCAACGGATCGGTATGGAAAAGGGTATTCCATCATGCAAAAGATGGGATATGACAATAGTCCTCTTGGAAAAAGAAAGGAAGGCATAGTTGAGCCTATCCATCTCCTAGGGCTTGCTGCATATGATAAAACTGGACTAGGCTATGACGCTACCCCATCCAAACAATCACAAGGTAATGTTTTTACACTGCAAGAAGGTTCTGATAAGAAAGAGGCATCTTTGGCATCAATCCTGATTTTCATAGAAAATAACTCTGATACAGATTCTGCTGAATATGAATGGGATACCATCCATGATGATGAATTTTGGAGAGACAAAGAGGTAGATGTCATACACAAGTATATGGCCACTTTAATCAAAGGAGAAGGTTCAAGGTCCCAACCACAAGAATATGAACCACAACGTAACTATGAATCTAGTGATACTGAGTCAGATTTTAACGAACAAGACTATCAGGAGAATAGTACCATCATTGACTTACCTCATACCTCGGATCTTATCGATAACTCTGTCTTGACCCTAACCATCACCGATTTCACACGACCAAATGACTTGTTACCTTTAATCCATCCTGATCTCATTGATTGGGATCTAATTGAACCTATTAATATACCTAATTTTCCAAATGATGAAGCTATCATAAACTTCTTTTCCGTAGATGATGTAAATAATTTTTCCACTAGTGATTTTCGGTATGAAGTCTTTAATCAGGAGAGTGTCAAGTCTCCTAGCTACAAAAATGAAAATAAAGAAAAATGATGTAGTGGTGAAAACTAGAATCTAGTAGTACTAGATCAAACAAAAGATAAAATAAAGAGTATGAGATGGTGAAAACCTTTTTAAGGCACCAGCTGATGGGACTCTTGACACTCTCCCAGAGCACTATCATGAGTGATCACCCATCTTGATCGAGCCTACAAAGGAAATCAATATTGCAACTACAGATAATCCAAGGATTCTATAGGTAGCTGAATCAATGACAGATAAAGAAATCCCAGAGTTCATGAACTTTCTCAAAGAAAATCAAGTCAATTTTGCTTGGTCATATGCAGACATGCTAGGTCTAGATCCTGATCTCATAATGCATCATTTGTCTATTAAAACAGGAGTTAAACCAGTGAAACAAAAAATTAGAAATATGCATCCTCATGTTGCACTACTAGTTAAAGAAGAACTCAAGAAACTCCTAGATGCAAGATTTATAAGATCAATTGCCTATGCAGAATGGATCTCCAATATTGTCCCAGTAGCAAAGCTGGATAAATGCATTAGAGTATGCACTGATTTTAGATATCTTAACAAAGCTTTCCCTAAGGATGACTTTCCACTTCCAAGTATTGACACTATAGTTGATTTAACAGCTGGCCATGCCATGTATTCATTAATGGATGGTTTCTCTGGTTACAACCAAATCAAGATTGCACCAGAAGACCAAGAGAAAATAGCTTTCACTTGTTCGTGGGGCATGTACTGTTGGAATGTCATGCCTTTTGGCTTAAAGAATGTTGGGGCTACTTATCAAAGAGCTATGACTATGATCTTTCATGACATGATGCACACTTTCATGGAAGATTATGTGGATGACATATTGGAAAAATCATACACCAGAGAAGGACACTTGGAGATATTGTCTAAAATATTTACCAGATTGGAAAAATTCAAAGTTTGCCTAAATCCTAAGAAATGTGTTTTTGGGGTCACATCTGGAAAACTTTTAGGATATATCATTTTAGAAAAGGGAATTGAAGTAGATCCTACTAAAGTTTAGGCAATCATGAAGATGCCTCCCCCAAAGAACATCAGTCATTTGAGATCATTATAGGGGTGACTTCAATCCATAAGAAGATTCATTGCACAATTGGCTGACAAAAGTCTACCATTCAGACATCTCCTGCATAAGAATGTTCCTTTTAGATGGGATGACAAATGTGAAATGGAATTTCAACAAATCAAGCAGTACCTAATGAACCCACCAGTTCTAGTACCACCAAATCCAGACAAACCATTGATCTTGTATATTGCCACAACCAAGACATCCTTGGGGGCATTATTAGCACAAGAAGACCGTGAAGGAAAAGAATGTGCAATCTATTACATCAGCAGAACACTAACAAGTCATGAACTTAACTACACTTTCATTGAGAAGGCTTGTTTAGCAGTAGTCTTTGCTTCACAGAAATTTTGACATTACATGCTAACTCATACAATCAATCTTGTTTCAAAAATTGATCCACTCAAGTATCTATTGAGTAAAGCATCACTAACAGGAAGGTTAGCAAAATGGGTCATGATTTTGAGTGAGTTTGACATCCACTATGTTGTTCGCAAAGCAATCAAGGGACAAGTTATTGTAGATCAACTAGCAGACACTTCTCTACAAACAGAGCACCCCTTACACATTGAATTTACAGATGCTAATGTTTTCACTGCAGAATCTAAGCAACTATGGTCCTTATACTTTGATGGCTCTTTTACTCAACATGGATCGGGGGCAGGCATTCTCTTTGTCACCCCTCAAGGACATACCATTCCTCAGTCATATAGGCTAATGTTTCCATGCACCAATAACATAGCTGAATATGAAGCACTAATCACTGGACTAAAGACAACATTGGAATGGAGGATTACTGAGCTACAAGTTTATGGTGACTCACAACTAATTATTAATCAAATCAATGATGATTATCAGACTAAATATGACAAGTTGTTGCCATACAAGAAGATGATCAATGACTTCAAAATGTAATTTGTGGACATTCAGTTCACACAAATTCCAAGGATTGATAACAAAGTGGCTGATGCTATGGCTACGATTGCATCATTGGTACAACTCCTAGAAAAATAGACTCGCTATGAATTTCTGGTGAAACAAATATTTACACCTGCTTATGACACACCTGAAAGCCAAATTATCTGCCACTTGGTAGGATCTGATTCACCCTAGTATGGTAAGATTTATGCCTACCTAAAAGATGACATTTTACCACCTAATTTATCTCGTAACCAAAAACATAACTTTATCCGACAATCCTCTCGATATACCCTTATTGCTGATACCCTTTATCGCTGTGGTCTTGATGGTACTTTACTTCAATGTCTTGAACATGACGAATCTGACAAAGCTTTACAAGAAGTTCATGGGGAATTTGTGGTACTCATTCGAGTGGACTAACCTTATCCAAGAAATTGATTAGAATGGGTTACTACTGGCCTACAATGGAGAGGGAATCATTTACTTTTGTTAGAACATGCTCAAAATGTAAGATTCATGGGAATCTTATTCACGCTCTTGCATAAGAGCTTCACTCATTCACACCAACCTGGCCATTTTCTCAATGGGGGTTAGATCTAGTAGGAAAAATTCATCCTTCATCTTCAAATGGGCATAAGTTCATCATCACGACAATAGAATATTTCACTAAGTGGATTGAGGCAGTACCTCTATCTAAAGTCACCGGAAAACAAATTTCATCCTTCATACTCAACTACATTATTTGTCGATATGGTGTTCTTAATGCCATTATTACAGATAATGGTCGACCTTTCAAGAATCAAGATGTTGATGAACTTTGTGAAAGATTCCATATTCAGCACAGATATTCAACGCCTTACTATCCACAAGGGAATGGTCAAGTAGAGGCCTCAAACAAGACTATACTAAAGATTTTGAAGAAGACTGTCAATGATTCAGGGAAAGATTGGCATGTTCAACTCAATCCTGCCTTGTGGGCTTACAGAACTAGTGTCTGAACGCCAATGGGAGCAACACCCTTTGCCCTTGTCTATGGAGTAGAAGCCATATTGCCTTTAGAGGTTGAAATACCTTCACTAAGAGTATCACTGAAAGGTCTCATAACAGATAATGAATACAATGTTTCCCAACTACAAGAGTTAGAACTTTTAGATGAAAAGAGACAGAGAGCAGCTGACCATTTGAAAGCATACCAACAGATGATGTCTCGCAACTATAATCACAAAGTAAAACCACGTACCTTTCAGGTGGGTGATCTAGTTCTGAAAGAGAACCCACGCAATCAACAAGACAGAGAAAAGAAAGGAAAGTTTGAACCAAATTGGCTAGGCCCTTATGTGGTTATTGCAATCTACGGTTCAGGAGCATACAAGTTATCAATGCCAGAAGGAGACCTATTTGACGAACCTATTAACAGTATGCATCTTAAGAAATTTTATGTTTAAGCAGAAAAAGTCCGAAAAAATTCAAAAGAAAAAGTCCTGAAATACAAAATAAAAAAGACCGAAAAAATTAAAAAAAAAAAGTAGTCCGAAAAAATTCAAATAAAAAGTCCTGAAAAAATTCAAAAACAGTGGAAAAAATAAAAAAAATAAAAATAAAATGTCATAGGGTGAAAACCTGGCAAATAGGTAGTCTACTAACAGAAAAATACAAAAAAATTAAAAAGAAATTAGAAAAATGCAATAAATACAGAAAGTGAAAATCTGGCAAATAGACGCTATCTGTACCTCTCCATCTATTAGTTCCTATTTCACACTTTGGCTTTTTAGCTTTCCTTTTCCACATCTTAGGGTTATAATCGCATCATTTTGCCGTCATTTTGCCTAGAGTGATAAAACGTCTTACCATGGCTTAATTATTGTACATATTCCTTTCCGCAAGTTGTTTCAATAAACAGGGCAAAAACTCAACTGGGGGAACTTAACTTTCAGAGCATACTAAAACAGCTGGACTATGTCATAAGATCCGATCATACGAACAAACAATCAACTCATGCGAAACCTTATTCGATCATTGAGCCTTCTCATGAAACACTTCTCAGCAAATACCATATCATTGTCTATTGGATGATCCAAAAATCTGAATAATGTATGAAATAACAGTATTACATGTTTGACCAAAGGTTGTTTGATTTTCGATATCATAACTCTGGAGCACACTCGATGATGTACTGAACTAGAGTGGCAAGGAATGAGAATGATTTTTCTTTGTCTGTTGTCTTGAGGTTAATAGTCAATTTGATGCAAATATGTCACAGGACATGATGACCAAAGCAATATCATCGATGACAGTTCCACATTTGCATCAGAAAGGTGGTTAATCTTTGTCTGTTTATGCAAGAAATGCTCAGGTCATCTCGGTTCAATTATACCTCGATGCTTGTGTTCGCTTGCTATATCAAAATTCATGAAAGTTGTACTCTGGTCATCACTGGTGCTAATTTCCCTTATGATGCTTGTACATACTTCAACATTTTAAATGCTCTATGATGATTCAAGAAGGCTTATAACAGGCTCAACAAATTGTTTAGTTACATTTAGTTGCATATTTGTTAGATCATTGTATATATCTGCATATTGGATTCACATTAGTGTTTTAAAAGCTGAATGAAAACATTAACGGTTGTCATATAGTTTTGAACTCTTTGTGGAGGACATTTGGACATTTGATTCATTTATCACTCATTCATTTTTATCATTATCATTATCATTTTATCATTTTCATTTTATCATTATCCTCATCATTTTCATTTATCATTCATTCATTTTATCATTCATTCATGTTATCATTATCATCATCATTCTCATGTATCATTCATTCCTTTTATCATTCATTATCATGTTATCATTATCCTCATCATTTTCATTTATCATTCATTCATTTTATCATTCATTATCATGTTATCATTATCATCATCATTCTCATTTATCATTCATTCATGTTATCATTCATTCATTTGTATCATTATCATCATCATTCTCATGTATCATTCTTTCATTTTATCATTCATCATCATTTTATCATTATCATCATCATTCTCATTTATCATTCATTCATTTTATCATTTATTTTATCATCCATTTCCCATTCTCATCATCATTATCATTTTAATCATTTCTATTTTATTGTTACCATTTCTCATTCAATCATTTTATCATTATCATTTTATCATTTATCATTTGCTATTATTTATCATCATCATCTCATATCATTTCATTACCATTCCACATTATTTCATTATCATCACATTACCATTTTCATGACATAAACATTACCAAACATATCATTTATCTTTTCATCATTATCATTATCAGTATCACATTCATTATCTATCATTTTCATATCATACTATTCACTTCTGCATTTGCTACAAAAATTCAAAAATCAACAAACTCATATCTACATCATCGCAAATCATTGCATCTACATCATCCATTCACATCATATCATTAAATCATCTTGCATCATAAGATTAGTCCGCAAAAATAATAAAAACATATCAAAATCCATCTCATATCATATATGCATAAAAGTAACATCCATATCACATCACAAATGCACAAACATATCATCATCAAAAACATCGCTGCTGCATATCATCGCTCATCAAAATAATACAAATGTCCAATGTCCAAATGAAGCTAAAAAGTTCATAACATAATATATGAGATATGATTAAAACTCAATGCATGCCTTGCATATGTGAAAAATATATCAGTCCCAAACTCTAGCTGGTAGATGCCCCTAAAGGAGCTGGTCTGGAAGGAGGCGGCCTGCTACTAGTCCCTGCATTAGGATCCTGTCGAGGCCCTATAACCTTTCTGCCATGTGTCGATGTTCGTGATCGGGTCCTCGTCCTGCTATGTGATCGGGGATAAGGCTCTCACTGCTCGGGAGGGCATAGCTCCTCATATCGAACTCTGTAGTACTCGGCCTCTTTGGCTACCTCAAATCCCTTTGCAATGGCCTCTCATAATGAAGTACTCTCTACAATCCCATGAGTCTTTATGCCACACCCTCAGCCTCCAGTGCCTACCGTCTAAGGGCATCCCTCTCTGCTACCAACTGTGCCACTTGGGAATCAGGGGCGGGCATCTGAGCCTTAACCTGTGCCTATGCCTGAGCCTGTATATGCGTCTAGGCTTGTGCAAGTTATGCCTGTAACTACACTATCACACTCTGAGCCTGAGCTAGCTGGCTCTGTAGCTGTGCCTGCTATCCCTGAAATGTCTAAACCTGAGCCTGTAATGCAGCCATTTGTTCCTACTAGGAAGAGGATGACACCCTAATCACTGTCTGTGGTCTACCACCAGATCTGGCTCGCTGAACAATCTATGCTCTGCCCAGACTATCCAACCTTTGTTGTCTCTCCTCATCCCCATCATCTCCCCTATCATCCCCATCATCCGAGCTATCCTCCTCCCCTCCATCTCCCCTCACCTCACTCTCCTCTCCCTCCTCCTCCTCTCCCTCCTCCTCTCCTCCTCCCATAGCTTTCTCTCCACCGGCCACATCCCTCTATATCCCTGCCCCTGGTTGTGGTGCTACCCCAATCGCCTGTGGCTCATCTGGCACTATGAATCATGGAAATGGATGCGTATGAAAATACTACGCATAATCATCTATCATCCCTGCATCCTGCACCTCTGGCCTATCGGTCCATACCTCTGGCTGTAAGGTGGAATACTCTATATATGCTGCCTAGTATCAAATGCATGGTCCCCATCCTGGATCACCCTTGCACCACCCATAATGAGCAATGCCCTGGGGCATCCCCTGTGTAAATCCAAACTGTCTCAGGACCCATAATGCCAAAAATCTCTCAATGATAAAGGGCGTCCACCCTATCAAATATCGTGGTTTGCAGATGAATGGCATCTCTAAGTGATCTATCGCCCACACCTCACAATCTGTGTAGGGTCACCATATCACTGCATCAATGTCATGCAATACCTGCCACCAATACTCTACCTTGCCCAACTTTTGCTGGACAAGTGCACCAGAATATGCATACACATAGGGTCTCCCTACTAGCCTATCTCTCGTGCAATGTGGTCTCATGACTGCAATATGCTCCCACACCCAGATCTGTAGTAGCGTCACCCCACTCGCCAAACTAGTGGATCCTCTGTATACAACCTGATGGAGATTATGATACATGTCAGCCAATACACAGCTCCCCCAGGAAAACCTCTGTGGCTGTGGATGATGTGCAGGAGGAGATGATAGTGTGGTGTCCCTATATGCTTTGTCACTTCAGGGGTTGGAGGGAGGATGAGGTAGCACACAGTAGCTACTTCTTCATGCATTGTTATATTATTGGATAGATTCTGATGATAGTGGAGCTACACATACCCGATCAGGTGACACAACAATTTGGAGTGAGATAGGACATTCCCGGGGGGTAGGTGAGATTCTAATGACTGTCATGGGAGTGGCCATGGGGGGCTCCATTGAGCTTGGAGGTGGTGTGGGAGGAGCTAGAGACATTACAATTTAGGCCATACCTTGACAAGCGAGAGGGGTCGAGAGATGTAGGGGTGACAGACCAATACCGATAATGGTTTAGGTGACATCCACTGCTATGGATTACCCTAGTAGTGCCAATTGAGGAGGCACTAGGGTTTAGGTCAAAAGATGAGAGATGGCTGAGGGTAGTAGGGCTAGTACCCCGAGGATGATAGAGGGGAGAGGAGGTGATGGAATCAGTTGCAAAGCCAGCCAAGGTAGCTAGGAGGAGGAGATGATGCAAAGTTGGAGGAGATGGAGGAGAGTCAGGAGAGGATGAGGCTAGTGGGGCATGTGCATCCAACAAGGGTCATCAACAGGAGAGAGGGGAGGAGGCTGAGATGACCAGAGCATAGGAGAGGCATGAGGCAAACATGGCTATCGGAGGGGATCAGCAACAGAGATGGGAGGAGGGTGAGGCCATCAGAGCATAGGAGAGGGTGATAGGTGGAAGTGGATCCCCCCCGACAATAGACATGCATGGGACATCAGTGGAGAGCGAGGGGTATGAGCCGTGAGAGATGGATATTAACACAGATGTGTACAACCTCTGACCACAGTCAATAGTGCCACCCAGAGGAGAGGATCCTACAGTGGTACTAAGAGGGACCATAGACAGACTATGCCTTAGTGAGTAGTGGTTATGGTAGATAGATGTAGAGCAAGTCAGGTTATAGGTGGCATTGAGTGAGCTATAGACAGGATTCTCCCAGGGTGAGAGACTACTCAGCCCTAGCCACACTAGCATCATATGCAAAGTAGAGACTGATGAGAGAGAGAGATGAGGAATGAGATGAGGCAATTGGTCTACAAGCAGAGATTGAGAGGTTGCGAGTAGAGGTGGCCAGGGAGTGTGAGGAGGGAGATGCTGCTAGATGGGAGTGAGATCACTAGAGAGAGAGGGATGCAGCAGTGTCACAGGTGTCAGGGTTATGACATGAGCAAGATTCTATCGAGCTAAGAATATAGGTACTATAGAGAGATAGGGATTTGGTATAGGCTAGTGGTAGAGTCAGAGGTTTAGTCTCTCCAGAGAGAGAGGAATGTAGTGGAGACACAGATGCAGGTGTTGCAGGGTGAGCGAGATGCAGTAGTGGCATAGTAGCAGTTAGCAAAGGCTAGTGCTATGATAGTGATAAACTCACAGGGATTACAGGGGGAGAGGGATGCTGCTATGGCTAGGGCAGTGGCTGCCAAGGGGATGAGAGATCAAGTTCAGGCCGAGATGGCATAGCTATGACTATCCCAGGAGGCATGGGAGTAGGAGAGGAGACTGATCTTGAGAGATTGGAATAGATATCATCAGGAGTGGAATTCTACTCAGATTTAGGTTACCAAGTGAGAGGAGAATGTGTGGGAGGCAGGGTTTTGGATAGTTGCATACTACCATGTAGTGCCAGACCCAGCCCAGCGTCTGTTCCAGTACACTCGACAAGAACCGTAGATGCTAGTGATATCTCAGTCATTGGGGACATGGACCAGAGGTTACAATGATTCACCAAGTGGCACTCCAGGTAGGAGATCAGTACTTGATTCACCACAGAGATAAGATGCAGGTAGCTCATTCTAGAGGTGACAGGATACCAGTTTTTGACAGGTGTAGGATGGACCATGTAGCACTTATTGACAGAGATCAGAGATGGTATACATCTCCAAATTTTGTACCTTATTCAATGATGTATGAGGTCCATGTGATGGATATATGATAGATTTTTAGGTATGATAGATGTATGAAATTGTATTATTTTGATTATGATATGAGACAGTCCTTATTGACACTATATAGCATGTTTCCCTTTGTGATAGATAATTTAGTTTATGTATGTACATGTATATGATATTGTCAGCTTATGTAGATGGGTATTTTGGTTTATTTATGCACATGCTTATGATCTTACATGCTTATGTGGATGATTGGGTATATGATACTTGTGGGATATGGAGGATTTTATTAACGTAGATATGCATAGATGTATGTACATGTTGCTTCTATGATGGCTTATGCATATGAATTTCTAGTTGATCTATTGGCACGTATGTATGTGATGGATCCTAGATGAATATTTAATAACAAATATTTTATAAGATGCTTAGAATAACAAATCTATATTATTGTCCTAAACATCTTAAATGATGATATGTTGTGAAATGGGTGAGATTGATGATGTGACATGCTATGATTAAGAAAATGTGATGATTTATGAGGTGCTTAGACTAACAAATCTATATTATGATGATAATATGTTGTGATTATGTAAATATATGATATGATGATTTATAAGATGTTTAGACTAATAGATATATATTTTGATGATAATATGTTGTGATTATGAAAATATATGATATGATTATTTATGAGATGTTGAGACTAATGGATCTATATTTTGATGATAATATGTTGTGATTATGCAAATATATGATATGATGATTTATGAGATGTTGAGACTAACAGATCTATATTATGATTAATGATAGAATCAAATCTATATTATGAGATGCAAGTGAAGTAATCATGAAAGGAAATAACACATGATCATAAGTGTCAATAAGAGCTGACATGATAATGGGAGATGGGTATGTAGTGGTTTGTGAAAAATGAGTATAATCTTTCATATGTTAGAAACCTTTAGTATCTTGAGAAGAATGGGAGAGGGTAGGAGAAAGTACTTGCACAACCAAAATCATAGTGTGAATGCAATGCAACAAATGATGAAATGCAATCCTAGTATGAGTCACCATCTTTGGAGCACTGACTTTTGCTATAGCAGAGGACACAATACACCAAGGTATAGATGACCAAGGTAGATTAGTGTTGAATGCATGAACAAACATAACAAACAAGAAGGCTATCCCAACACCACAAAGTCATGCCAACTTTGGTTGGGCTAGGTATTGGGATAACCACAAGCACACAAGCCCCAGCATAACACAAGACCTCAGAGATCTCAGTGGGTACTACATGGGACAATCGAGAAGACAAATAAAATATAAAGATATGCCCCTATGTTGACTAGTCAAAGCACACCATGATATGATGGATCAAGGTGACCATGAAAAGTGATGACAGGGAGCTCAAATGACAAATAAATTCCAAAACATCAAAAGATCACAATCAATATCAAAATGTCCTTTGCCATAGGATCAAGGTGATGGATGAGGTTGATGAGGTCTACTAGGAAGGATGTATCCTATTGAGACCAAAGATGGATACTAAATTAGAATGACCTATTTTGATGCCAGATGTTTTTCATTAACCAAATCTCTTGATAATAGGAGAGTTTAATTGAGAATAATAAGCCAGACAAGGACACAGACTGACATATCCTATAGACCTAGGGGCTCGAGGGCCGATCAGAGATTAGCCTTGCCTACGTGAAAGCGTAGAGCCCTTGTAGTTCATGAAAAAACCATGGATAAAGCGGAAAGAGGATGATGAAGGTGAACAACAGATGACTAAGAGGTGATGGTTAGAAGACCCTGGGGGCAGATCAAATGACCAGCCTTGCCTACGTGATAGTACAGGGGCAACATAGTTGACAGGTGGTGTGACAGGATGAGATCTAAATGAAGACCGACATGAGAGATGAACCCATATGGTAACACAAACTAATCGGCGATGAGATGAATGATGTAAGCTCAAAGTGGGATACTGAAAAGCTTAGGATGGGGGATAGGTTAGATGGGTCATCCAATGCTCAAACAAAATATACCAAGCGATCAAGGATGGGATGGATGAAGATGATAGTGTGGATGAAAGCATAGAATAACTAGGATGCTAGGTAGATAAAGATTAAGCCCTCTATAGATGATGCCTACGATCAGGTTTTCACCATCCATACTTATCCAAGGCACCACCAAAAAGTGGTTTTCACCATAGGATGAATTTATTTCTCTTTACTATTTTTGGATCTTTTAGACTTTTTTGAATTTTTTTTTTGATTTTTTTATTTATTTTCATTTTTTTAGTTTTAATAGGTGGGGTTACCAAGTGGACATAGGTGTAGAACTTCTTGAGATTCATTATGTTGATGGGTTCATCAAGGGGATCTCCTTCAAGAGTAGTCAACCTATATGCCCTAGATTCATATCTAGCAGCTATGATATAGGGCCCCAACCAATTTGCCTCAAATTTTCATTTCTTGTCTTGGTCTGGCTGAGTACACTGATTCTCCTTGAGGATAAGATCACCTACCTAAAACTGTTGAGGGAAAACCTTCTTGTTGTATTGATGCTTAAGGCAATTCTGGTATGCTTGCAGCTGCTCATAGGCTTTGATTCTCCTTTCATCAAGTAACTCTAGGTGTACAAGCCATGCAACATGAGCATCATCCTCACTAATAAGATTTTTTAGGGAAATTCTCAATGATGGGATCTCAAGTTCAATTGGCAAGATGGCTTTGACACCGTAGACCAAAGAATAGGGAGTGGCCCCTATAGGGGTATGGATGGAGGTACGATATGCCTAGAGGGCGAGGTGAATATGGAGATGCCAATCTCAACTAGTGTTATTGACAACCTTTTTAAGAATGCGGATGAGGGTCTTGTTGGTTGCCTCTTCCTAACCATTACCCTAGGGCTAATAAGGCATTGACCAATGATGTTGGATGTGAAAGGTGTCATAGAGTTGTTTCAAGGCTTGGCTTTTGAAGGGTTTTCCATTATCTGAAATGATGGTGGATGGGATACCATATCTTTGGAGAATATGGTACAAGATGAACTTCGATTCGAGATCTGAATACCAATTATCTATGAAAACGGCATGGCCTCCACCCACTTAGTGAAGTATTCAGTGGCAGTGATTATGAATGTATGTCTGTCGGATGATGGAGGGTAAATCTTGCTAATCAAGTTGAAACCCCATTGAGAGAAGGGCCACAATGCTAGGAGAGGTTGAAGATCTTGTGCTGGAGCATGAATCAAATCTGCATGTTGTTGGCATGGAAGACACTTCTTCACAAATTCACAAGCATCATGTTCTAGTGTAGGTCAGTAATATCCTACTCGGAGAATTATTTTGGCCAGAGCCATACCATTTGAGTGAGCTCCACAGACACCACCATGTACCTCTGTTAGTGTCATGTAGGCTTTGGTCTCATTCAAACACCTAAGGAGGATTCCATCATACCCGTGACGATAAAGAGTATCACCGATAATGATGTATCAGGAAGAGCAATGAATGAAGGACTTGCGTTGATTGCGTGTAAGTTATGGGGGTATGATATTATCATGGAGATAGGTATATATGTCCTAGTACTAGAGGGAGGCAGGACCTATGATATTACACACCATATTAGTCTTAGGAATATCATATGTGGGGATTAAAAGTTGTTTGATAAGAAACTCACATTCTGTTCAGTATTTAGGCATGTCAATCAGGGAACTGATAGTGGCCATTGCATTTGCTGCTTTATTATGTACTTGAGGAATTTGGTCAAATTGTATGAAAGTGAAATATTTCTTGAAATCATCCACCATGCACTTATAGGGTAACAGTTTATCATCATTTATGAGGAATTGATCATTAACTTGCTTGATGACCAATAATGAATCACCAAAGACTTTCAGGTGAGTTATATGCCACTGTTTTGCAATTTGAAGGCTGGTTAGGAGGGCCTCATACTCTGCAATATTGTTGGTACATTGAAATGCTATCCTAAAAGATTTTGGAATGTAGTCACCCTAAGGGGTAATTAATAAAATCCCTACACCTGATCCATTATGAGTGTATGAGCCATCAAAATATAGCATCCAAGTTGGTGCTTCTGCAACTATGTAGACTTCTTTGTCTGGGAATTCAGTGTCCAGAGGGTAAGCATCTACTAATGGTGCCTCAGCCAACTGATCAACTATGAATTTTCCCTTTATGGATTTCTATTCCACATACTCTATGTCAAACTTGCTTAGGAGCATGACCCACTTGGCCATGTAGCCAGTCAGAGTGGCCCTAGATAACAAATACTTCAATGGATCAATTTTAGCAATTAATTTGACTGGATGGCTGAGCATGTAACGT
Source organism: Sequoia sempervirens (assembly GCA_007258455.2). Lineage (NCBI taxonomy): Eukaryota > Viridiplantae > Streptophyta > Pinopsida > Cupressales > Cupressaceae > Sequoia > Sequoia sempervirens. Next base: position 41,679,748 of record VDFB02049217.1, read on the forward strand.
CAAAATTTATGTGTGCTAAAGACTAGTGCGAGGCAGGCCTTTTCCATGGGAGATTAGTTTAATTCATAGCTAACTAGTGTCCAACTGATGTAATAGATTTTTCTCTCTTTAGAGGACTCCTCATGTTGTGCCAACAATGCCTGCAGCATGACTGAAGTGGTAGAGATGTAAAGTAGGAGGGATTTCCCTGGAATAGGTGGCATCAAGATTAGTGGATGAGCTAAATATTCCTTGATTTTATTGAACCCTATCTGACACTATTGGTTCCATTGGAAGGTGGAGTCTTTCTTTAGAAGATGAGTGAATGGTTGACACTTGTCCACAAGTTGGGCTATGAACCAACGAATGGATTGCATCTTCCCCTGGAGGCTTCTTAGCTGCTTTAGATTGCGTGTAGGTGGCATGTCCAGAATAGCCTTCACCTTGGCAGGACCAACTTCAATACCCCTTCGGGAGACTATGAAAGCTAATAGTTTTCCTGAAGTAACCCCAAAGACACACTTTTTTGGGTTTAGCCGCAACTTGTAGTGTTCTAACCATTCAAAGATCTTTTTTAGGATGGTAGGATGTTCAACTCATATTCTGGATTTTCCTAACAAGTCATTGACATAATCCTTCATGATGATATGGATGAGGTCATGGAAGATGACTGTCATTGCCCTTTGATAGGTTGCCCCTGCATTTTTGAGACCAAAAGGCATAACATTGTAACAAAAGGTACCCAAAGGTGTTGTGAAGGAAGTCTTGTGTTGGTCCTCAGGTGCAATTCGAATCTGATTATAACCAAAGAAGCCATCCATAAGGGATAGCATCTCATGTCCTACCATGAGGTCGACCAACATGTCAATGTTAGGTAGAGGGAAGTCCTCTTTTGGGTAGGCCTTGTTAAGATCCCTGAAGTCTATACAAATTTGAATGTCTCCATTTGGTTTGGCAACCAGTACTATATTGGAGATCCACTCAGAGTAGTCAATTGGTCTAATAAAACCTGCATCTAGTAACTTCTCCAACTCCTTCTTGACCAACAAGGCCACTTGTGCATGTATTTTGCGGAGCTTCTGTTTGATAGGTTTGGCATCTGGGTGAACATCTAGATGATGAACCACTAAAGCAGGGTCTAAGCTAGGCATGTCTGAATCTGACCAAGCAAAGTTAATGATTCTATCTTGGAGTAGTTGCATGATGACTAGATACTCTTTCTCTGAGAGTGATTTAGCCACATAAGTGATCTTAGGATTTTCAACAGTACCCAAATTAACTTCTTGAGTCTCCTCAATTAGAATGGATGATCGGGCAGATAACTAAGTTCCCACAAGGGGAAGATGAACATCTCCATCTTCTAGCGCCTCCTCGAGGTTTTTTCCATTAGATGCGTCCTTTATTTTTACTTTTTCAAGGTCGGGAAATGCCTCAGGGAGGTTTTCACTAGATGACCGCTTTTTATTTTTCTTATTCTTATTTTTGTGACTAGAGCATTCATCTTCCCCCAATCCCATGAGGTTGACATATGTATCCGTAGATATATTGACAGGTGTGCTATTACATAGGTCCCAATCAATAAGCTCAGGGTAATGAAGGGATAGGCTAATGGTGTAGATGGATAGGCATTCAAACATGGATGATAGGTCAGTGTGATTGATGTCATCGTATGCACGTATGATGGATTTCTCCTCAGGTATGTCTTCCAATGAGCCATTGTCCACGGTGACACTATTGGAAGTATTAGATGATGTTGTAGGACCTTTCTACTTTTTATCGTATTTGATGCCTATGTTCTTTGGCAGCTTTGGTGTATCAATAGGTTGCAACCACCCATGTTCTTCTTTACCTAGACCCCTACCTTGGTAGTTATGATTTTCTGCGAACTTAGCTGACCAAGGATATGCTTCCTAAAAATATTCCTTTAGAGGGGGATTTGGTTGGGGTTCTTCTCGGTACACCCATTGAATTATATCCTCTTCTGGTGCATCTATCTTGATACTAGGGGATGTGAAAGTGGTGGTAGGGATGTTTTTACCAATAAAGGTGATAGTCTTGTCTTCCTTTGGAGTAGCATGTGAAGGTTGACCATACTCGTGTGGTGACGGTGGCATGGTTGCTACATTAAGAGCAGTATGCATTTCGTATTCACCACACCCTTTGTCAATGATATGGACTTTTGTGACTATAGGATTAGTAGTGGAAGATGGAGTGATTATTGTGGTGGAGGGTGGATTAGCAGATGATGGTTGGGATACCCCCATTTCCACCCTGGGATAGTAATGTAAGTGGGGAAAGAATGCTTCTAAAGTGCGGAAATATTCAAATGGTTGGGGGTTAGCGTAGATGGTGACTTCCTGTCCATTGACTGGAAATTTTAGGCACTGATGGTACATGGAAGGGACAACCTACATAGCATGGAGCCATGGGTGGCCAAGGATAAGATTATATGGAAAGTCCAGATCAAGGACATGACAAGTAATGTATTGAACCATAGGTCCCACTTGGATAGGAAGACTAATAATTCCCTCTGAATTCCTTTTTGAATTATCATAGGCCTTGATGGTGATGATCTGATTACTTAGATCTGCTTGAGTATACCCCACCTATTTTATGAATTTCAGAGTACATAAATTGAGGGCAGAGCCATTATCTACCAAGACCCTTTTGTATCTGGTGGGAAACAACGACTTTGATATGTAGGGGGTGATTATGATTGACATTGATATTTGGCATGTCATTTTAGCTGAAGTGCAACTAATAAGATAAAGCCAAGTGTCCAACCAAAGCTTGGAATCATGTAGGATCAATGTCATTAGGTACATGGGTTTCTTGTAGAGTTCTATTGAGGATTTATTGGTGTACAGGAGAAGACTTAAGCAAATCTAAAATGGAGATATGAGCAAGGGTCTTTCCTAAGTGATCAAGGAGGTTGTACTTGGAACTTACAAAATTCGATTGGATAGGTGCAGAGGCTGCAGAGATAGTGATACGGGCTTGCCATGTAGTAATAGCACATTGAGAGTCATTGGATTTGACATGTATCGTAGACACCTGGGGCTCCACCTGCTCAATGTAATGAATAATACCCTCGTAATTGAAGGGTACATTCTTATAGCTCACATTATTTGTGCTGCTATCTTGGGGATCACTGTTAGAGGTGTTTAGGCCTTGATTATGGTTTGGAAAGGTGTTTTGATATATCTGAAATTGAGCATTGGATGACAAAACTTGACTAGCATCAACCTTGATATCTCCTCGATCAATGAGGTCTTGGATATAGTTTCTTAGACCCTGGTACTTATTCAAAGAGTGTTCTTTGATCTTATGGAACTCACAATATTCATTTTCCCTAAACCATGCAGGCTTGGGTTTGGATTCATCGAGTGGCTTAGTGATAGGATACATGATTGGATAATTGATTTGTAGTAATTTATTAAAGACAACACTCAGGGGCTGTCCTAGTTGAGCATATTGACGTTTAGTGTTCCCCTGGTTGTTTTGATTTGACTGTTGAGGAGGACGAGGTGTCCCCTATGGTATAGATATGGCATTAGGTATGGATTATTGTTGTCTTTGGAATGTGTTAGCCATGTGGACATGTTTAGTATTAGTGACACCGTCATTTAATGTGTTCTTGTTCTTATTCTAAAAATGTGTCTTGTCATTGAATGACCTTTCTTTATCCTGATTATATATTTTGGCGTGACCTTTGGCGACAAGGGCACGTTCAAGGATAGGTCCCTTTTCCACTAACTCCACGAAAGTGGTGACACAATGTAATCTAAAATTATGAACCATGTCAGGATGAGAGTTCTCCACAAAGAGGGTGACCATGTCCTTCTCTCTTAGAGGATTCTTCATTCGACTCACCAATGCTCGCCACCTTTGAAGGTAGCTACCAAAGGTTTCCCCGTCCCATTGTTTCTCTTTGAGGAGATCTAAGGTATCAGTGTCCTCCAAATTCAAGGAGAAGTAGGATACAATTTTTTCTGATAGGTTCACAAAAGATTTTATGGACCCCTTTTCGAGGGCCATGAAACATTCTAGGGCAATACCTATTTGGTTTTGGGGAAACAGGTGCAAGAGATAATTATCGTTATGCATAACTTCCTAACACTAGGAATAAAACTCTTGCAAGTGGGCCTTAGGATCTTTGTTCCCCTTGTATCATTCAAATTTTGGTATTTCAAAATGTTTAGGGAAGGGGATCAATGAGATGGAGCGATCGAACGGATATGGGCATATGTCTTCGAACTTGAATGACTGTTTACTAGTCCCTGCATGAAGGTCTTTCAGAGCAGCTTTAATTTCTAGCAAATCTGAGTTGATTGGTGGTTGGTTGGGTGGAAATGGATGGTAGGATGATAGAGGATCCTGCTAAGAGAGTGGCGGAGTGTTCAGATATGGGTTCAGATGGTGGAATGATGACATCCCTTGTTGTATGCTAGGAGAATTTGTTGATACATGGGTTGTTGTTGCAGGGGATAATATGGATTCATTTGATAAGGATGTGAGGTGGTTTGTAGAGGATCTTGGACATGATGTTGTGGATTGACTTATTGATAATGGGGGAATTGGTGTGATTGTTGGGAGGCTGCATAAGGTGGTTGTTATTGGGACTATTTTTGGTAATATAGATGTTGTTGGGGTTGTTGGTGTGATGTGGGGTGTTGTGTGGGCCGAGATAATGTGTTGTATTGTGCATGAGCTCACAGTCATAGGATGGATGTGAGGAAAGGGGATATGGTCTGAGTGGGAGGTCGGGATGGATTGCTTTGCAGTTGAGATGGTAGTTGTTGTGTAGAAAAGAGCGGTTGTTGTTGTTGGGGTGGTTGAGATAACGTAGGGGGATTTTGTAAGGGAGGTTGTTGGGCATTGAAGTGAATTTGTGGAGGGGGTAGATTAGATTGTGGTGGTTGTGGGGATGCATATGAAGGTGATAGGTTGTTTAGGGCCCCAAAAGGTGGGGGCAATGTAGTGAAAGGGGTGCCCCCAGTGTTGACAGTAGGTGGATTTGAAGGGGGTGTTGCCATTAGCATTAGTGGTTGTGGTTGAAGGACATTTTGTGGCATGGAAAAGGAAAAATGATCATTGGGATCAGTAGTTTGGGGTGCCCCTACAACTAAGATTGCAGGATGCAGGGGATTGCCAATGGGATATAGAATAGCGTTGTTGAATTCTAGTTGATGTCAACCTTCTACGGAAGGAACATTGGGGATGTATAAACTGCTTGGTGTATTGTGTGAACCTTGAGGTATATGAGGTGTGAAACTGCCATACTTGGATAGGTCGGTACTTGATGATAGTTTAACACCCTTGTCAATTAAGTGAGCCAAGATTTCCTTGCCATGTTTTAGGCAATTTGTCATTTTCACATTGATAGGGTTACTAAAGTGTTCTTCAAATGTAACCTCAGGTTGAAGGACCATGTTTTCATCTCCGAGGGGTGATGTGTTTTGACTATCAATATTGTATTTTGATGATGTTCCATTATGAGGATCCTGAGGGATGTTTGCACTATTATTGGGGTCTTGTGAGGAATTAGTTGCATTGTTCAGTTCTTGAAGGATATTTGGTTGGGATTATTGTTCAGCCATTTTCCTTGTTAGTGACCAGGTTTGAATGGGCATGCAATATGATGGGTTATGATGACTTTGGTGAGGAAAGGATTGATTTGATTTGGTGATTGATTAACCCAAAAGGATGTGGCTTGATAAGATTGGTTCGATTGAATGATTGACTAGTTACTGAGATCAGGGCTTGACGGGATTGACTTTACTTGCCCAATATGGACTGGGTTGATTGAAAGATTATGAGTTGATCTAAATTGGATGATATAATGATTTGATTTGATATGATGATTGATTAGGGTGAATGATAGGGAATGAAATATGAAGCCACTTTCAAGAGTGATCCTTGATAACGCTAGGTGTTTGATTGATGATAATGGCACTAAATCCAACTTGAGATAGAAGTGGATTGATTGGGTTGACAAGGATGACTGACTTAGGATGGATGATGATCTAAAGTAGGTTTTTATAGATGATGATTAGAGATGAACACCTAGGTCAATTTGGATAACTACTCTAAAATGTGAACTCTGAATGGATACACAGATGCATGAGCTGAGGGGTTGAACGTTTATGATGATGAATGGATTGTTGAAATGAGTGGATAGAAGTCAAAAACAAGAAGATGAGTAATCAAGATGGAAAAATGATGATTTCAGTTGGTGAAGAGGATAGAAAAGTTGATTCATCAAGGGTGAGGTCCACCCAAGGAGGAAAATTGATCAAAAGAGGTCACAACAAGACTAAAATAGGTTGGTTAAAAGGTCAAGTCTGCTCCTAGATTAGGGAAAGTCTGCCCAATAGGAAAAAAATAATGAAACTAGGTGAAAAATAAGCTCCAAAGAGTCACTTTTTAGGGAAATTCTGCACAAGGAGAAAAAACTGAGGAATCTGGGTCAAAAACAAGCTCCAAAGAGTCATTTTCTAGGGCATGTCCACCCCTAGATGAGGGAAAGTCCACCCAAGGAGCAAAAACTGATGAAACTAGGTCACAAGCAGGCTCCAAAGGACTAATTTTTAGGGAAAATCCACCCAAGGAGCAAAAATTAATGAAACTAGGTCACAAATAGGCTCTAAAGGACCAGTTTCTAGGGAAAGTCTGCCCCTAGATGAGGGCAAGTCCACCCAAGGAGTAAAAACTAATAAAAAATAGTCACAAGCTAGCTCCAAAGGACCAAGTTTTAGGGGAAGTCTACCCCTGGATGAGGACATGTCCACCCAAGGAGAAAAAACTGATGAAACTAGGTCACAAACAGGCTCCAAAGGACTAGTTTTTAGGGCAAGTCCACCCCTGGATGAGGGAAAATCCACCCAAGGAGAAAAAATTGATAAAACTGGGTCAAAAAAAGGCTCCAAAGAGTTAGTTTCTAGGGAAATTCTACCCCTGGATGAGGGAAAGTCCACCCAAGGACCAAAAACTAATGAAAATGGGTCAAAAACAAGCTCCAAAGAGTCAGTTTCTAGGGCAAGTCCACCCCTGGATGAGGGAAAGTCCGCTCAAAGAGAAAAAGTTGGTCAAAATCCACTAAAATAAGCTCCAAAGGACTATTTTTTAGGGCAAGTCCACCACTAGATGAGGGAAAGTTTTCCCAAGGAACAAAAACTATTGAAAATAGGTCAAAAATAGCCTTCAAAAGACTAGTTTTTAGGGCAAGTCTGCCCCTGGATGAGGGAAAGCCCACCCAAGGAAGGTTTAACTTGACTTTTGACAAAAAAGACCAAGGAAAAGGACTGAAAATACAATGGTCATCAATCAAAAGGCTATGGAAAAATGAAGGAAATCAGACAATCACTGGTTTCGCACAAAGAAGACAAATCAGACAATCACAAGCCTAAGTCTAGTAGAGAGGAAATGGTCAACAAATTCCTCTAATCTAGGATGAACATGGTTACTAGGGAGTCCTCGATATACACCCAGTATGTGAGGCCCAAACCATGAACACCAACCGGTTACAAGCGTGAGTCAGGAACCTAAAAGGCTCAGACCAACTCTTCACATCATCCTGATGCTTCACCAATTACAATGTTGTTGGATTGAGGTACAACTTTTAGTCTCTCCCCTTTATATACCCCATTGGTACAAGTGGTTGGAAACATCCCTTGGGGTGATGAAATCCCCAAGCAGGTCCCACTAAGAAAAATAAAATGGGTAGACTCAAAGGACATGGTAAGCTACAATTTCTCGTCACCCAGGATCGCCAAATGGTGCAAGGGGATTGGATATGTCAAATAGCTTACCTAAAAACACAACATACAAGGTTAATTGACACCTTTTCATTAAGCTATGTGCCTAATTATGGGTTAAGAACCCTTAAAATAGTCAAAAAAATGCTAAAAAACTAAAATTTCACCTTTTCAAAAAGTTGCCTAGGGAAAATATGCCTGTCTATGAGGGTAGATCTAGCTATCTGGAGAAAATCAGGTTGTTTGTTAGGTCGGGCTCACTTATCTATTCGGTCGGGTCCGCCCCTCTGTGAATTTTTTTCAAAAAAACAACTTTCTACAATCTAGGGAGGGCAGGTCTGCCCCTGGAGAGGGTCAGGTCCACCTGTGGAGGGTGGGTCTGCCTGTCTGTTAGGTCGGGTCTGCCCCTCTGCGATCTGTACCTGAAAAAAGTCAAAAAATAGAAAATGTGAAAGAATGAGACCCAGAAATGTGATAGGTCAAATTTGGGTGGTAGAAAACGAGCAGCAAACAAAGTAATGCAAAATAACACTAAAACAACCTACACCTCAAGATTAGCCTAGTTGGAATCAACACAAAATAAAAACAAGTGGAACCTTTTACCTTGTGTTGAATCAATCATTTGGTTGGCCCTTCAATCTTTGGTGTTGTATGCTTCTTGGATGGCAAGATGCAAGCTAGATGATGATATGAAGGTGAATGCAAGTGAGTGCAAGCAAGAAAATTGCTAAGTATGGATTCTAGGAGAAATTTGCAAGAGTTTGGCTATAATGCATGATCTCTCTAAAATGAGAGAAAAGAGGAGGTATTTATAGATATTTTGGAAATCTCTAGGGAAATGGATGATCAATATTGAGCCACCAAGATCAATATGTAGGGCTGAGGTGAGTTGAGAACTCACAAGCCCTCACATCTTCACATGTAGCATGTGATATGGCTTAAAAAGGATGATGTGTACATGAGGTGGAAGGATAGGACATGACATGGAGAGGGTACATAGTACCTTGGGATTGGGACAAGATCTCCTCATAAAAGAGGTGCTTGTCCCCATGTGGGTGAGAAGACATATGGGGAATTAAAAATTTCTTAAAAATTCTCATGGGGATGAGAGAAGGAATTTAAAATTCCTTTAAATGCATTGGGGGATTAAATGTGAATTAAAAATTTACATGGGGAATGGAGATGCCTTATTCAAAAAGAGAAATATTTTAATGAAGTTGACTAAGGACACATTCCATAAATGATATGGGGATTAGGTATGACCTAATTGAGTGATTAAGGTTGTGCAAGTACTTGATTAGCCTAATTAAGGGCTTATTAGAGGCAAGTGGGAAATTATGAAGGATGGGACCCTAATGATGATTAGGGGTGCACACATCTTAATCATAAATTAATTATGACTAAGAAAGAGGGTTAGACTGCTAAGAGGGATTAGAGGCCAACTTGCAAAAGCTAGAGGATGTGACAATGAGAGAGAAAATAGAGAATTTAAAAATAAATTCAAAATTCCCAAAAGATAATATGACCAAATTAAATAAAGTGGTAATTTATTTAATTCAGAGAGGAAATAGGGGAAAATTATTCATTGAATTAAATACTTTAGAAAACCTTAAGCAAGACACATAATATTAATTAAGTGAATGATTTAAATAATATCTACAAAGAGGATAATTTCGACAAAGCAAAGGGATGATTAAGATTATGACTTTGACCATATTGAAGTGGTCAAATTTGGATGTCTACAAATCCATCTTGTCAGAATCAACTATGTAATATTGGTGTTTACTCCAATACCCACATTTATATCCTGATTGGAAATACTCTTGGCATTAGAGTCTTACCGGTTGAGTCATTCCCTTGGGTGAGTACTTTTTCCCCAATCACGCCCTCTAGGATAAACAAAAGTGAGAAAAGAAAATATTTGTAACTCGATCAATCTTTGTTTGCAACAAAGAGAGAGAATGTACGCAATAATTCCCCTAATCACACTCGCACAAGATTTTGTTCAATTCTTAAACCCAAAACGAAGTGTGGAGGTGATTTCTTTATCTCAACCTAAAATCACAAAAAAGACCTTTTGATTCTCAAGATCACTATAAAGCACGAGAAAAGTGCATACGCCCTTTTCGAATGAAGTTAGTTCAAGTAGGCTCTCACAAAACAATGTAGCACATGTTCATTTTAGATTGCACAAAGCAATAATGAATTCATTTTAAAGCACCATTGGACAAATGAGAGTTATTTTGTTCAATTTTTAACCAAAAAAAAAAATCTAATAAGTTGTAGTCCTAATGTTCATTTTTAAACCCTTTGCAAAAATTGAAAAGATTATTTTTAAAACCCAAATTAAATTAGTGTCCTAAGCAAAAAGAGATGACGATTTCTTAAAGGTGTTAAGAAAACACTAAAGTGTTTAAAAACACTTTGATCTTGTGAAATATCCTTCGCATGCTTCTCCTTCTTTCATTTTTTAATTCCAACCCTACAAAAAATAGTAAGATTCTACAAAATACAAAGATTAAAAAGTAGAAAACAGAACATAAATTGATCATTAATCAAAAGGCATGTGCTAAAATTAAATTTCAACTTTTTACTCCCTGCTAGCGGTGCAACCCATGACTACGTCAGAGTTTGATTTCTTAGTGGTGCTCTACAATGCCACTTACCAGTCAACGCCACTCTGTGTCAGGGACAATGGGGTCAACTATGTTGCACTTTTCTACAGTGCTGTAGTTTGATTCTTTTGAAAAATTTATGGGTTAGAACAATCAAGTGGCGCAATTTGGATTTCAAATTTTTAGGCGGGAAGACTCTAGCGTCATAGTTTGAGTTTCTAGTGGTGATATCTAGTGACACTGAAGAGTCATCGGTGCTAAAAGAGTGACGTTGAGCTCTCAGCATGGGAATTTTTCTATGTATAGGCAAAAATGTGAAATTTTGTGAGAAAAGTGATAAAGGATGAGATGCTGCCCTCCTTCTAGTGCCAAATGTGTGAACCCCAATCTTAATACCTGCAAAACATAATGAATAAAACCATTAAGTTAGAGATTGCAAGCAAGAACAAAGATTCCCCATGAAATCCATTCACCAAATTCAAATTAAGAAAGAAAACAATGAAGAACACAAAGAAACAAGAAAATATAGATTCAATCCTAATTACAATAGCAAACATATGATCCCATGGGGGAATTGGTGCCAATTTGATATGAAAATTGGCCCTTTTCCAATTCCTAAAATGCAAGCTTGATGTGTTGAAGAGATTTAATCCATTTTGTTGATGAGGAATGAGAGCTCCAAGCCAAAAATCTGCAAAACCTAGCTAAGAACTCAATGATTATGGATGAAATTTGATAGATATTTGAGTATGGTAACTTTGCATAATTTGTGGATAATAAAATGAGGATATGAGCTCTTTATTTATAGAATGCCAAGATGGATGAATGTCCAAATTTGAGCAATGTGGGACTAACATTCATCCAATGGCATGATGCCACTTGTAAATCTATGAGTGGATGGAGGATGTGCAAGTTTTGAGGATTGTGCCAATAAATGCATATTTTTGAATTTCAAATTTGTTGAAATGACTTGCAAGAGGGAAAGGAAAATGCAATAAATGACACTTGGCTCAAGGAAAAGGACATGTAAGATGGAGTTATTTCCTTGTTGGATGTACATGTCCACTTGGAATTTTTGAATTCAAACTTAGAGGATATTCCAAAATATGCCTTGTGAGGAAAATACAGATTTAATAAATGAATTAAATCTATTTTCATGTGCAACTTGCAAAATCTAGTGGATAGGACATGACAAGAGATTAAATTAATCAAGGGTTAATTAATTTAATGAGAGATTAGATGATGTGACCTATTTGACTCAAATTTATGGATTTGTTTAAATCAAATAAGGGAGGAATATGATAAAAGAAAAATTAAATAAGGATTTTGATTTATTTAATTAAAAGAGATGGTGTTAGATGAATTAAATAAGGTTTTAATTTATTTAATTTAATAGATAGACTTTAGAGATTTAATTAAATAAATTTGATTATTTAATTAAATAGAGATAATTAGCTCAGACTAATTGATTTAATTAACAAAAGAGAGGAATATTGATGAATTTAATCAGATAAGGGAATTTGATTAAATGATTAGACTGAGGGATGATTCAGGATGAAATGATGTTAGTAGGCAGGATTAGATGCACAATGTCAATTGGTATATTTTACATGTCTACAAGTCCCATTAAAAAGTTTTGGAAACTCTGAATGTGGTCTTGAGGTCCAAGGTCAACACTTCTTTCTTTGATTTCAGGTTCTGAAACCTCTAGATTTAGCCTATAGGTGAGTTTCTGTGAAGATGATAACTTTGTAATGCAACTTTGCAATTTTGAAACTTTTCACTCCAAATGATCTTCAAGTCTTCAACCTAAATCTACAATCACAAATATGCAAGAGGGGAAAAAAAATTTGTTTGTTAGTTAGTGGGGGTTTTCCTTGGTCAAACCCCTTCTTAGTAATTAAACCCTGAATTGGAATAGAATAATGAAAGGAAATGATGGATGAAGAACATGAAATAAAACTCACCAAACCCTTATTATAAAGTCTACAAACTTGTGTGAAATGGCTACAATGGATATTGATCTTGAATCAATACCCTACATTAGAAATGTTAGCACAACAACACACATGATGCAAGAAGCTCTTTGATATGATGCTTGAGTCTTGATGATGGCTCCAAATGCTTGATAGAATTCTCTTAAATTTTTGAAAACTTGAATGTTTGGATGGTTATATTGCTTGTTAGGAGAAAATGAGAGAAGGATCCTTGTATTTATACTTATCTATGTTTAATATCCCAAAATTACATCACACTAAGATGACATATGAATTCATTAAATAAAGGAGACTAAATCCCACTAGAATTTGAAATTAAATCCCAAAAATAACTCAAGGGGAACTAAGGTTCCCTAGGTGGAATCCTAGTCCCAAGTCATGAAACTTGGGGCATAGACACCAAAAAGGGGCCTAATTAAGATGCCTCAAATTCAAGGTCCCAAGACCTTTAGGGGAAAAAGATTGCCTAGGTGGCATTTTAGTCCTAACCCAAAAATTAGGTACACATAGATGAAATCATTAAATTATCATTTATCCATTGGAGAATGTCAGGATTGGCAAAAATAAGATATAATTCATAGGGCTTGTGAATGAAAAATAGGACTAGTTAAGACATAAATAGGGATAAATGAAGCAAGGAAATCCAAAACAAGTGTGAAAATGCAAGGGTATGCATTTGAATACACTACACCATATATCTCCATTTGTTTTCCTAATAGGCACCAAATTTTCCACCCAAGTGAAATTTTTAATAGGAAAAATTATTGGAGCTACGAGGAGCTTTTGTACCTCTTTCTAGATCAAAGGTTCCAATAGTGCATTTATAGGCCATTTTTTTTGTCAGAAAGGTTTTACATCAAGATTTAACAAGATTGTATGAGTGATAATGTAAGTATCATATGTTTCTAAATCTTCACACCTCCATGCTATAACCTTCCAATAATCTTTAAGTTCTTGAGAAATATTTCTTTTATCTTCTACAGTGTAGACCTTTCCTACAAAAATGTTTTTTGGATCTTCTTTGGTATCCAAATTATATAATTTAGACTTCCCTCCATCACTTTTGGGTAGGTCTCCGTATTGGACTATTTGATCTACATCAAAAATTCTTTCTAACTCAATTATCCCTTTTGTAATAGTATTATATTTAGCTTGAGCTAATTCTTGGTCTTGGATTTCACAATCTCGGTGATCTATTTCTTCAATTATCTATGCCTCAAATATTTTGATGTTAGTAATAAATTCCAATATGTGACAATCATCTTTGAACACTTGCAAATTTGTAACATTACTAGGAACCGAAGGAAACTATACTAGCTCAACTGTAAATCTCCTCAAATGGGAAGCACCCAAAGGTTCTATAGCACTAGTGGTAGTAGCTAGAGTATTGACTCTTTGATTGAATCTTCATGGGATGCGAGTGATGTTAAAGGCATCAAAATCTTCTATCAAATCCCACACTCTGTGCAATAACTAGACAAGTGTTTGCAATGAAAAATATATTGTTCTTGTACTTTCATGACTACCAACTCTGAATTACCAAACACTTTGAGAATCATGACTTTATTTTTTATCATGAGCATCAAACTGTGAATAAGGGATTTGTATTCTACCACATTGTTAGTACATGGGAATTTTAATCAATAAGAAACAAGAAAAGACTTACCTTGCAAAATAATAACTTTAACTCCAATTCCAATTCCTTGTTTTGATTTGGATCCATTGAACTTAAGAGTCCAAGTTTGATCCTTAAGAACTTTGAACTTAGAATTCTTGAGAGTGGATAAATTAACATTTTTTATCTATTCAACTTACATTTTGTCTCCAAGTACTCTAGGTTTAGATCTATTAAGCATAACATTTTGTTAATAGCATTGGCTTTCAATTCTATGAATGATTTCCAAGAAAATCATGCATCTATCCTCTGAATGTGTAGAATTGTGTAGCCTACACTAGCCTTGCAACAAATTTTTTTTACTAAATTTTCAATTTTCCCACTCTTTTCATTGTCAATAACAATATTCTTCCAAAAAAATTCTAAATGACTATCATCCTCTTTAGAAGAATTATAATCTGATTCAACTAACACATTTGTTCTGGGAGTCATATGGTTATGCTTTTCAGCATTACACATGAAAAATTCTTCTATTTTAACTCTTGAACTTTGAATTTTATAAACACCTATTTTACATCGATGTATAGAACTTTATTTTTCTAATTGTAATTAGTGATCATATATTTCATGTTTGGTTCTCTCTCAATTCTTATTTGATTAGGAACTCCTTTCCACGCTATCCACATATGTGATAAAATAGTGGCCATGTATCCATTTAAATTCTTAAATCAATCCCTACTCAATATCATTCTATAAGTATTAGGTATGTCAACAACCTAAATATCTATATAGTATTGAATTTGAGGATCTTATGCTAGTTGCATATGGATATTGGTTAACTCTTTGACTATGTTTACATCATTTTTCTCAAGTTGAGTGACATTTTTTAGGGAATTTTTCATGGTTAAACATAGTTTCTGACATATGGAAAAAGGAAACATATTAGTAGATGCTCTTGAATCAACTAGAAAATTATGGATATTTTTACCAAATATTCTCAATGTGAGAAAAAATGGTAGAGACTCTATTTTTCCTTTATAGAAAGCTACTTGTGCATCTACCATAGGAATAATGTTTTTGTCTTTTCCTTTAATTGAATTATCCTTTGCTTGAAATTCTTTAAATTTTCCTTATTTTCAAAGATCTTCTAAAGTATTCAAGAAAGCTTTCTTGATCATAGGCATTTTAAGCAATTTTGACAAAGAGAGGCTAATTTTTACCTTTTTGATCTCTTCCTCTAAATAACTAGTTAAATTGATTTGATTAGTAGAATCTACTTTTCACTTCGTGAAACATTTGATGAGTTATATTGAGGGTTCACCTTGGGTAACCCTAAAGTATTACTTTATTTGTCATCAAGTGAAGTATTGAAATTATTTGGTAGGATTGACATAGTCAACAACCATTTGAATTTACTTCCACCATTTACGTTACTTCTTAGGTCATAAGTATGTTCTTTAGAATATTGTTGAAAGGAATGAATTTAATTAGTTTTTTCCTAAGTTTCATTTTCATCTTGATAAGGAAATTTATATGTTTCAAAGTCATGGTTGAACTATCTCTGTCATGTTCATAAGCATGACTCATGACAAAAATAGGTCACTTGAAACATTCGTAACTTTTAAGAACCATAGTAGAATCATATCCTACTAGAACTAATTCATTCCCTTTAGGAGGATGAGAGTCACACTATTCATTGTAATGTGTAGCAACCAAAAAAATGTCTAAGATAGTCTTAAACTATGAATAGTCCACTTCAAAATAAATATTTGTGTTGTGGATTTTGCACCAATTGTTCATCACAAGGTCAATTAAATTCACCTTTGACATAGGTCTATCATTAGAGGAATTGGTATTATCTAAAGGTGTTGATATTCCTCCATTACTTGGTTGTTTATTCCAAGGTCTAGCTCGTCTAGGATCATTATATGCCCAACTTTGTAAATTTTGATTATTCTGAGAGTAGAAATTTTGATTTCTTAATGTGTGACTTTTGTGGTTAATATTTTGATTTGAGTTGTAATTTCCTTAATTTCTTGGTTATCATTAGGATTTTTGACCTTTTGAATCTCTTGATTTTGTGAGAAGAAATAATTTTTGTTATAATGTAGCTCTGTGATAGCTAGACTAGGGTGAGGGACTAGAGCTTGACTATTTCCTAGTTGAAAGAAAGTATTTTGAGGAAATGTCCTATTTTGGAAAATTGATGGAAAAGAATTAGGATTCATTGGATGATTTAGCGGGAGTCCATTCACACTTGGGATAGGATAATTATTCAATCCATTCCTCCATTTGCAAATGATCCACTTCCGAGGTGTTTAATTTCTAAATTTACACTTACGACTTTAGCGTAGGCTTCTAGTAAAGTAGTGGGAGGATTTTCCCTTTGTTTCACAAACATAGAATTTAAAAGATCTACTACCATATAATAAACTATAATGGAATAAAAATTATCCACTACATAAGGTGCTTGTAACCTATAATAAGCCTTCTAGAACCTATCATTAAGAGTAGTTATAGCTTCACCATCGAACCTTTTGATTTGAGAAAACTGGTGATATAACAAGGCACAATCAACCAATTTTCTAAATCGAGCTAAAAATTAAATTTCCATATCTTTCCATGATCTACCTAAGTAATGAGGTAGGTTGATGTACCATTGATAAAATTCATCTCTTAAGGTATATGGAAATAACCTACACACAATGTCTTTGTGTTGAATTCTTGCTCTAAAACATGTATCCATAAAGATACTGATATGTTATTCTACATCTTCGAGAAGGTAATACTTAGGACATAGCTTGTCCAAATTTTTTAGGATATCATTGTACAAAAAAAATTGGATTAGTGACTCTACATTAAAGAAAGCCATTACTATGGGTGAGGTAGGTATAACAACAATTGGATTTTTCGATATCGCGCTTGCGCTTCCTAACCTTTGAGGCCTATATGACTTTAGACCACTAAGTTTGACTATATTTATATGAGGATCACTAGATCAAGACCTAGTGACTCTGTGAGACTCCAACTTCAACCTTAATGAAACCAAAAGAACAACAGGAAGGACCTCCCTTATAGTGCTAGTTCTTGTTGATCATGATGTTAGTCACACATCAACAATGTAGATAAATCCTCACACATAGACCATTGGAAGCTATCTTTACTTGAAATATTGAACCAAGACAACCTAAATCTTTAGGATGACTTAGCTTAATCCGAAGGCTCGTTTAAGTCAGGTGTTGAAATACTAGGTTTGCATTAGTGTTCATTACGACAATGTTGTTAATCACAGAGGGTAAATGGTAATTTCTAGATCTAAAAGGAATCATAAAGTTTGGTGAAAGATATTCTGGGTTCGGTCATCAAAAAATTTCATGAAATCAATAGATATGCAATAATACTTCATGAATTTCAAGCAATTTTTCTATCACTTAAGTAGATTTAGCTTTAAGCATCCAACAATATAATGGAAATGAAAGATTTGCAATAAATTTCCATTCATTCATCTATTTTTTTAGAACATTTTCTAAAATTGAAACATCTAATCTAAGAAAAATCTTTAAAAATACTTAGAAAGCAAAAGAGCTCCTGAGTATTATCCACACATGCCCCTAGAATTAACCAAATCATAGAAAAACACTCTATACTTCATCATATTGCTTCAAAACTAGGCATAGAATGGTGCAAGATTTTAAAGAAGGGGGTTCAATTTGGACATTGGGTAGGTTCTGTATGCACCCTTAAACAAACATACAGTCTTGTCTAGTTGAATAAACAACTAGCTACAAAAGATAATAGTTGGTAGCTTTCAAATTAGCTTTGATATTGATCAGTTCTAAGTGCATACAAGATTTTAATCTAGAATAATTCAAAAAATAGGATAAAAGAACAAAAATTAAAGAAGTTTTGGTTGTTCTCAAGTCCATAAATTTTGAACTTAAAATAAAAGTAAAGCATTAAATGACCTTTTATGGGAACAAGGTGCCAAGAGTTTGAACTTAAAGTCCATCAAAGGAATCATAAACAACAAATTGAAAAATAGCACATGGAAAATGCCAATTGTCATAGGAATCTTCTAGACAAAGTCAAGGATTTGACTTCTTCATCAGCATCCATCCTCAACATCAAGCTCTAGTATTCAAATGCTCCACAAAAAATAAGGCTACTAGTCCTCTTCAAATTCTAGGAAAACACGCTTGCATCAAGAATGGGAACAACCTGCAAAATTACTTTCAACAACATATCCTTATTCTTACTTTCGGTATCTGATATTTAGTTATTTGTTTCCTTGTATCAAACTTTGGGCCCAATAACACTTCTTCTACTTTCTTCAACTAGTACTCACAAAAGACATCCAACACTTGATGCATTTGCTCTTTCGAAATTCCTTGAATTAACTTCCAACTATATTTGAGATTGGCATAATTTTTAGATATCTAGAGGATATTTGCATTCCTCTACATCTTCTCTATTTCATACTTAACCATGGTGTTTCTGCATTCTATAATATCATCAATGACTTCCCTATTTAATGACTGAGTAGGTCTTTACTTACCTTTTCAAGACATTCCTTGAAAGCTTTCACTTCCTTTCCATCTTTTCCTATCATCTAGTGATCACAATCTTGTCATGCTAGCATTTCAATGAAACATTGATATTTGTTGATCAATTTATTGCATTTCTTGGTGACTTCTTCAAATCCTTCCACACATTGCATGAAGGTGTCGGGTATGTGCAAGATCATGATGGGCCAAAAAGTGGTGATATGATGGGTATGTGTAGGGTATGTGGATGATGGCTTTTTTTTAACCCAAATTTGATGAAATGAAAAGGGTTTTTAAAGGAGATTCTTAGATTTCCACCAATATAAATTATGTTTTACTTTGAATTTATTAAATAATTATTATTCATTTTCTATTTGAATTATGACTAAAGTCCTAATTGATAGGATGATTGAAAAAAATCTATACTTGTGAAATGGTATCACATTTTTTGAATCTAAAACATGCATCACATTCTATGCTTCTCATACTATAGGATTTAAAAAAGAAAAAATTAATTTCATGAAGTTTTGACAAAGTTAAGGTGGTCAGACATACGTGTTTTTATAATTTTTAAAAGTTGTAATAAAAAATTCATAATTAATTATTTACTTGGAAAACAATTACAAAAATATATGTATCACATCAAGACATGAGTCCTCTACTTATTTTTAAAATCTTTATAAAAAATTATCATTTTATTATGGTTATGGTGGTTAGACAGGCACCTACTTCTTATTTTTTTCTTGAAATTTAAGTACTATTACATTGAAATTTCAAATTTTCACCAAATAGATTTAAAAAAAAATAAACCTAGTAGTTTAGAAAAAACATTCAATTTTATACAAATTCTATTCTTACATATTTTTGAAATAATATAGATAACTTATTCAAATTTTTACATCAAGTTGCCTAACTCTATTTTTTCTAATTTTTTCACCACTTAAGGGCCTTTTTTTCCATGATTATCCTACACATACCCTGTCACCTTCCCAATTCATTTGTTTCATCCATTTGGAACACATCAAAACTTCTTGTTCTATAATTATTGTTGTGTAGTCTCACAACATGCACCATTTTCCCCATTTTGGAAAAATGGGGACCCCCTATTTTCTTTCTTTTCCCTTTTTCCTTTATTGTTTTTTCTCACTTTGGAACTTTTTCTTGGTGCTTGGCCGGTTGCTAGTTGTCCTCTCAATTTCATTTGACCTCTTTGTATGATACCCCCTTTTCTCCCCTATATTTTGATGTTTTGGTATGCTTTTAATGTTTATTTTGTTACCAAAAACAAAATTTTTGGAATTCTACGTGAGTTGAAAGAGTTTGTATCTTCAAATAACTCTAGCTCCACCTGATATTTCATTGATCAAATTTTATAAACCCAGTAATCTTCCCTTTTTACCAAAGTCCAATGCTTTACTATTTTTTTGAAGTAAAATTTGGAAACCAAAAAGTCTACTTTGAAATTTCATAAAGTATATCTTTCAGTTTCAGTTTCTGGTCTTTCTCTTGTTTTGGTTTTCTTCTTCCAAGAAGTATTTCTTGAATCATAGTGTTATGTGATTTTTTTCTTTCAAAGTCATTATCAAAAGCCTCAACCCCAGTGGTCATCATTAATCACATATCTTTAATGGAATATGCCTTGTATAGAATTAGTGTGACATATAAATGCCATGTATAATTACCAGATCAACTTTATTCTCAAATAGCGAGCCAACTTAGAAATCTAGGTTTTCATGGTTTGAACAATAATTTGTAATGACTACACCTTTATTCTAAGAATTAACATGAAATAAAAGGTAATTAATGAAGGTGGTGAACTACGTAGGGACTTGGCACCACCATGAACATGTAATTGCTTTTACAACACTCCACTTCACATCATATTGCAAATTTTCTAAAGACATTGAATTCACAAAGCTACTTTGGCATGCAAAGAGAGATAAAATTTTGAGAAACTAAGTTGTGGCTACCAAGGGTTTTGAATTTTTATTTTAAAGAATCACCATTTTAACTAGAACCAAGTATGTTTTGAATAACTAATTTATTGATAAGAGTTTCTCAAGCTAGAAATCTTCGATAATGGTATTTTCTCATTTTGATATTGGAATGTTAATTTTTCTGAGTTGTTAAATTTGATCATAGAATGAATTGAAAATTTTATGAAATGTAAGTTTTGGTGAAATTTAACCCTAACTCAGACACAGACAAATATTCTGAAAATGGAAAAGCACATTATATCCAAAATGGTCACTTATGACGGAAGAGAAGAAGATGAATTCAAGTATTACAATTCACAGGAAGTACCCATTATTGTGGTGGTCACAGATACCCACATGGGATGGCTTTCTAACATTGAAATCCATTCACAACTATTGCAATAAAATGCTACCCAATGCACCAAAAATGTCATATCCAATGGGTTACTTCCTATAGGAGGGTTTCCACCAACAATGGAATCTCCAGAATTAGTCATGCAATGTAGAAACTATTATAATCTAGTCAAAAGGATTGTTGAAAAGGAAGGAAGAACCTATGCAGAGTTGTCTCAAAAAGGAATTATGTGTACATTCGGTCTCCCATTCTATACATACATGTTCAATATCAATCTGAAAGCCAAGGTGAAGACATATCAAAGTATTGAAGAGCATAATAGAGAAATTATGAGAACCCAATGGTGCCAACAACCAATTAGACTATAGACCAAGGTAATTCAGAGGTCTATGTTTAAACAAGAGATACAAGACATAATAATTTTGCTGAGAAGAGTAGCTAGTTTGAGAGATGCAAGCAAATTTGAACCTTGGATGTTTGTGATAATATCTCAAATGATAGAGGGTCTTGTAGAGTTGAATTGGGGAAAATTGATAAGTGATAGGCTACATGAATAGATATCTACATTCCCCAAGACTAGATGCTTCTACATGTCATCATATGTTAATTACTCCTATGCTATGAGAGCCAGTAAACAAGGATTAAAACATATTGGTATTCTAGTCACACAATTTGGCAATAGTTTGATATATGCACATTTACCCCAAATCACTATTCATGGGTATAGAGGTGATTATAGAAAAGTTAATGATTTGTTCTCCATGAAATTGGTGAGAACAATGGAAGGTGCCAAATCTAAGAGATTATCCCTGGAAGCATAAAATGCCATTCGACCTATGGGAGACTAGTACATATAGTTCCCAACTTACTCCTACATCAAAGTGGAGGGATTTGATGGACACCCATTCATGATGCCTAGGTATCCTATAGATAAAATTGTTTTATTGGAATTAGTGAGATAGTTAAAACCATCTTAGGCTCTTTATAGCCATGCTCGCAAGAAGGAATCTTTTAAATTTCCCACTACAATAGGGAATTATAAATGCAATGCAATCAAAGTAATTGATTTATGTGAGGAAGAACTGAGGAGCTACCATTTTGAAGAACTTTGACTCTAGAGAGTGTATTATGATATTGAAGGAAATATAGCTAGAAATATAGTTGGTTTTCATGATCATGTACCTCATTTAGAAGATTATTGGCTTAACTGTGAAGATGAGCATGTGGTCAAAAGGAAAAAGTATGAAAGAATGCCTTTAGGGTTTGCTCGAATGCTCAAACTCTATGACATACTAGACCAATTGGAAGAAGATGATGGTGAAGTGCTAAATCAGTTTTACAATAATGATAGGGTATATGATGAACCCATTCTAGACCCAGGTGTTGATGACAAAGACATAACATCAATTGATGATTTTACTAGGCCAATCCTATGGTATACTCAACATTGGATTAATGATTTTTGCAAATGTTTAAGAGAAAGAGGAATTGAACCCATCTACTTAGAAGATAAAAGAAGAAAATAGAGAGATGAAACTGCTTTTGAAAGTGGAGAGCCTACCAAGAAGAAAAGAAAGACTAGTAAGGTTACTCCAGGTGTTAGAATTGAAGAAAGAATCCCTAAAGCAACAAGATAGGAAGTTCTCACAAAATTGTTAGAAAAACAAAAAGACGTAGAGATAGGTAAAGATAAATAGAAAGAAATACCTAAAGGTGCATCTTCTTCTACAACCAAATCCAGAACTAGAATGACTATTGATGAAGGAACATGAGTAATAGGGAATTTTGGTACACAAATTAGGTTTGCATCTCAAAGAGTTGCAACATTATTCACTTCTCCCCCTTCTATTAATATGGCCAGTATGAAGAAAGCACTGGGTAGGACTCTTGTGGCTTTAGAGGAAATTCTTGAGGAATATGAGGCTAGAATTAAGGAACAAGTAGATAGATAGGGTGCTATGCAAGAAAAGGTAAGGGAAAATAAATCCAAAGACAAGCCCATAGTACACCTAGTGATAGAAGAAATTTAGGATATGAGCTCTAACCCCATAAATATTGAAAAAGAAGAATTTATTCAAGGGGTGCTCACCTCAGAGGTAGGAAATCCTAGCATACTTGAAATGGAAACAAGGGAAAATGCAAAGAAAAATCCTGCTAATAAGAGAACTATTGAAGACGCTCTTGATTTTTAATTTTCTTTTGAGAATATGCAAAATGTTAATGAACACTCGTAGGTCTTTGAAGAATCAAATAAAGGCCATGATGAAACTGAAATTAAAACTAAAAATCCAAAAGAAGAGGCTACACAGTTCACAGGAAATGGAACTAAAAATGAAGATAATACTAGTGTAGTTGTAAATGAAGAAGATAAGATTCAGAGAGAAGAATCATAAAATTTGGATAGACAGGAAAATATAAGTCTCCAAACAGAGGAGGTAGTGCTAAATCCTACTAATCCTAAGTCTATGTCAAATGTTGCTAAAGAAATTCCCATTTCAAAAAATATGGAAAGAAAAATAGATGAAATTCTTGAATCAAGTAATAAATAGAGAAAAGAAAGAGTTACAGAGGTACATCAAGATGATGATACACTTGATTGGTTAATCAGAGAATTAGCTTCTATAATGGAAGTAGAAATATTACTTTTGAATTTTAATAATTTTATACAGGAAGTAAGTACTCCAAAACCTAGGCACAAAGCAAAGGAAAAGCATGTCATACAGAGGAATGTATCTTGTAATATAACTATCTAGATAGCTACTACAACAAATGACAAGGATAGACATGAGATAATTCCTAAGGAGTATAAAATCTTAAGTATTAATCTTGGACACTCATCTTGGGAGCAAGAACTAGAAGAAATAAAAGTGAATTTAATTGGTATTGTTGCTAGAGTACATAAATATAAATAGAAGAAAAGAGAATTGAAAGAATGAGTTGCTACCTTGGAGAATTTTATCAAGTCACTAACTTTATCTAGTCAAGAACAAGATGAGCTACCCCAATATCCAGTGCTAATGTCACAAGAGTAACTAGATGCATTTCTATAGTTTTTCATAAAATGAATATGTTTAAAGAATGTATTGAATACTAGATAAAGTAGGGAGATGAATTTAGTATAGATGCAATAAGAAATTACATGGCAGAATACCATCATTTAGAGAAATTGAAAATATTTGTAGATGAATGCAAACTTCACCAAGAGCAGGTCATTGATGAAAGGCGAAATATGGAAATTCTCATACAAATAGATATCCAAGAGTTAATACAAAATAATATAATATTAGAACCTAAAATTTCATTGCCAGGAAAGTGGAAGAAGCAATTGAAATGGGAAGGTGACATGTTAGTACAATGTATTGAAGGATTTGAAAGAGTCACCATTGAGTGCAGAAGATTGATGAGAGAAAATCAAGAATTTATTGAAGTACTATCATGTCAAGGCTTTGATCCCCAAACATTAGGGTAGTACGGGAAGGAAGCTAAAGCTTTCAAGGAATGGATAGAAAGGATAAAGATAGATCTTATTCAATCATTGATGAGGGACCTGTCATCGATTAAATAATACAGTGGAGAAATGTTATAGCCAAATATGAAGCATAAAAAGCATAGAAAAATAATGTCATACTTCAAGTGAGTAAAGAATATACCAGGCTCAAGATTACTTAGAGGGCAATATGAAGGATTTCAAAGGAATGCATGCATCAAATATTAAGAGCTTTCTTAGAGTACCAATCAAAGAAAGAAAGAGGAAATATGGAACCAGAGCCATAAGTGAATATAGAAAGAACCGGATACCAAATACTGGAAATGTAATGGAATTCATTTGTTGTTTTAATTTGTAGGTTGATCTCAGTCCCGGTAGGTGTTTCTCATTTTGGTATTTCAAAAATAAGCTTGTAGCCTTGATGGAGATAAATTTTATGTGTTGAACTATGGAGAAAAGTGTTTCTGTGGACAAAGTCAAAGCTTTGAGTTATTCTAGAATGCACTTGGTGATAGTTGGCACATGCCACATAACATATTTCAATTTGTTGTTTCTAATTTCTCTAAGATACTCTTAAGTTGAACTTTTGAGTGTCTTTTTTCTATAAAAGGCCATCTCCTCCCACATTTTTATTTTAAGCTCAGAATATGTGGATGTAGGAGGGAAAAAAATTATTTTAAGTTTTGTTCTTTTCCCTTTTTTTTTGAACCATTCTGGTGTAAAACTTTCTATGCATGTAGAAATTAATTGATATCAGAGCTTTATGGATAGCTACCTATCTAAGTATCTTTTGTAGCTAGTTTTTTAAGTTTGAATGAACAAGACTATATGCTACACCATTTAAGGGTGCATTAAAACCTATTCGATGTCCATAAATGAAACCCCCTTTTTTAAAGCTTGCAATGTTTTATACGTAGCCATGAAGCAATTTGGTGAAATATGAAGTAGTTTACTCTTTTTTGATTAATTCTTTGGGGCATCCATGGAGAATAACCAGGAGAAACTTTTATTTTTTAGTATTTTTATATTTTACTTTATAATAGATGTTTAATATTTTTTGAAAATGTTCCAAAAAATATAATTGAATGGATATAGTTTTATTGAAAATTTTTTATTTTCCATAAAATTGTTGAATGCTTAATGCTAAATTTACTTAAGTGATAGCAAAGAATTTGTGTTATCCATGAAATATTATGTTGAATCTTTTGATTTCATGATATCATTTGATGATGAAATGAAGTTTTATGTGAAATGTTAGTAATTCTTGGCAAAGCTAGAAATAACTGTAGTCCCTTTGAGATTAGCAACAAATTATCACATCATTACCTGAGAGTGACCCTAGTGTAACCATGACCTAGTTATCGAAGACTTGGGATTAAAGGGAAGTCAATCTTTGCTTTGTAAATGTAGAATTCTTTCTTAGGTTTTCTTTGTTTCATATCTTTCAAGAAGGATAGGCTCTTCACGGTCTTATCTATGGAGATTTTATTTGATCTGTTTACTGTGAGTAAAACCGTCATCAAAAATCATTTTTTCACTTATCAATTCCTTGACATCTGTCAGAAGGAGAGCCTTTAAACTATACCTCTCAGTATCAATTTTCTCATGGAAAAAATTTTATTATCCTTCTAATCTCTTAAATTTTTGACACCAACGGTATGCCTCCCTATAATTTCCAATTGCATCTATGATTAATTCTTCTCCTTGTTTTACCAAGGGATCTATCCATTCTTCAAACAACCTCATCTTATGGTGAACTATTTTTATAGCATCCACCTACTCTTGTGACATGAGCAATGGATTATGTGGCAACTCATAATGTACTTAGCTAGATTGGGATAATGATATTATAAAAAAATTTAGACGGGCAATCTGTTCTTTTAGCTCTCTTTTCTTTTGTTTACTTTTCTGCAACCTAGCAATAGTTGTTTCCAAATTTTTCTTTATTTCTTCTAATTCTTAAACCTAGGATGAATGTCCAACATTTAAACTCATTACTCTGTACTCCTTAGGAATTATTTCATGTCTATTTTTATCTACTACTAGAGTAGCTATATGGAGTGTTCTGCATCCATTTGCATTTTTTTCATGACAATTTTTGTTTTTTCTCTTCACCTAGGTTTAGGAGTTTCCACTTCCTAAATTAAGCTCTTGAGATCTAGACATACTAATTCTACTTCCAATGGGGAAGCCAATTCTCTAATTAACCAATCAGGTGCATCCCCAGTACTTCTACCTCTGTAACATTTCTTTGTTCCTAGTTTTTAGTACCTTCAGGAACTTCTCCTCTTATATTCTCGAACTCTCCTATCACATTCTCTGTGATGGGAATATTTTTAGTATTCACTAGCCTATATTACGGATTGCTAGGATTCACCATTGTCTCTTCATTTCCAAGACTTATATTCTCCTATCTAGTGATGTGTTCAATATTAATATTTGGGGTTGTTGATGCCAAAAATTGACAAGGTAACAACCTTATGGGAAACTTAGCTAATGGGGGGACCAATCGTGCTAAACTAAGTGACCTCCAAGTATTTAAAGAAGTTGAATTCTTCTGTATTTGTTGGTTTGGAATGGGAAAAAAAAGTAGATATAGAAAATAAAGACTAATCTAAGTTGATGTGCCAAGATTTAGGTAGTGTGCATAAAAAAACTTCCTTTCAGATATTTGAGGGCACGTTCAACAATCTGTATGTCCTAGAATAACATAAATCATAGATGAAAACCTAAATAATCTATTCAATAACATAAAATAACTCCTATACACATTTAGTGAAAAGAAGAGTCTGAGACATGGTTTAAATAAAAATATATATTATTATTATAGAAGTTCTGCAATTAAACTACTTAGTGCAATAATGGCACAGTATAATGTTTTGTCAAATAGCTAAGAAAGAGAAAGCCCGAACAATAATGACATAGTCTATAAGTCTTAATAAAATATTAAAAAAATAATACAAAATGCTTGGGGTCTTTTTACAATTTTCTATGTTGGTGATTTT
This sequence comes from Sequoia sempervirens, assembly GCA_007258455.2. Classification (NCBI taxonomy): domain Eukaryota; kingdom Viridiplantae; phylum Streptophyta; class Pinopsida; order Cupressales; family Cupressaceae; genus Sequoia; species Sequoia sempervirens. The sequence goes on from VDFB02049217.1 coordinate 41,707,078, forward strand.
TCTAGCATAACTAAACAATCCTCTAAGAAGTAGCCAACTCCTATGATGAAGAACTACTAGGTTAGTGGATAACACAATGAGCATAGGACTTTAAGATTTGTACTCCTTCAATTCAAGCTATGTGAAATGTAGAAGGGTGATCCCAATTGTGTTATCAGATACTGTATTCAATTAGTAACACATTTATGCACAGATTGATTCCTACTTACTGCAAACAAAGTTCATTTCACTAAAGATTTGGTAGATCTTCAAGTGAGAGACTAGTTATTTAGTAGGAATTGGGGATAATCCCACTTATACTATCATTGGAAATATTTTTTAATTGAATATTGTCTTATCTGAAGTCTAGGGCCAAGAACACTATCTATTCATTCTATGCACTATTTTCTGACAAAATGACTAGTGTCTCATAAATTGGAGTAGTAGAGTCAACTACATGAGGATTAGTAATTTAGAAATTACTCACTTATGGAAGAAAAAAATATCTTTGTGTTGATTTTCATTTACAAAAACTCACTGTACAAGAAACATTTACTTCTTAGAAATCATAAGCCATTCCTTACAAAGTTTATAACCCTATTCAAGCATTTTAATTAATCCCTTGAATTAAAGCTGAAAATAGAGTAATACATTCAAATGAAATATTTGAATACAAATGATAACACCATTAGTATGTATCATTCATAAATTATAGGAAACATACATAGGAGAGTATTTTCTTCTAGATTAATATTTGCTCTGATATAAGTAATTTCTATAAAACTTATTTAAGATCACTACATGCATGATCTCGCATCCAAGACAAATTACTAGTCTATTTCTAGTATTCTATTCTAAGTTCCTTTTCCTAAACTTAGTATTTTACCTAGAACCCTATTTTGACTTCAAAAATTGACCCCTGTAATAATCCCTGAAATCCCTTTCTAGAATAAGGGAGCAATAAGCATCAACCTTAATTACACTTACATTTCATTTTGTTTGCACCAAAATTTGAGATATTCTTAGTTTGTTACATGTAATCATTTGAGGAGAATGGAAGAGTAAAAGACCACATTCCACATTCCCTGAATGAAGACATGTCAACTCCTCAAAAGGCAGAGATTATTGTAACCATGTTGAATCCTCATCATTGTTGACCAAAGAAGATTCTCCAATAGCAACTCTAGCACAAACTTGTATATTGTCCAAAAACAACATACGTGCTACCAAGGTTAACTAATTTGGAACTTCTCCTACATGCCAGCCTAAAAGAATTCCACCTTAGCACATGAGACAAGAAATCACATGAGGGTTGAATAAGAAAACCCTAACAGAATGGGCATGGTTTCATCAAAAAAAAGAATAGGGTGTAATCATCACTCTGAGTCATTAGCGTCAGAGGATACTCACCCATGTTTTTCTCATGGTAGGATTGGACAAATAGTCACCACCTCCTTGTCAGAATTCATTGATAACACTAAGGAGAGGGGATAATAATAACCCTTTGGATTAGGTTAACCCTCACTGTCTGAAGGATTATTAGAAACCTCACATGGAGAATTGCACTCCCTTGGATAAGCCTTATAGTGCTCACTCTATCTCCTTTCCTTCTTTTTATATTTCATCATCCTCTTCTATCTATGTTTGACTATTTCTTCTAAAACTATCTTCTCTCGCGGATGGTAATTTTCCTTGGTACTATACTACTTGAATTTCCTGAATCCTATTCTTCCTTTTTCATGTATCAAGAGCTCTATGGTTTCCACTTTCATTCTCAAGAAATTCCTTATACTCAAATAAACTTAGCTTCTTATACCCCCTAATCATCATGGAAGACCTACTTGCCTAGAATGTGTAAACACTTCTCAGGAGAATTCAATTCCTACACACTTTTTTATCAACCTTTGACCCTCATTCATTGCAAAATGAATTATGACAAAGAATATCAATAGGAAAACTATATTAAATAGGAAATTTGAAGCATGCAAAATTAATGACTTGAAAACTCCTCATGCGAGCGAGTTCATAACTTAACATCTCAGTATTGAATTTAAGTCATTATTGTTAAAACATTTAAAACTTCATCCATGGTGATTTGAGCCTTGTTTTTACATTCTTATCAACTTTCTCATAGAATACAGTGATGCCAACTCAAGTGTTTTGATCCATCAATTAGTATATATCACCAACCTAATATGTGCTTTCATTAATATTAGCAAGGTACATAAGACTAGTTTTTTCTTAGAGGGAAAATCTCTCTATACACTTCATTGCTTCATCACTGATCCTCCCCAAATTTTAATGAAATTATTTATGTGGTGATCTTTAGTCCATTGGATTATCCTACTTTAAAACCTTATCAACTGTTCTTCAGTCCTCTCATTGCTTTCCTTTTTTCTTTCTGCTAAATCTTCAATATTTTGCCACATTGCCCATTCCATGTAGTAATCATTTCTTGTCGATAATTTTCTTTATCTTTGCCCCACTCTACTAGCAATATAGACATCCTCATGATGATCTTTAGCTCCTATTTTTGTGGCTTGACCTTTGGTCACATTCATCCTTTCATCACTACTGATCGCTGATCCAAACCCTGGCTTATATCTATGATGGGAGATGTTGTGATAGCACCAGATTCAAACACGTAAAACTTGCATAAAAAAATGGCACAAAAGACATTGCTCATAGGATTATATCACATTAGCAAAAGAAAAACCCATTATAAGACATCCATCACTTATCGCTAATTTAGAACACAAGTTCTAAAACAAATCAGTGATGAGCAATGAAGT